>CAIGQQ010031697.1:736538-772944 GCA_903798035.1 Danio albolineatus
GTTTTGTTTGGGTTTTGTTTTGTTTGTTTTGGGTTTTGTTTTGTTTTTTGTTTTGTTTTGTTTATTGGAATTTATTGGAGTTTATTTTATTTTATTGGAATTTTAATGGAATTTTTATAAACTTTTATCACAAGGTAATGAAAACGGGGGGGTTGTTGTTTTTTGTTTGTTGTTGTTTATTGGATTTTATTGGAATTTTAATTTAATTTTATCACAAGGTAATGAAAAACGGTGGGGTTTTCTTTTGTTTGGGTTTTGTTTTGTTTTGTTTGTTTTGGGTTTTGTTTTGTTGAGGATTTTGTTTTGTTTTTGTTTTGTTTTTTGTTTGTTTTGATTTGATTTGATTTGATTTAGTTTATTTTCGAACAAAAATATATCATACATAAAATATCTTTAACAAAAGATACATTTCAACATAGTCGAAAATGGAGCAGGATGAAGCACAAGCTTTTGGGTTTTGTTTTGTTTAGGGTTTTGTTTTTTGTTTTGTTTGGGTTTTGTTTTGGGTTTTGTTTTGTTGAGGATTTTGTTTTGTTTGGTTTTTTTTTGTTTGTTTTGGGTTTTGTTTAAGGTTTTGTTTTTTGTTTTGTTTGGGTTTTGTTTTGTTTGTTTTGGGTTTTGTTTTGTTTAGGGTTTTGTTTGGGTTTTGTTTGTTTTGGGTTTTGTTTTGTTTTTTGTTTTGTTTTGTTTTGTTTATTGGAATTTAATGGAGTTTATTTTATTTTGGTTTTTTTTGGAATTTTATTGAAATTTTTATATACTTTTATCACAAGGTGATGAAAAATTTGGGGGTTGTTTTTGTTTTGTTTTGTTGTTGTTTTTTGTTTGTTTTGTTTTGTTTATTGGAATTTATTGGAAATTATTTTATTTATTGGAATTTTAATTAAATTTTATCACAAGGTAATGAAAAACGGTGGGTTTTTGTTTTGTTATTGGAATATATTGGAATTTATTTTATTTTATTTTATTGGAATTTTTATAAAATTTTTATTTACATTTTTTTTGTTTACATTTTTTATTTATTTTTAAATATTTTATTTAAAATGTGGTCTTTTTAATGCACTGCAAAACAAAACTTCTTTTAAGAACTGTTGAATCTTTTGGTTCTTTGGATAAACAAAATGGTTCTTCATTGGAATTATTAAGGCTTATTTAAGGTATTGAGTGTTTTAGTGTTATTATGATTTTATCGTATGGAGTTTATGTTACAAAGAAAGAATATTTTGAATAACAATAATATTTTATAACTCTAGATTCAATTTTTTTTCTCAAACTTTAGCATTTAATTCTGGGTAAATACTGTCACAATCACCAGCGATCTAACCACCATAGATTGCTGGAGTACATTCACATTTACACAAACTACAATCCTGCCTCAAAATGATCTACGGATCCAGTCATGCAACACACAACAAACACACACCTGCTCCTAGTCAACACACAGATGTTGCTGAGTCTTGTTCACATTTTGTGACATTACGACGCATCTATGGTGGTTAGATTGCTGGTGATCTTGAGAAATACATTTAAACTAAAACTCATGTAGCTTCATGAAACTCTTTTTGGTACTAAAGTGACTTAAGCGTTATCTATCGAAATATAAAATATGCCAATTTTCTTTTTCATGTATTTTATTTCAGCTAGTTGCCAAGGAAATATTTAAAATGAATTAAAAGATTATTAACATAAATTAATAAAAATGACACACTCAGAATCAGAAAAACAGAAAGTAAAAGGTCAAATAAAAATGTAAGATTTTTTATAAATAAAATGTAGAATAAAAGTAGTTTTACAGTATTTTTTCAGTGCACAAAAGTATATTTAATCATATTTTATTAAACCACTTTATTGCTTATTTTGACACAATTATTCAAACCTTTTATCTTTCTTAATTCCACATATTGTATGTACAAATTGCAACGTATAATTCAACTGCAGAATGATACACGAGGGGCTGCTTAACAAATTGTACAGGTATCTAAGCAGAGGAGATGCTGATAAATCATTTCTCAAGGCATATAAGCGCACCTATGCAACCTTAAAATACTGCCTACATAGACAGTTCACTCTTCTTCAAAGCATACTTCAAAGTTTCCTTCAACTTCTAGAAAAGATGCCTCTGAAGATCCAAAAATAGGTTAACAAGTGAACCTCGAATTATTCAGAAACTCTTGTCTTTTTGAGTCGCATCAAAGTCTTTCTGGGATGTTTTACTTTCGACAAATTGGTGTTCTTGGTTTTGAACTTCATATTAAAAATCCTTCTGTTATTTATTAACATTATCAGGACCACGTCGTTTTTCTTGTGCAGAATGTGAACGTATCGAGCTATAAATCGCATGTCTTCTGTGCTTTATCTCTTTTGTTGGCTTATTTCTTTTTCAGTCGGCATTCGTAGTTTTGCAAGCTGTATTTGATGCTGAGATTAAGTGCAGTGTGAAGTGGAGGTGATGTTTTGTGCTGCTTTGGTCTCCAGACGCAGATGTTTTAATGGTATTTTTCTCTCCAATAAATGCTGCTCGGCCACAGGCACAGGTAACAACACTTTCTTCTCTTCAATTACTTTTCTTTTCTTTTTTTTTTAGATTTCACAATCCAGAGTTGATTTAAAGGGATAGTTCACTCAAAAATAAACATTTTCTCATCATATTTGGCTACTAAAAGAGTGTCTTCTTAACACAAAAGAAGATATTTCATTCATTCATTTATTAATTTAGGGCTTAGTCCCTTTATTCACCAGGGGTCACCACAGCAGAATAAACAGCCAACTATTTCAGCATATGTTTTACACAGCGGATGTCCTTCCAGCTGCAACCCATTACTGGGAAACACCCATACACACTCATTCACACACATACACTGTGGACAATTTAGCACTTTTACATAACGCATCTATAGCGCATGTGTTTGGACTGTGGAGGAAACCGGAGCACTCAGAGGAAACCCACGCCTACAACATGCAGACCAGCTGGGGCTTGAATCAGTTTCCTTCTTGCTGTGAGGTGACAGTGCTGACCACTGAGCCACCGTGTCGCCCTGAATTGACTTCATTCATTTATTCATTTTCTTTTCAGCTTAGTCCCTTTATTAATCTGGGGTCGCCACTGCGGAATGAACCGACAACTTATCTAGCATATGTTTAAGCATCGAATGCCCTTTCAGCTGCAACCCAACACATGGAAAACACCATACACATGCTTTCACACACATACACTACGGACAATTTAGCTTACCCAATTCAACTATAGCGCATGGTTTTGGACTTGTGGGGGAAACCGGAGCACCCGGAACATGCAAACTCCACACAGAAATGCCAACTGACCCAGCCAGGGCTTAAACCAGCAACCTTCTTGCTGTGAGGTGATTGTGCTACCCACTACGCCACCATGTTGCCCTGAATTGACTTTTTGCATTTAAATATTATTCATCTATTTTATTTGTGTTTCCTTTTCTGTTTTCTGTATTGTATTTAGTTTTATTTGCATTATTTGTATTAATTTTCAGATGTTTTGTTCATTTTTTTCTGTAATATATGTTTATTTTAAATGAATTAATATATATTTTTTGTGGGTGTTGTTTTGTGGTATATGAGGTTGTGCCGTGCGTCAGTGACTGCAGTCAGTATGTGTGGGTGTCTGAACCCTGGAGTGTGTGGAAAGTGAGTAACGTGGACCTGAAGGAGAACTGTGGAGAAGGCGTTCAGACCAGGAGAGTCAGGTGAGTGTGTCTTCGTAATAATAATAATAATAATAATACAATTACAATTAATGAATAATACAATACACAGCAGATGCCCTTCCAGCTGCAACCCATCTCTGGGAAAAATCTATACACACTCATTCACACTTATACACTATGAACAATTTATGTCTTTGGACTTGTGGGGGACCCAGCTGAGGCTCGAAATAGTGACCTTCTTACTGTGAGGTGATCATGCTACCCACTACGCCACTGTGGCACCCTACCGGTAAAGTCATTCTGGAAATTTTCCGGATATTTACCGGTATCACTGTGTGAAAGGGGCTGTTGTGATTGATTTTGGTCATTTATTCCACATAATTGCAGTGTAAAATTGATGCTGAAGTATGTGTGCACATCCACGTGTGTAAAGTAAAATGAAAGTGAGCCTTAATCAAGTATAATTTTACCCATACTGTAATTTGATCCTCTGCTTTTAACCCATCCAAGCACGCACACACTTTTTTGGGTGAGGAATGAGAGCCCACACAGTTTGAGCATACACCTTTGGAGCAACCTGTTTGATTACCAGTCCAACTCACTGACCATTTTCATACACTGGTGTGTGTCTGCAGGTGTATGATGAACACAGTGGATGGTCCTGCTGATGCTGTGGAGGATTACCTGTGTGACCCGGAGGAGATGCCGCCGGGCACCAGAGAGAGTCGCCTGCCCTGCCCAGAGGACTGTGTGCTGTCTGAATGGAGCCGCTGGACCTCCTGTGACCTGGTCAGCATTCATCATTTATACATTTAGACTTCATTCTAGAGCTTCACTTCATTGATCGTTTGAACTAGAGCTGAGTATTTCCAACTGCTTTCTGATTTATTTAATTTCTGATTCCGATTCCATTCTGATTCACAAGCTATGCATTGTTTTTTTGTTTATTTATTTATTTATTCATTTATTTTTTTTTCGGCTTAGTCCCTTTATTAATCTGAGATCACCACAGTGGAATGAACCACCAACTTATTCAGCATATGTTTTACGCAGCGGATGCCCTCCCAGTTGCAACCCATCACTGGGAAACACCCACACACTCTCATTCACACACATACACTAACGACAATTTAGCTTACCATAGCGCATGTCTTTCGACTTGTGGGGGAAACCGGAGCACCCGGAGGAAACCCACGCCAACACTGGGAGAACATGCAAACTCTACAAAGAAATACCAACTGACCCAGCCAGGACTCGAACCAGTGACCATCTTGTTGTGTGGCGACAGTGCTAACCCCTGAGCCACCATGACGCCCAGTATAGTGAAGGGGAGTCTATACTGCTCTGTAAACGCCGTCTTTCGGATGAGACATTAAGGTCCTGACTCTCTGTGATCATTAAAAATCCCAGGATGTTCATCGAAAAAGAGTATGGGTTCAACCCCGGCATCCTGGCTAGATCTGCTCAAAGGCCTCTGTCCATCATGGCCTCCTAACATCCCCATACCATAATTAAAACCATAAAAACCCCACTCCCCATTGTGTAAAGCGCATTGAGTGTCTAGAAAAGCGCTATATTAATGTAAGGAATTAATATTAATATTATTATTTTTTTATTTATGTTTTTACTTAACACACAATTTTAAAATAAAATAAAAACTAATGTAGTATTTAAAAAATGTTCACCTAATTTTCATTATAAAACCTTTTATATTCAACTGTATTTGAATCTTACTTATAAACTTCACTTCATTATCCAAGATGGGGAAAATAATTGATGTAAAGCTTCACAATACATCAACACACATAAATGGAGAAAACACACACACACATATATATATATATATATATATATATATATATATATATATATATATATATCTCATCAGTCCTCATTTTATAATAGTTTTCAAGAGTTCACACTTAGCTGATGATTGATTATGAAGCGTGTTTGGCATGCTGTCCCAGTAGAGAGCCCTGAGCTCATAAGATCCTCGAGCCCGGGGCTCCCTCCCATTTGCAGGGCGAGAAGGGAGTTTGAGCTCAGGGTAGCTAACAAACAGATAATTACTTACTTGTTTATGGTGCCGATTTGGATTAGTCAATAAACTTTAGTTGCAAGTTTTTGGATGGTGGGAGGAAATCGGGGAACCCGGGGGAAACGTGAGCATGGGGAGAACGTGTAAACTCTGCACTGAAACGTCAACTGGCTTGGTAAGAACTAGAACCATTGCTGTGAGGCAACAGTGCTAACCACTGTGCCACCGATCTAGAAAAGGAGGAGGAGTAGGGGTGGAAGGGGGATTCTTCAAAATGAAGATGGCTGTGATATGGAACTTTATTTATAGTGGCTTAGGAATCATCTGATTGGTGAATCATACATTGAATAATGCGGGACCAGCTGCGAGCAATCATCAGCACATGATCCTCTCGAAATTAGTTTAGAAATAGAGTTTACTTAGTAAGCAAATAGCAACCCTGATGCCATTATCTATTTTATTTGTGCCTGTTATATTTGTTCTGTGCGATTAAGATGTGTCTTTAGTATCTCAGTAAAGCACCTGCTAAGAAACATCAGAGCAGTATGATTTTTAGGTTATGCCAACAGGGACGTCATTTTACCCTGGTATGAAATGACCTCAGCGAGAGCCAGCAGACATAAAAATCAGTTCAGGTCATTTAGAGGCTCTAGTTAAGCAGTAAAAGAGCAGCTTGAGGAAAAACATGAGAGAATTACGAGCTCAGTAAAAGTGGTGTGTGTTTTGTGCTCCTGTTAAAGCCATGTACTGGAAGAGGAGATCGGGAGAGGACGGCGTTTGCTCTGCGTTTGCCTAAAGAAGGAGAAGACTGTCCTGTCAGCATGCAGACCGAGCCCTGCCTGCTGAACCGCAACTGCTTCCACTACAGCTACAACATCACCGGTGAGCACCACCACAAAAATAAAGCAATTATTATCACAACAGGGATTTGAGGATCATTTGAAATTCTGTGTTTGCAGTGGGACACGTTTGTGTGGTTGTGCAATTGTGGGATTTCATATAGAGTTGGTATACTACTACTGCCACTTCTACTACTATTACTACCATATAATAATAATAATATTAATAATATTATTATTATTATTATTATTATTATTATTATTATTATTATTATTAACAACAACAACAACAACAACAACAACAATAATAATAATAATAATAACTAAATAAAAGAGATTTTAAGATGCCTGTTATCATCAAGATGGCAATATAATAATGTAGTAATAATAGTAATAAAAATAATAATAGTTATTATTGTTGTTGTTATCACTATTACAAATACAAGATACATATATATTATGCATAGTATAGAATATGTATTATTATTATTAATAATAATAATAATAATAATAATGATTACTGAATACAAACTTAGAAACCTTTTATCATCAAGATGTGCATATATGTAACAATAATAATAATTAATATTATAACTATGTTGTTTATTATTAATATATTTTATTATGAATTAAAAAAAATTATATATAGTTTTATTATGAATGTATTATTTAATTATTAATAAATATATTATGCAATGTATATATTATATACATACACATGCATTAGTGTGCCACCACTGATGATATAAAGTCATATTGCACTGCTACGAGTGTGATATTACGTTTATACAACAGTTCAGGCACAATCAAGTATAAATTAAAAAATCTAATACAAAGCTTTTGTATGAGGAACTACTTTCTTCTGTCTTTTATTCACATCTGCTGCTGAGTTCAGAATTCTGTCGCCACCTTGTGGCAGTACGTCAAAAGTCTTTGCTCTGCTTAGCATGACAGGTTAATATTGTTGTTACTGGTAATGCGAAGAATTCATAGTAGTTTTGTATTGTTTATTTTATTTTTGAGATTATCATTATTGTATACTAGATTATTAATTTATTAATTAATTCATTTATTTATTTATTTATTAAGTCATTCATTCCATATAAAAAATACAAGTGAAATAATTGCTAAGATGGCTGTTATCAATATTAATAACAATAAGAAGAAGAAGAAGGAAAAGAAGAAATTAGTGAATAAAAACAATACAAATAAATGTGTTGTTGTTTACAAAAGGTTTAATAATACAAATAATGAATGACGATTCATTCATTCATTCATTTTCGTTTCAGCTTAGTTCCTTTGTTAATCTGGGGTCGCCACAGCGGAATGAACCGCCAACTTATCAAGCATTTATTTTTAGCAGGGGATGCCCTTCCAGCCACAACCCATCTCTGGGAAACATCCATACATTCTCATTCACACATATACACTACTGATAATTTAGCCTACCCAATTCACCTGTACCGCATATCTTTGGACTGGGGGAAACCGGAGCACCCGGAGGAAACCCACGTGAACATGGGGAGAACATGCAAACTCCACACAGAAATGCCAACTGACCCAGCCGAGGCTCGAACCAGCGACCGTCTTGCTGTGAGGCGACAGCACTACCTACTGTGCCACCGTGTCGCCATGAATGACGATGTTGCTGATCATTTTAAATAAAATTTAAGAAGTGCTAAAAAATAATGTCACTAATACAAAAAAAATCTAAATATATTTATATTTTAAATCATTAGAATATCATGCTTTATAAGTGCCAACAGCCTCAATGCAAGCTAACAATCAACTACTGTAGGTGAAACTGAGAACTGGTCCCACGTCATAAAAACACACTTAACATTTAAATCATTTCCGTTTCTTTCTGAAGCCAATGTGAAACTGATGATTCATGAAATACACAACAGATCAATGCATGTTTTTCTTCAAAGACCATCGTGATTCTCTCTGAAGTATCCGAGTGCAGAAGGAAATAGCATGTGAATTCGGTCACTTTTGTCCTTCCCTGTGGTGCCTTCTGCTTCTGAGCCTGTGTTTTTACCCACAAAGCACTTCTTTCTCTTACTGTTTTGAGTGTGTGAATGAGTCATTCAGCAGTTTGGATCATTACTGGATCTGCTTCCTCCATCTGCTCACACTTCATTCATGATTCCCCTCCGACAGCGTCCTGACAGCGCTCAAAGCATCCGCAGACCACCCCTGACCCACACATGTGCTTTAATGAGAGCCCACAGGCTGAAATCTGTGTGTGTGTGTCTCTGTCGGAGTATGTGTGTGCCTGTTTGCGTCTGTGTGTACATTTGTGTGCCTGTATGCATCTGTGTGCATGAGTGTGTGCAAGTGTTTGCGTCTGTGTATGTGCATCTATGGGTGTGTGTGTGTGGACCTGTTTGTGTTTGACTTCAACAACTATATGTAATGTCCTCACTAAGATGGGAAAACAAACCTGTGTGTGTGTCTCTGTGTGTGTGTTTTCAATCAGACTGGAGCACATGCCAATTAAGTGCCAACGCTGTGTGTGGAGTTGGCCTCAAGACGAGGATGCTGGACTGCGTTAGAAGTGACGGAAAATCTGTTGACCTGAAGTACTGCAAGGAGGTTTGTGCTTTCATTTACACACTCTCTATCTGTACCGCAGACAGTGGAAGATGTTCTTAACCCTTTAACTCCCCCACCAAGAATCAAAATTTTGTAACTCCTAATGTCGGTAGTTAACACACTCGTTTTTAAGTTAACAAATTCATTTTTTTCAACACATCCCATAATTTATTAAACATTAACCTCTACCAAATGCTGTAGGGCTGGGCGATTTGGCCTAAAATCAAAATATCGATTAATTGAACATTTTAACTCGATAACGATTAATGAACAATTATTTTATTTATTTAATTTTTTTTTGCCCTCGTAGTTCACTGACAAGTTTTGTACTGTAAATATGTTCACATATTACAAGTGAGAGACTTTTGAATGAAGGATGCATTACTTCATATAAAAATAATTGAAGGAAACACACACTATCTACTATCTTTGATTATTCATTGAACATTTAATTAAAAATAAACATTGCCTAAATAACTTTTTTTGAGTGTTTTATTTTTTCATACTATTATTCATATTAAAAGTAGAACAAAAGCAGTATCTTTTCTAAATGAAATAACTCTTGTATGTCCTGTAAATTATATTTAAGCATTTCTTGCATCGTCTGAACAAATATTTTAACGTAAATAATCATTTTAATTTTCCCAGAGATGGGTTGCGGCTGGAAGGGCATCTGCTGCGTAAAACAAATGCTGGATAAGTTGGCGGTTCATTCCGCTGTGGCGACCCCGGATTAATAAAGGGACTAAACCGAAAAGAAAATGAATGAATGAATAATAATTTTATTGTAATGGAAAATATGCCGTCTCAAGGCATCTCAGTCAATGTAGTGCAAAGTAAGGCTCAAGAATGAGTCCATAGAGCCTACTTGACCAGAGATCAGATGTGGCGGCAAAGTGGCTGCAGAATTAAAAATCAGTCACAGCCTTAACAGAGCGGGGTCACATGACTCCACATGCAGTAGGAAACAGTCATTGAAAAAAATCGTCCTGGAAAAAAACGATTATAGGTTCTGAATGTCGATTTCGATTACTTTTCAATGAATCACCTAGTCCTACTACCAAAGGGTAGATATTTTGGTTTATAGTAAAAGTACCAGAATTAATACATATACTATACAAAATCTGAAAATATGAAGTGTAAGACTAATGTTTTTAAAAACATAATCAAAATAAAACATTTTTGATTACTAAATCATCTTTATTTTTTGAATTATGCCGTAAAATATTTCAGATTCTCATTTATCATGTTTACTTGTTGTTGTTTTTTTGTTTACTATAAAACCAAAATGAAGTGTAGTAGTGCTGTCAAGTTCGGGTAAAGGGAAACGGCGAGGACTCCAGAATTCAAGGAATGAGATGTATTTTAATAAACAAAAATGAACAAACAGAAATTACCCCATAGGGGAAAAAATATCACCAAAACTGGGCTGGCAAGGCAGGACTAGACACAAGACAGGATAACTCAAGCACAATCAGTGGAAGACAATGAACTGGCACAGGACAGCAGACATGAGTAGAATAAATGCAGAAATTATCAACAAACAAACAGGTGAACATGATGAACTAATAATGGGTTAACAAGGAGGGGGGACTAGACAATAGACTAAATCGAGACGAGCTCCACAAACAAGACAAGACAGAGCTAGTGTCTGGACTCTGCCACCAAAACAAAAATTTACAAGACTGGAGTGGCAGAACCCTGACAAGTGCAACATGATTATGCTTTAGTAGATTTCTTTTTTTTTTGTAATCCAACAATGCTGTGTAGTGTAAACCATTATTTGAAACAGTTTTTCTTTAAATGATTTTAACAGTTATTATTTAAAGGTGTAAAAATGTGGTAAACCATTTGGTAGAGCAGGCTTTTAAAGGGTTAATAAGATAGTAGACCTCAATTAACAGGGGGAAAATTATTTTAAACCCGGAAGAGGTAATTAGCTGACAAAAGCTCAGTATGATCCAGTTTTCTCCACAATTAAAGCTGACAGGTGCTAATGTTGTCTTAACTGATGCTCAACACGCACAATTCAGTTCAAATTTCCCCCCAAAAAAGTACTCCAGGGTGACTTGAACCTTTAAATTTGTAAAACCGATTGTAGCTTAAATAATTTGTGTTGGGCTATTGTGTCATACCATTGTGGATAAATAATTATTCCAAACAGTCTATGCAAGAAAAAAAGTTCCTGTAAAATAGGTGTTTGTTATTCAATCCAATTCAACTCAAGTTTATTCGTGTAACGCTTTTCACAAGAATCATTGTTTCGAAGCAATCAAACAACGACAAATGACCAACAAACAATCAAATTCCGAACAGTTGAGGTTATTAGTTACCATAACTTTATTAGATACTAATAACTTGAACTAACTATCTAGTAACTAATAGCTTTTACAGTTAAAGTTCTTCATAAAAATAGTTAACCTGCAATGTAGTTAACTTCTATCTACGTTTAAGTAAAATTAGATGCAAAGTTAAAATTTTAATTGACAGCTAGGCTCACACATGGAAGTTAAACAGTAAATTAATTAATGCAGCCCAACTAAAACAGACCCAACCGCAAAAAGTACTGCGCCTTTTTGGACTAATCCAGCTGCTGTAGTCCGATGCGCTGCTGTCCCATCTTATGGGGTTTGGAGGAAAAATATTTGTGTCAGCGCTTTACCAACAGTTTTAAACAGAGAGGGAGAGAGAGAAAAACATTACCTGATGGATCGTTGGTAATATTTCTGTAAGATGACCATGTTGCAGTTTAGCTAAATGTATTCACACCTCCTCTTGAAGTGACTTGCAATGCATTAAAGTTTTGCTTTCCAATCGCAGCTGCGCTTCATTCTTGAAAAGTATAGTTTCTCTAAAGTGATGTATACAAACTATAAAGTATGCTATGACCAGGGATACCATCAGCCAGTGCAGCGACATTTAGTGTCTGCCGGTTTGTTTACTTGCGGGAGTTCCATTGGCATTTTCCCGCATGTTAATTCTGACCAATCGAAAAGCAGTTTAGGAAATACGTTCAATAACATCTGGCCAATGAGTGATGTGGATTTTGTCACATGTCGCAATCAGAGTGGTGTGAAAAGAAACCAAAACGGCAGAAAAATGCTACAATGTGTCATTTGTTGCCCTTGGTCTGGACCAAATGAACCAAAGCACAGATTTGAAAGCACCCTAAACCTGAAAAACATGGTGTATTACACAATTATATTCCTTAGCAAACACCACTAAAAATGTAAAAATGTATTTAAAAGAAATCAAATCAAATCACTATTATTGTCACATCATCAGCAGCATGTGTGCTATGATGAGTGAAAAGCTTAGGTGCTGGCTCCAGACAGTGCAAAATACAGACAGTGCAAATACATTGACAGTGCAAAATACAGACAGTGCAAAATACACACAGTGCAAAATACAACATACAACAACATACTCCCAAAAGGAAACAAAACAATGTACAATTGCAATGTTGACAGCAAGACATATAAGACGATGAATATGTGAATATATGTACACGTAGTTGTAGGCAGTATTGTTTTAAGTATGGATTGATTAAAGTGCAGTGCATGCTACATGTTGATGGTGTGCAGTGAGTGGTATGAAAAGAGTTTGTGTAAGGTGTGTCAAGTGTTTATCAGCCTGATAGTCTGTGGGATTGTAATAAAACAAATGATACTGTTTTAAAACATGATATTTTTATGAGCCAGTGGGAAAGAAACAGAGTTTTGTTCCATTTAAGAATTGTGGGTTAATGTGAAAAGAGCTAGAGGAAGATCAGTCAAAATCCGACATTCAGTCCCTTTAATTGGACCCTGTGGGTGATCTTTAAATCCACAGCATATTAACCCTGTAACCCAGTTTTCAACCAGTCCACTCTGTATCACAGTTACAAACCTCTCAAGTGTTAAGCATTGACACCAAAGATAAAACCAGATCTGAGAGCTCTTTAATATCTCCGCTGTCTCAGAGGAGTGATTAAGCAGATGTGCACTTCTGTCTCTTTATTCTCCAATGTTTCTGTGTTTCGCTCACCTTTTTTTTCTGGATCATGAAGAAATGTCTTTTAATTTGTGTTCACAGCTACGTCTGGAAAAGAAGTGGCAGATGAACGCGTCCTGTACAGTGGAGTGTCCAGTCAACTGTCAGCTCTCTGAATGGTCTGCATGGTCAGACTGTTCCCAGATCTGTGGCCTCGAAGGTAAAGACAAGGATTGGGCACATTAATGACTTCTGTCTGCTGTAGTAAATGTCTTTCTTGACCGTCTCCAGACACGGGTGCTAAATAGGGATCGATGATTTGGGGGGTGGGGGGAAATGTTGTTATTGTGCTAGTGTATAGTTGACTACAATTTTGTGATTTATTTATTTTTTATTTTTTTGGTATGCCTTTATTTTTAAAAAATGAATGCTTTTTGTTTTATTTATTTATTTATTTATTTATTTATCTATTTGTTAATTAATTAATTAATTTTATTAATTTATTTATTTATTTATTTTATTTATTAATTAATTTATTTATTTATTTTATTTATTATTTATTTATCTATCTATGTAGTATCTATTTGTTAATTAATTTATTTATTATTTATTTATTTATCTATTTATTTTATTTATCTATCTATTTATTTATTTATTTAATTTATTATTTATTTATCTATTTGTGAATTTATTTATTTATTATTTATTTATCTATTTATTTTATTTTATTTATTATTTATTTATCTATCTATTTATTTATTTATTTATTTATCTATTTGTTGATTAATTAATTAATTTATTATTTATTTATCTATTTATTTATTTTATTTATTTATCTATTTATTTTTTTATTTATTTGTTTGCTCTTCTTCTTCTTATTATTATTATTATTATTATTATTATTATTATTCATTTTTATTTATTTTCATTTTTGAAAAGAATATTATATATTTATATTTATATATATACTGCATTTAAAATGTTTGTTTTATAAGTCTTATCGCCTATCCAAGTTTTAGGAACAACCAATAATAACTTGACTTCTAATTCATTTCTTCTAGATCATTTGGTATCAGAAGTGGCTTCTATGAAAGGCAAAGGCCTCTAGATTACGCTTATTTGACCACAATAAAATATGATCATGCCTTGATTTTGAATCATTTAATTAGGGCAGTAAGACTGACTTTGCTTAGACAAAAGTCTTGTCACTTAACAGAAATAATGTACAGTATAGATTATGAAGTCATGGTGCAGTGGAAAAGAATTAACATTGTGTATGACTCCCATGAGCTTGGAGGACTGCATCCACACATCTCTGCAATGACTCAAATAACTGATTAATAAAGTCATCTGGAGTGGCAAAGAAAGCGTTCTTGCAGGATTCCCAGAGTTCATCAAGATTCTTTGGATTTATCTTCAAAGCCTCCTCCTTCATCTTACCCCAGACATGCTTAATAATGTTCATGTCTAATGATTGGGCTGGCCAATCCTGGAGTATCTTGACCTTCTTTGCTTTCTGGAACTTTGATGTGGAGACTGAAGTATGAGAAGGAGTGCTGTCCTGTATGCAGCACAAATGTCTTGATACAGTACCTCAGGCTGTAGATGTTGCCATCCACTTTGCAGACGCCCCCATACTGAATGTAACCCCCAAACCTTGATTTTTCCTTTACCATGTTCTCACAATTATAAACACAAAATCAAACTGCACACCAACTTGCACAAACCCCCAAACTTCCTGGTCAAAAACAAATATTCCACAAGTCAAAATCAAACTTTGGCCTCCAGTGATCCACAAACCAGAAAAATACACAGAATGCGTGTGATAGCTTGAGGTATGTTTGTCAGGTATGTATGATAGTATGAGGTATGTACAGTATGATAGCTTGTCAATGTTTTGAGAACTGAATTTATTTTGAGGGAAATAAGGCCAACTGTATTAATAATAGTGTGTTGGCGATCGACCAACAAGAGTAATTGAATGTAACCTTAATAAATTAATGTATTACTTTCTTTTTTTAAGCGCCCAAACTTTTCAATGATGCTTTTAGAGCATGTTAGAATAGTCTCAGCCTAATAACATACATATACAAATAACATATTTCACTCAAAATTGGAAAGCTCATGTAAAAGTAGCAAACTCCAATTAAATTTCGGCGTTGCTAACACCACGCTTGGTTTGCATGACGGCGGTAAAACAGTGCATGCAGAAAGAGAGCAAAAGACAGCATAAGAGAAGCTAGAAGCCTGAAATGTGAGATGAAATGGTGGACTTGAAGACAGAAGTGTTCAGCGAGAAACAGACGGAAGCAGCGCTAGATAGAAACTGACAGTCTGCCTGCCAAACACTTCAGAGATAATGGAGAAAAAGAGCAAGTGAGAAGGCAGTGCAGTTTTATGCTAAATGCATGTGGGATGAGATAGAGTGAGGATCTTTGACAGACTCTACTGTGTGCGTGTGTGTGAGTGTGTATTCCTTATTTTCCTTACATTGTGGGGACAAAATGTCTAATGTAATGGTACAAAATTTGTCACTGGGGTGGTAAATTTTCAAAAGCTACTGTACACTTTTTACTTTACAACTGCACATTAGTATATTTAGCGTACACATTTGTACCTTTAAGGTTAACCTTTTCCCTTTAAGGTACTATGAGGTACACATTTGTCATTTTTAGGTATTATTATGTACCTTTAAAGGTGCACTATGTAAGTTTAACATATTTCATTCATGTTCACCTCAGGTCTTGAAAATAAAATAAACAGTTTAAAGTAAACTGTGACTGATTGCAAGCCAACACATATCAGGGATTCAGCCTGTACATTTAGTGAAGTTTATTTATAAACTAATTTAGAGAGGATCACGTGCTTATGATTGCTTATAGCTGGTACCGCATCAGCTCACGATCGATTCACCAATCAGACGATTCCTAACTTGCTATAAATAACCAGAGTTTTCCAGATGGGTGACACGGTGGCCCAATGATTAGCACTGTTCGCTCACAGCAAGAATGCCTCTAGTTAAAGTCCCTACTAAACCAGTTGACATTTCTGTGTGGAGTTTGCTCGTTCTCCCTGTGCTCACGTGGGTTTTCCCCGGGTTCTCCGGTTTCCTCCCACAGTCCAAAAACACACAACCTATGTAAATTGAACATACCAAATTGATACATAGCCAAATCAATGCATTATCTATAGCCCAGCTCTTAGGAAGTGTACATCTCTTCTTAGCCATTCTATTAGCCAGAAATAAGTCGGGGGAGTTCGAGATCTACCTGATCTCAAACTCCCCTCTCGCCCTGCATACAGGAGGGAGCCCAGGGCCTGATGATCTCTTGAGCTCAGGGCTCTCTCCTTGGGACAGCATGTCAAACAAGTCTTGAAATAATGTTAAGAGGCTTAATTTGTATTAATTAGATTATAAGCCTTATTATTTCGTTGGAGTGCAGTGAGTGCACTATTCTGTGCTTCTGAATGGCTATATTTAAATTTCTGTAATATTTTGTCTTTTGCAAACAGCCAAATTGCTCATCAGTGCAAATCTCGTCATGTAGCGTGTTGTTAGGAAACCCGTTACAGTGTAAACTGCTCACCTTACGTTCGTAATATTTATATTCTTTGCTAATTAATAACCTCATGTGGAGCTCTGAATCTGTGTCTCATTTCAGAGTCTGCTACTGACCACCGGAGGTCACATTTTGGTCACAGACGCATGGTTTGAGAGCCTTTCTGACTGAATGAATGAATAAAATATGCTGTTTTCCACAAGGGCAACCCAGGGTGCTGAAATATAATTGGCTAAAGTGGCAGTGGGCGGGTTAAAAAAACAAAACAAGGACAGATGTTTCAGAATAAGCAGAATATCTGACTTCAGCGTTGTTTTTCAGATAAACAAGAACGTTCACTTAACATGTTTCTTAAATATCTGCAAACATACTGTATTATGATATTTTTACACTTTAGAAGAGTCAAACTAACATACAGCACCTTTAAGAACCTGTTTTGACAGATTTTGTACCTTTATTTCTGAGAAATACCAGCACATTTTGACCTTGTGTGAACATCTTTTTGGTTACCATGAAGAAAAACAGCTCATAAATCACACAGAATGAAGTATTTTGAAAATATAAATGTTTCCTGTGAGGGTTGGTTTTAGGGGTGAGGATCAAATATACAGTCTGTACAATATAAGATTAATTCTCTAAATGGGAAGTCCCCATATAAATAGCTGTGAGTGTGTGTACACGTGCGTTTGTGTGTGTACAGCTCACTTAATCTGTCAGAAATGTATCAGGTCAGATTTCACTCCATAAGTTTAATGTTGTTTTTATATTGTAATCTTCTTCAAAAGTATGGGATCTGTAAAGCGTTCATTATTTTGATAAAATATGGTTATATTGTTTAAATTGTATTTTGTATTCTAAATTGAGATGTTTTTATTACATTGCAATTACTTAAACATTAGAAATTTGCTGAAATCTTATTACATTTATTTGTAGTTAATGCTTAAGTAAAAAAATACTTACTGTAGAAATACTTGTTATAGTTAATAATAAAAAAAATTGACAGTAACAAGATTAATGTTATAGAAATTTTGGTCAGACTTTATTTTCAGTTACAATGTTTGCTATTAATAAACCAACAACTATGAATTTGGCTTAATTAACTCCTAATTTGCTGATATTACTAGTCATTTAGTAGTTTAATATTGTAAGAGACAAAGAATTAATGCATGCTAAGTATGTATATCCTAATAATTAGAGGTGTTCCTGGTTTAAAAAATCATGTTTATTATTATTATTATTACTATTATTATAATTATTATTATCATTATTATTGTTGTTATTGTTATTATTATTGTTGTTGTTGTTGTTGTTATATTGTTATTGTTGTTATTATTATATTATTATTATTATTATTATTGTTATTATTGTGGTGTTATATATTATTGTTATTATTATTATTATTGTTGTTGTTGTTGTTATTATTATTATTATTGTTGTTGTTGTTGTTGTTGTTATTATTATCATTATTGTTAGGCAATTTTCTATATTTTGTTTTTCGAAAAGAATATTCTATAATAATGTTTATATATATTATATATATATACACTGTGTGTGTGTGTGTGTGTATTTAGCACATTGCTAGCATGTTTTAGCATGTTGCTAGTGAATCTAAATGTTCACTAGTTTATTGCATTTAAAATGTAAACTTCATGTGATCTAAAGCTGAATGATTCTTCATAAAGAATAGTAATATGCAGATTTGATGATGAAGAAACTATATTATTATTACTATTGTAATGTAATTGGAAAATAATTATTGCTATATAATTATATTATTAATTATATATTATTATAAGTTACAATTTTTGGCTATTAATAAATTAACTACTATGACTTTTGGCTTAATTATCTCCTAATTTGCTTATATTAACAGTTATTAAGGTAGTAGTTTAATATTGGAAGAGACTTCGAATAAAGGCATGATAAATATGTACTTTATAGGTACTAATAAACGGCTATTATTATTAGAGGTCTGCCTGGTTTAAGGTTTAATTATTAAAAATAAAGTGTTTATCAATGCATTATTATTATTATTATTATTACGACTTAGTCCCTTATTTATCAGGGATCGCTACAGTGGAATGAACCGGCAACGATTCCAGCATATGTTTTACTCAACAGATGCCCTTCCAGCAACCCAGTTCTGGGAAACACTCATACACTCATTCACACACACACACACTCATACACTACGACCCATTTAGTTTACCTAATTCGCCTATAGCGTATGTCTTTGGACTGTGGGGGAAACCAGAGTACCCGGAGGAAACCCTCTTAACATGGGGAGAACATGCAAACTCCACACAGAAATGCCAACTGACCCAGCCGAGGCTTGAACCAGCAACCTAGAATAGCGATATAGAATGAAAACATGCTAAATATCTACTTTATAAATGCTAATAAACTGCCAGAATCTTAATAATTAGAGGTTTTCCTGGTAAAATAAAGGTTTAATTTAAAAAAGGAAAGTGTTTATCAATGCATTAAGCACATCATATATTCACTGTAGCTGATAATGATTGCTTTAGCGGTCAGTGGTCTTGTTCTCATCTGTCTGTGGTTTGTGTTTCTCCTCAGGGAAGATGTGGAGAAAGCGGACGGTGGTTCAGGCGTCGCAGGGTGACGGTCGGCCCTGTCCCTTTCAGATGGAGCAGTGGAAACCATGTCCTGTTCGGCCCTGCTACAGATGGCAGTACGGGCAGTGGTCTGAGTGCCGCGTCGAGGTCTCTCATTTCAGCTTCTACTTGTAGATCAAATGGCTGAATCTAAATCCACAAAGCAGAGTTTATTAACCTAAACCTTTTTCATATTTAACACATTGCTACTAGTGCTACCATTTTGGTCACTATATTGTTAGCATGTTTTACCATGTTGCAAGCATGACTTAACATATTCATAGCATGTGGTAGCACTAGTATAAACTTTACTATTCCAATTCAACATGTTGAAAGCATGTTTTTGTGTTTGCCTAACATGTTTTAAACTTTGTTAGCATATTGCAATGCTAATAGCATGTTTTAACACATTGCTAGCATCTTTTACCTCATTGCATAGTTCCAGCATGTTTTTCATGTAGCTAGCTTGTTCTAAAACTTTGCAAAAATGCTGCTACTATGTTTTAGCACATTAATAGCATGCTACTTTGCTATTCTGATTAACCATTGCTAGCATCTTATTGCAAGTAACATGTAAAAGTGATGTCATGGTATTGGCATATTTTACTTTTATTAGCATGTTTTCACATTTTACTAGCATTTTAACACTGCTAGCAGTTTACTATCGTACTTTAGCACATTGCTAGAATGTTTTAACAGTGCTACCATGTCGGTCACTATGTTGTGAACATGTTTTACCATGTTGCAACAATGACAACATATTTATAGCATGTGGTAGCACTAGCATAAACTTTACTTTTCCAATTCAACACGTTGAAAGCATATTTTTGTGTTTGCCTGACATGTTTTAAACTTTATTAACATGTTGGGATGCTAATAGCGTGTTTTAGCACATTGCTAGTATCTTTTACCTCATTGCATAGTTCCAGCATGTTTTTCATGTAGCTAGCTTGTTCTAAAACTTTGCTACTGTGTTTTAGCACACTTGTAGCATGCTACTTTGCTATTCTGATTAACCATTGCTAACATCTTAATGCCAGTATAATGTAAAAGTGATGTCATGCTATTGGCATATTTTACTTTTAATAGCATGTTTTTTACATTTTACTAGCATTTTCACACTGCTAGCAGTTTACTATCATACTTAAGCACATTTCTAGAATGTTTTAACAGTGCTACCATGTTCGTCACTGTGTTGTGAACATGTTTTACCATGTTGCAAGCATGACTTAACATATTTATAGCATGTGGTAGCATTAGCATAAACTTTACTATTAAAATTCAACACGTTGAAAGCATGTTTCTGGGTTTGCATAACATGTTTTAAACTTTGTTAACATGTTGGAATGCTAATAGTGTGTTTGGCACAATGTCTACACATTTAGCAGTGCTACAATGTTAATAAATAGAAAATTGAATGCATTGTAGGTGAATAAATTAACCAGTCTTATGAACAGTATAAAACTTGCAGCGTTTTCACAAGTATTTGATCTGTTGCTCTATTGTTTTTGTGTGTAAGCTGCAATGTGACTCATGAATTACACATGTTTTGGTGTTCAGCTTTGTACAGCAGAGCAGAAGCTAAATGCTGGCACATGCTCTGAATACGCTAAAGACCCGCGCTGGAGCTCTTCACTCCTTCAAAACCTTGTTTTGTTTTTTTTATGTTGCTGTCAAACTCATCTCCTCTTCTATTATTTTCTGTGATCCTGCTGCGCTTCAATGTTGAGTCTGATCTATGGATTGAGGAAGTGTTTATAACTGTGTGTGTGTGTGTTGTAGGAGGTGGTGTGTGGAGTGGGTGTGCGTTTCCGGAATCTGTCCTGTTTTGTGTCTGACGGCTCCAGTGACGGGAAGAGCAGTATTGTGGAGGAAGAGCTCTGTGGTGGACTGGAGAAAGCCGTCGATGGAGATAAGAATATTGTCCTGGAGGAAACCTGCACCTTACCCTGCCCTGGTAAACAGACTCATTACACACGTTTCTGGCTCTTTGTGTGGTGTCAATACATGAAAAGTATTTCTAGTACAGTTTTTCAAAAGCAACAGCATGACAACACAATGGGTTTCCATATACAGTTGAAGTCAGAATTATTAGCCCCCCTGTTACGATTTAATAAGTTGTCTAGGGAGATTAAACGTAACATTTAGAATATTATATTATCACTGAAGGGAATGGATGGAAGAAAACAAGGACACAATTTTAACAATTAATTCGTTTATTCCTCTATGAGGAAAAATAGTGATTAAGCTAACAAAGAGGCATGTGTGCGCTTTGTACAATGGATTTTAGAAACTTTAGAACTAGAGTTGCGCCAAAGCAAAGAACTAAACAAAACCAAAAACCACCTAATCTAGAACACAAGATCCCCTCTAAACTAACTAATAAAAATAAAAATGTGAAAAAGAAACCGAAATCTTCAGCGTATGCGACGGCAATAAAATACACTCCCTAAAAAATAATAAACCAAAAATACAAGAAGCAGCGCTCACCCACTTACCTAGTGTTTTCTGAACAATTCAACTCTGCGGGTAAAATGTATGTCTCGCAACCTAATAACCTATTACTTTTTCCCCAAAAAGGAATGATAAACTCTTAAACCATATTGAAGATGTTCAGAAAGTTCAAAAACAAAGTTCATGATGTTCAAAGTTCAGAAAGACGGAGCCAAAACATTATACATAATCAGAAAGAAAACTCATCACAAACCCACAAACACAGAGCTGTCCAAGAAGGCGTGCCGGTCAGATTTAAAATCTGCGGAACGAAACCTGATTGGTCCACGAGGAAACCCCCTAATGAGGAGTGACAGGCTCGGGATCCAATCAGCAGGTACCTGAGAAGGTGAAAATAGCGGAACAAAAGGTGATAGGGCGAGACAAAGAGCGAATGACAGACAAGGAGTGATAGAGAGAGAGAGAGAGAGAGAGAGAGAGAGAGAGAGAGAGAGAGAGAGCGATGGGAAATATGGAGAAACAAAGAGGGAAAAGGCACACAAAATCCAAACTCCCACGAACCGTAACACCCCCTTTGAATTTTATTAGGGGGGATGATAATTCTGACTTTAACTGTATTTCACAACCAATGAAATCCATATATGTAAAGAAAACAATATTAATTAAGTTATGTGTAATAAAATGAAATGGCACAGGGGAGAAGTATTGAACACATGAATAAAGTGAGGAGTAGAAAGGCAGTGAAAGCATAGACAGCAGCTGTAATCTCTCAGTAGTTCTTCAGCAACCCTCTGCCCTTTCTCAGTATAAATGAACATCAGCTGCTTCAGTCCAACATCTACATTCACAGGAGGATGAAGATTAAACCAGAGTGGACATTTCAGCAAGACGGTGATCCAAAACAGCCAGGTAGACTCAAATGCTTTCAGAGAAAAAAAATCAAGCTGTGGAATGGCCCAGCCAATCACCTGACATCAATCCGATAGAGAATACAAAATAAATATCAGACTTGATAGACGAGAGCCACAGAAGCATCAAGACTTTTACACTGTTGAAGTCTGTGAAGAAGTCACACCAGAGCAATGCATGTGACTTCATTCTCCATATAAGAGCCGTATTTAAGCTGCCGTCACCAAAAAACCCTTTAATGTAAAGTATTAAATACGTTTCAGTAGTTAATAAGACAATTTCAATAAGACGTTTCAGGTCTTTCTCCTTGTGTCATTTCATGCTGCTTGAAATAAGAGAATTGTTGCATGTCAGATCATAGTTTCTTCTGCTGTAAATAGGTTCCGCTAGTGTGGTTATTGGGCAGTGTTCTTACACCTGTCTGCTGGTCTGTGTTCAGGTGACTGTTACCTGATGGAGTGGTCAGACTGGGGCTTATGTCAGAGCGTGTGTGTGAAAGGTCAGCGTCTGGACTTCACGCCGGTGCAGGTCCGTTCAAGAGCTGTCATCGCGCAGGAGCCCGAAAACATCGCTCAGTGTCCTGATCAGGAGTGGCAGTCACGCCCCTGCCGCAGTGAGACAAGCACACAAACACTGCCTCACTTTCATTCAACATGCATGACTTTCAGAATGAGTGTCATTTTATTTTTTTGATATATATTTTGGTTCGTTTAACCATGTCTGATATACAGTGGAAGTAACAATTGTTCGCCCTCATGTGAATTGTTTTGTTTTTCAATAGTTTCCAGATGATGTTTAACAGAGCAAGGAATTTTTTACAGTATATCTGACAATATTTTTTCTTCTGTAGAAAGTCTTATTTGTTTTATTTTGCCTAGAGTAAAAGCAGTTTAAAATTTTTTAAAAGCCGTTTTATGGTCGATAATATTAGCCCCCTTAAAGGTGCTGTATGTAAGTTTTTGACTCTTCTAAAGCATAAAAATACCATAATATGTGTGCAGATATTTCAGAAACATGCTGAGTGAACATACTTGTTTATCTGAAAAACAATACTGAAGTCAGACATTCTGCTTTGAAAATGTGAGTTACGTGCCAGAACGTCTGTCTATGTTTTGGTCATTTAACCCGCCCACTGCTAGTTTAGCCAATTATATTTCAGTACCCTGGGTTGCCTTGTTGGAAAATCAATGTACTGTATATCATTAATTCCTTCAGAAAGGCTCTCAAAGTATGTATCCGTGACCAAAATACGACTCTGGTGGACATTATTAGACTCCGAAATGAGACGCAGATTCAGAGTTCCACATGAGGTGGTTATTAATTAGCAAATAGCATAAATATTACGAATGTAAACATTAGGTCAGCAGGTTACATTGTAAACGCATGTCTCAACAACACGCTATGTGACCAGATTTGCAGTGATGAGCAATTTGGCTGTTTGCACCAGATGAAACACGACAGAAATGTAAATACAGCCATTCAGAAGCACAGAATGTGCACTCACTCACGAAATGCTAAAGTTTAATCTAATTAATACATATTAAACATTAATAAATGTAGATTCTGAATCACTCATATGTGTTGGTTTTATTTTCAAACTGTTTATTTTATTTTTTAAGATCTGAGGTGAACTATCTGCTGCTGCTTTCAGTATATGGCAATAAATGTCATGTAAAACTGCATTCAAACTCACATTATTAGCATTTAACAGAATAATGTACATGAGGTGTACCTGAGGGGATCATTGTCAGTTTTCTGTTGTTCAGCTGTGAGAAATAGAAGCCATTTCTAATATTTCAATTCGAAGTGTTGGTAAGGACAAAAACTCCTTGGAAATATTCTTTCTATTGTGTGCCGTTGCTTTTATATAAAACACGATTAAATCAGGCTCGATTGTCAGACTGCTCCTGTTGGTGCCCTTAATCTAGCAACCTGCGCTTGCATGTGTTTTGATCCAAAAAATGCAATACCTAGTTCAACCACTGGGTGTTAGGCCTGTCACGATATCTATTTTTTGTTGTACGATATATTGCACCAAAATATATCACGATAAACGATATTATTGTCATTTTAAGACCATTTTAAGCCGCTCATTAAATAAATGCCAGAATGACAATATAGTCTCATCATATGCAAGTACACTCTTCCAAAGAACACATCATATTTTATTTTAAAGAATATATTCAATTTAATTATAGTCATTTTAACAATTTAATAATTAGGCATTGGAATAAGAATGTGAAAACGCATATTCTAAATAATTAATAATAAATATTAACAAAAAATGCAATGTGAAAAGTAACAGAGAATGCGATATCTGCTACCAGATGTATTTTCAGTTGTCAGACACCCACATCAAAATATACTTCAGTCATTTATGGTAAATACTATAGTGTTTTTAACCATACTGACACTGACACCTCCAATAGAGATAGAGAGGTTGTGCAAGAATTGGTTTTTACGTATGGGCGATATATATTGCATCACAAAATCATTGAGGTCATGTCCATGTGTTGTACGATAAGTCGATATATTGATTATTGTGACAGGCCTACTGGGTGTGAAACTTACATACTACACCTTTAAGGTTTTTTTTTTTTCGATTGTCTTCAAAGCAAACCAGCAAACAAAGCAAAAAAATCATGTCTTGCCTCATTAACCTAATTAACTAAGCCTTGAAATGTCACTTTAAGCTGAAAACTAGTATCTTGAAAAATATCTAGTAATATCTACTTTCATTACAGCAAAGATAAAAGAAATGAGTTTTTAAAACTATTACTGTATGTTTGAAAATGTGATGGAAAAAATCTTCTCTCCGTTAAACAGAAGTTGCAGATAAAACAATATACAGGAGGGCTAATAATTCAGTAGGGCTGATAATTCTTCAACTGTACATATATGCAGCATATTTATATTTAACTTGTTGTTATGCGTCTAGATGGTGAGTGTTATGATTATCAGTGGATGGGTGGACTTCAACTGGTCTGGTGTCAGCGGTCAGATGGAATAAACGTCACAGGTACTGCACTACACCACTTTTAATCTCTATTAAGTCATTGTAAAATCAAAACGGACAATTCTGTTGTATGTATAGAATGCTGAAATGTTTATTATCAAACATATTTTGGATTTATGTGATGATAATGTTTAATCAAAGTACAGTCCTCTCCCTCTACAACAGAGATGCCCAAACTAGGGCACGCGGGCCAAAGTTGGCCTATTCTAACCTTTGATTTGGCCCACCATCCCATTTAAGAAAAGAGGGAGAATGTTGAGGAGGTGTTTGGGGCAAATATCTTTGACAGAGATCGTCATTTCAAATTAAATGTAACTTTTTGTTTGTTTGTTTGTTTGTTTAGCAATTTCTTTTGTTTTGTAAATGAGTCTGTTTTTTTTTTAAATATAATTACATTCACCTGACAGATAGAGGGCAATGCACAAGACATCAGCGAGCAGATCAAGGCAAAGGCAGATGCAGCTTAGTGTGTTTTGCATTGAACTCCATTAGATTAATGGGATTGTTTGTTTTTACTTTAATTAATTCCCCTGAAATGTACCATCTCATTTTCAAGGGGGTCCCACAATTAATTACATTCACATAATAATAACTCCTAAAAACAAAACATGAATTACATACTGTAACATATAAAAAAGTATCATACATACATAGATATACATAGTACAAAAAGATATACAGGTCAGTTAATTAGGGGTGGGGCCACAGGGGCACTGGCCACCGTTTAAATCGGTTTGGCCCCCATGGTGCCCCTCTCATTGCTGATTTATATCAAAGCTCGAACATTAATTCACGTTGAACGCCGGAGATACCTGTTACTTCAGCTGTTTTTCTTGTGTTACCATAAATTTAAATTTGTCACAATGTTGCTTGCTATGGTTCGCTTTCAAAGCGGAATGTTTTAGAATGGACCAAAATTGAGTCATATGGTATATCAGATAGTCATATCATTTAGTCAAAATCTAAACATGTCCTGTGTTGATCGGAGCTACAAGGTTTATTTTCTGTGATTCCACTCACAGCTGTCATCTTTTCGTTGTTTTAACTTGCCATTTTGAGCTGTTGTCAGCGGTAAACGTGCGCTTCATGGCGAAATCGATAGTGCAAGCAAAGATGGGCTGTGTGCTGTCATTTACCCTGCACCACGGACGCTTCAGTTTAGAATTACTGTGCTTTTATATCACTATAAAAGGTTACAAAACAATTGTGATGGCAAATCTGTTAACGTGACCTGATATCTGATATTAATGACAAACATAGTTTATTATTTACATATTTATGACAATCATCTTGCGTAAAAAAAAATCCGCTTTTTTAAATAGCTGCATGATGCATGACATTTACCACATGATAGCTGTGCATCAGGTCAGGACTGAACACACTTGAGCATGTTCTTCACAATCAGAGAATAAGCCAGAATACAGAGGTAAAGTTATTTTAATTTGGCGAACTAATATCCACACTAATCTGATTATGCAAAAACTTTATTAAAGAACAAAGTGAACTAACGGACAATTTTTTAATTAAATGGATAGTTCATCCAAAATGGAAAAATTACTTCAATTTAATCTGCTATTTGCAGATGTAAAATTAACCCCTGAAAATATATATATGTTTTAAACATATGGTGCAAGCATCAGTTGAATAACTTGGCCCCCCTCTGTTGTAAACTGTGGCCCCACCTTGGCCCCTGCGTTTAAAAATTCTTAGATCTGCCACTGTAATGAACCAAATCACCACATAATAAAAAAACATCCTCGGGAAAAACAAGTACAGTCCAAAGTAAAATATGACAGCAAAGTTTGCTTAAACACCTTAAATGGTGCAATGGAACGAATGTTAGCAGGTAAATTATTCCAATCTATTGGACCCTTAAACATAAAAGCTCTTTTACCAAATAGTAATTTCACATTGCATTGCATTAGTTAATATAATTTAAAGCAATGTTTTCTTATTATTTTGAAATATAAGGAAAATAAAGTAGGAAATTACTCATGCAATCTTTGACATAAAAGAGTTTGATGTATTTACCTTTAGCCCACAGCTCTCAATCAAGTTTGGTTTTTGGCCCTTCATAAGAAAAAGTTTGCGCACCCCCTTAGTTTGCTCTACAGCAACATCTTTTCTCTGATTAGTGTTTACTGACAGGGGTGCGGGATCATCCTGTCAGTCATGGAACATCCACCAATAGTAAATTACATCCATCCGATCAAATTCCTATAGACAAAATCAATCCACGCCCTATTATTTTCCCCTATTTGAGAAGCTGCTTCAAATAGATATACACCAGAATATGGAAGTAAATGCAAACTTAAAAGCACTTTACAGGAATAACATATCCTTGGATCATGCATGTCTAAAGTATTCTGTAGTTTTGTACGTTTTTCAGCACTCTTAAATGCCTTTCTGCCTTCACTAGGTCATTTTTAATGGTCCTGTGGTGTGACAAATCCGTTTGCGTAGCTTCTGAATAAATGAGCTCATTAAAGCTGCATGCATAATAATTATTAAAGAATTAGCACAGTGCTTTTTTGAATAATTTAAGATGAAGTTTTATCATGACGCACTACAGAACACATAGGAGACCATGATCAGAAGAGCATGCCAGCATTTATTTAACACATAATATACATACTTTATAGCTCAAGATGCCTTATCAGCATGAAATGGTTGTGGTAGTCTCTTTATTTCCTTTTGTAGTGTATATTTAAATTTAAGCTGGAATAAGAAAGAGAATGTAGGGCGAAGCTTGATTTTGCCCACGACGAATTGATTGGATGGTAGTGGTTTGCTATTGGTGGATCTCATGTTATTGACTCTTACAAGAACCAATCAGAGAAGAGATCTCATTGAAGGAGGCGGGGAAGTTAGATTATTAAGAGCACACAAATGAGGATTAAAAATGAGGATGCGTATTAGATCTGAAGATCTGAAGCTCTTGACTGGCCCGACAACATTGCTCTTAGGATCACTCAGGCACTTAAACCTCTCCACCACTATAAGGTGGCAGTTCATGGAGGAGCTTTAATACAGCTAAACTTGCATATGAGTTTCAGACACGCTCTGGCAGAGCTGTTCACTGTTTCTGTCAGCGATCTCACAATAATATCCAGCTGCAAACTCAACCGTCATCAGATTGACACGTTTCAACAGATTTAGAGTGTTTTACTGTATTTTACATTTGTCTTTATATTTTCGAATAGTAGATATTTAATAGTAGATACTCAGTCAGTCCAGTTCAAAGCAGAAGCGGCTTTTGCAATTCGCCTGTTGACCTGTGGTTCTCTTTGAAATCGTTTTTTTCTTCTAAGTTTTAAAGTTTTTAAAGTAGTTTTAATATATTATATAGTTTTAGTTTTGTATAAAATGTTGAAAAAATTAAGGTGTAAATGAATATTTTATACAAACATTTTAGAGAAAATGTCAGACAGGTGGACCTTCAGAAATTGATCAGAGAAAGAAGTGGGCCCCGACGTGAAAAAGGTTGAGAACCCCTGATATAATGCATACATAAATATATATAAATCTTCATACGTTAAAAAAAAAAATCAAAACATTAAAAACTTTCAAGGATTTTAGATGCTGCTGACCGTGAAGCGCATCATCAAAGGCTTGTGAAAAGGGTCCATGATCTACAGCTAATCAGGATGCAGAACACAACGCACTAATCAGGACACAGAACACAATGCGCTGCAGAAAAAAAAAAAAAAAATATATATATATATATATATATATATATATATATATATATATATATATATATATATATTCATTGGATTTACTGCATTTTTTTAAAGATAACTCCTTGCAAATAATTTATATGGGCTGAATGTAAACAATCAAATGAAGTTGAACATCACTACATTTCAATTGTTTGTTTAAATTCAGCCCATATAAATTGTTTGCATGGAGTTATCTTAAAAAATGTAGTAAATTTAATGAATCATTTTGTTTTCAGTCCACATAATACACTGTAAAAAAAAACCTTCATGTTGTCCCAACACAAATCGATTAAGTTAACTTAATCGTTTTTACTAATATAAGTGGATTGAACATAAAACAACTAAGTTGCCCCCAAAAAACTTGTGTTAATTAATTAATTATTTAATAAATTTTCCTCCGGCTTAGTCCCTCTATTCATCAGGGGTCACGACACTGAACTTATCCAGCATATGTTTTACCCAGCTGATGCCCTTCTGGCTGCAACCCATCACTGGGAAACAGCCATACACACTCAGGCCCCGTTTACACTAGTGCGTTTTAGTTTTAAAACGGCGTTTTAGCATTAAAAAAGGATCCGCGTCCACACTAGCATTTGACCCAGCTTTTCTGAACACATCTCCGTCCACACTACTCCACCAAAAACATATATCACGTGACCATTCGCACACTCTGGGCATGCTCGCTCAAGTATAAACAGGAAGCATGTGTCTTGCTCGGCATTCTATATAGGACTTACGCCGCGTGAAACGCGAGCGATTAGCAAGTGATCAAATAGTAGCTTGCCTCTTGCGAATATATGCAGCTGTTGTAGTAAAAAAGGCAGAGTTTAACTGCACAATGGTGCCTAAAATGGACAATAGTGCAAACAACGCTCCCATTTCTGTGTCCATGTTGTTTACAGTGAAGGCTGGTCTGCCGTCTTCCGGTGGTTTTATAGTCATGTGATAGGGGCTTGGCGCAGCCACACCTCCGTTTTCAGATGTCTCCGTTTGCCCCATCCACACTGAGACGGAGCAGCAGCGTTTTAGAATGAAAACGGCCTCTCCAGCATTTCCAAAACGCTCCATTTTCGGGGCTCTAAAACTCCGGCGTAGTGTGGACAGATGGCGTAATCGTAACAAAACTTATGCGTTTTAAAACGAAACACATTAGTGTAAACGGGGCCTCATTCACACACATGCTACAGCCAATTTAGTTTATTCAGTTCACCTATAGCCCATGTATTTGGACTGTGGGGGAAACCAGAGCACCCAGAGGAAACCCAAGCCCAGAACATACAAACTCCACATAGAAATACCAACTGACCCAGCCAGGACTCGAAACAGCAACTTTCTTGCTGTGAGGTGAAAGTGCTAACCACTGAGCCACCGTGTTGTTTCAACTCATGTTAAATAAGTAGTTTAAACAAGCAGCAAAGTCTTTTTTTTTTTTTTTTGAGCATAGAACGTAACACTCTTGAATGATTTAGAGAGGCTGTTCAGTGCACATCAAAAAGTGTTTGGTTCATTATTTAAGTTTGTGTCTGAAGCTTGCAAATGATCTCCAGTCTCTGATTTGTTGCAGGCGGATGCCCTCCAGCTTTATTACCGGGGGCCGACCAGTCATGTGATCCACTCTGTGACAAACCACAATCATTCTGCTCAGAGGTAAGACACAAGAGGATTGTGGGATTACTGTAATTCTGCATGTCTGTGACTGCTGACTGTCGCTCCAGCTGCAATTATCATAATGGACGGTAGATAGTTACACAAAATCAAAGACATGAGCTGTACTTTTGCTTATTTTTTAGCCAAAATTGAAGACACAATTATTCGCCCTCCTGTGATTATTTTTTTATTATTTAATTATTTCCCAAAAGATGTTTGTTACGAGTTTGTGATGTTTAAAAGGAATCCTGTTACATTTAGGTGAGACTAAATATAATGTGTGCGACAGATCAAAGATGAGGCCGAAATCGATTCTGAATTTAAGCCTTTTACTCAATGGTTTGAGTGAAGTTTATTTCTAAACTAATTTCGAGAGGATCATGTGCTCATGATTGCTTACATCACAGCCATCTTCGTTTTGAAGAATCCCCACTTCCACCCCTACTCCTCCTCCTTTCCCAGATGGGTACCACAGTGGCCCAGTGGTTAGCACTGTTGCCTCATAGCAAGAACATAACTGGTTTTAGTCCTTACCAAGCCAACCAACGTTTCTGTTTGGAGTTTACACGTTCTCCCTGTGCTCATGTGGGTTTCCCCTGGATTCCCAGGTTTCCTCCCACCGTCCAAAAACATGCAACTTCAGTTAATTGCCTAATCCAAACCAGCACCATAGACATGCTTCTAGTAAGTAGTTATCTCCTAACAGCAATCACTATCTGTTCATTTGCTACTACAGTAGAGGAGTTCTTGAGATATACCTGAGCTCAAACTCCCCTCTCATCTTGCCACCCACTTTGTCACCCACAAAACAATGACCTAAAAAACACAAACAACATGGTGCAGAATTCCTCAATATTTTATGTTGTTTATTAAGTAATTGATACTGATACAGATACAATAGCAATGCTAATCTGGCTGGTTAAACTGCATTGTTAGATTTTAAATTTGTTTCAGTAAAATATTGCTGTTGAATTTTACTGTCGCATTCAGTTTTGCATTATGTTATTGTTTTGAACATAAGTTTAACAGTTTTGAAAACAGTATGTAAGCACGTGCAAAACGTCCTGTACGTACAAAGATTTTTGGCAGTCGTTGTGTCTGAGTGAGAACAGAATTCATTAAATTGAGATGTAGTCATTGAATGCATTTTGTGCCAAAACAATGATAATTGATCCTCAGTTTAGCCCACATAGACTTCTGTTGTGCTCACTGTGTAAAGAGTTTTGCAAAAGTGACCTAAGTATTCAGAAATGTGACCCAGCGTCTGTAAAAAATGTAATGCTATTCGGCATAATTCATCTAGTATGACTTTATATTACACCTGGCTCAAAGATGTGACATTAATGGAGATGACACTGCGAAATTTAGTCAAAAATAATATTTATTTGAACACAATTGAAAATAACATAATCAAAATATCAGTATCGGTATGTTAAATCAGTGTGAAAAGCAAGTGAATGGATGCGGTGAGTGTTTTCAGCGCTAGTGTATGGATGCAAAACAAAACATAAAGCCCAAATTGGATCGCAGCTTTGGCCGCCTGCCCAAACAGTGAATGAAGAGCGGACCCAACAAACTCTCTCAGTGAGTTTAAATAAGGGCATTGACGAGCATCAGGTGGGCTGAAGGCACACCCCAACAGACAAAACATACAAAAAACACAAACCAAAACAAATATTGGTTATACAATCTGATCTCTGTTGGTAAAAATGACTTCCTGTATCGTTCCCTTTAACACCGGGGCTGAATTAATTTTGAGCTACAAGAGCACGCACGTGCTTGGACTGTATCAAAGAGGGGATGACAATCATGGTTCATCACACTGACAAATGTGTCTAGTTAATGTATTAACTAACATTAACCAAGCATGAATAATCTTGTAAAGCATTAATCATTATTCAACATTAACAAATCATTATTAAAAGCTAAAGTGCTTGTTAATATGACTTAACACACAGTGAGTTCACATGAACTAATGTTGTTTACATTAGTTGTTGACTACTACAGCGAATAGTCCGGACTGCTGAACGAATCACTGGCACTACCCCTCCTACACTTCAAGAACTGTACTTTTCCAGAGTGAGTAAAAGGGCTCGCAAAATCATCCTGGACGCCTCGCACCCAGCACACTTCCTGTTTGAACTGTTACCGTCTGGCCGGCGCTACAGAACACCGAGCACAAAAACAGCCAGACACAGGAAAAGTTTCTTTCCTCAGGCCATCTACCTCATGAACAGTTAATATTTTCCTATTGTGCAATAAACGTGCAATACTTTCTCATACGCACTTGTACACAGCAGCTTATAGCTAGTATATTTATAACAAATCTGTACTTACATTTCTACATGCAGATCTTTTTGGACTGACTGCATCTCTGTTTAATGTTTATCGTCTTATTTTCATATTTATTCTGTGTTGTCACTTGTCACTTTATGTACACTGGAAGCTTCTGTAGCCACAGCAAATTCCGTGTGTGTAAAGCACACTTGGCAATAAAACTGATTCTGATTTAACTTAAATAACATTAACAAAGATAAATAAATACTGTAATAAATCTATTACTGATCATTTGTTTATGTTAACACATTAACGCATAAACACATGAACTAATGGACCACTATTTTAAATTTTTACCATTAATAGACCATTACAGGATTGGAAGGTGTGCACATTAAAACAGCCATGTTCAAGTAATTTAACACTAGTGATTTTTTTTAAGTGTGCAATGCTCAAAGCTGTTTTTAACCGCAATCTCTTGTGCAAAGGAAGAGCAGGAGTTTGTAAATTTGCTCTTTACTCAGGGCTTGGTGATGACGTTTATTTTCTTAGTCAATAATGTGCAGGGACGGTGTGTTTTTGCAGGCCAACTCAGATTTTAGTTTCATCCTGATTGCCTCAAGGAAAACCCAGTAGGATTTTTTTCTATTGGCTCTTATTCCAGAACTTAAGCTCTGTGAGCAACACAAGTTTATAATTATTACATGTTTTGTTCATAAAGATTTAATACAAGGTTTTTTATAATAATGATTAGCTTTTTTTAAGCCTAATTACAATCGATAGAGGTAAAAATGCTTTTATTGAAAGCATTGCAACATTTTGTGTGATCTGCTGGTATGGAAATGCTTCTGAGGCCCAGAAGAGGTTACTGGGGAAGGTGGTAACAACAACCAGTAAGGTGTTGGGAATAAAACTAAAGAGAATAGTATATACAAAGAAAGAGTACTAAATAAGGCTATCATGATTGTCGATGATGAAAGACATCCTTTATCAAACACCTTCCAATTGTTACCATCAGGTCTTCGATATTGTATTTCCAGGTGTGTAAGAAATAGGGAAAAAATATCATTTATATCCCAAGCAATCCCTCCCTCTGTTGATTGCTGGTAGATTGGATATTTATTTAGAGTAGGGGTACCATGTTCTTAAATGATTTATTCATATATATATATATATATATGCCAAATGTGAAATGTCAGATGTCTCTGTGCTGCAAATGAAATTTCCCAACGGGGACATGTAAAGTTAACTAATTAACCAACTAAATAACTAAGTAAAAAGCAAAGGTAAAGAAAGCAAATGTGCGTGCGCATGTGTATGTGTGTGTGAATGTGAGAGTGTATGGGTGTTTTTTCAGTACTGGATTGCAGCTGGAAGGGCATCTGCTATGTAAAATATAAGCTGGAATAGTTAAGGGGGTCATTTTGTTGTGGCGCCCCCTGATAAATGAGGGACTAAGCCAAAGGAAAATAATGAATGAATGAATTTTATCTTTTTTGACATTAGTTAATGAAAATAAATACTGTATTAAATGTAGCGTTCATTGTTTGTTCATGTTAGTAAATATATTTACATAAACTAATTCAACCTTACTGTAAAGTGTTAACAAAAATTCATTTGTTTACACTGTGACACATGCAGGGTTCCACACAATTTATTCATGTTGTCCCAACACAAATCCATTAAGTTAATTTAACAAATTTAAGTGTGTTGCACATAAAATAATTAAGTTGTCCCTAGAAAAAAATCTCAAGAATTGTGTTGTTTCAGCTCATTTTAAATCGTTTGTAGTAAAACTGTAAGTGCCAAATTTGGGGATTTTTTTGGGGCACTTTTGAGCTTTCCATGCAGGTTGAACAAAATTAGCTTTAAATGGAAGCATAGCGGGCGTCAAGGTGGCGCAGTGGGTAGCACAATCGCCTGCAAGATGGTTGCGGCCGGAAGGGCATCCATTGCGTAAAACATAAGCTGGTTAAGTTGGCGGTTCATTCCGCTGTGGCGACCCCTGACTAATGAAGAGACTAAACCAAAAAGGAAATTAATGAAAGAATGTGTGAAGATATGATCTTCACCGCTGGGAACGGCAGTTCTGGCCCACATAAAAACAGTATACACACACATGCGCATGCACTTACGTCAACCATGATGAATTCTCCAAGCTACTTTGGCTAGCAGTTTAGCGGGTGCACACGCCATCTCGCCAGCAATAATATAATAAATAAATACACGACTACTATAGCATTTCTGGGTCTTTCTGAAAGAGGAAAAATGTAAACTTGATCACATTAGTCTGAAGAGAGAATGACAAATGTGCTCTGTTAGCTATTGCGTAACATGGCGACACTAACATGTTCTTCAGTAACTTAATGCCAAGGTAATAAAACACAGTATAGTCTTATGAATGTGTGAAGTTGATAACAGTGTAAATGTGTCATCACGGTTTATATAAAAAGGCTTTATAAGCTGTGAATTGGGTCAGAAGAGGATACAGATTGACTGATGTGTGTTTGTGTGCCTCTGCTGCCCTCTGCAGGAGGGCGTCTGTATTTGCGAGGAGGGCTTTACTGAAGTGCTCACTACTGAGGGAGCGCTGGAGCAATGCGCACCCATTCCTGTGCTGGAAATCCCCACCGCTGGAGACAAGAAAGCTGATGTGAAGACCAGCCGGGCCATCAATCCCACCCTGCCCACCACTGTACAGCCCGGACGCGTCGGACGCACGTGGTACTTACAGCCCTTTGGAGCAGGTAAACGTGTTTCATATCTGTTATCAAAAACAGTTGAATTATTACCCCCCCTGTACATGTTTTCCCCAATTTCTGTTTAACGTAATGGAGAGAAGATTTTTTTCAACACATTTCTAAACCTAATAGTTTTAAAAACTCATTTCTAATCACTGATTTCTTTTATCTTTACCATGATGACAGTACATAATATTTTACTAAATATTTTTCAGGATGCTGATATTCAGCTTAAAGTGACATTTAAAGACTTAATTAGGTTAATTAGGCAGGCCAAGGTAATTAGGGAAATCATTGTATAACAGTGGTTTGTTTTGTAGACAATTGAATATATATATATA
>CAIGQQ010031697.1:775043-787543 GCA_903798035.1 Danio albolineatus
ATATATATATATATATATATATATAAAATATATATATTTTTTATTGATGGCAGCTCATATGAAGCATATCATATCAAGACTCGTATGAAGAATCAAGTCAAATGAATTGCTCAGGTGTGCAGGTCGGCATTTCTGTGGAGTTTACATGTTCTCCCCGTGTCCGCGTGGGTTTTTCCCTGGGTTCTCCGGTTTTCCTCCCACCGTCCAAAAACATACAACATAAGTAAATAGAGACGCACCTGCGCTCAAACTCTCCTCTCGCCCTTCAAACGGGAGGGAGCCCCGGGCTCAAGGATATTCTGAGCTCAGAGCTCTCTCACGGGACAGCATGCCAAATAAGCTTTATTATCAATCATCAGCTAAGTGTGAACTCTTGAAAGGGCAGAGGGTTGCTGAAGACCTACTGAGAGATTTTAGCTGCTGTCTGGACTTTTACTGCCTTTCTACACCTCCCTTTCCATTTCCCTGCATCATTTCACTTTATTACGCATAACTTCATTTGCAAGCTAATTAGATTTGTTTTCCTTGCATACATGGATTTCTTTGGTTGCTATCAACACCCTAAGAAGGTTTCAAGTCAACAGCACCTTTAGAAATACGTTTTCTGAGAAAAATACTATATTTATTTTCCCCGCTGTAAAGTCAAAATCATTTATTTTTACATTTTACGTTTTACATTTTAGTTATTTTAGTTATTACATTAATATTTTAGTTATGATCTAAAGCAGTGGTTCTCAAGCTGTGGTACGTGTACCAGTAGTGGTACGCAGGCTTACTTCTAGTGGTACGTGGAGGAATCGCTGAATAAATCAAGTTAAAAAATGAACACACTTTTAACCCTTTGATGTGTACGATAACACAGATGTGATCAGTGATTTTATTAGGCTAAACCTTTTATTTTATTTTACATTTTCTAATGTTTGTTATGTAAGATAACATGCTAAAACACTAGTTTCAGTTAGACAATATACTTTATTTTATTGTAAAGCACTTTGGATCAACTGCAGTTGTGTAAAATTGTGCTCTATAAATAAGGTTTGCCTTGCCTTTTCTTAATTCTGCTTCAGAGCCTATGCTAAAATATCCTCTATGCTATCTTCTTTAGATGGGAAGCTGAAGACGTGGGTATACGGTGTGGCGGCAGGTGTTTTTGTCCTCCTGGTATTTATAGTGTCGATGATTTACCTCGCATGGTAAGAACAACATCCCTTTCCATCTCTTTCATTCATCATCCCCATTTTCATTTCTTATTCACTCCATGCATTCATCTGGCTTATGTTTTTCTATCATCCACATCCCACCATCCATTCCACCATGAGCAGCAGTTACTGTGCCATCCGGCGTTCACTCGGTACGCCTGATTCTGCCAACGGTACAGTGGTGTGGATGGGCCAAGATGCCCATGAGCTGACATACACCTGTCCTGAGTGCCAGCAGGAGAGTCAAGGGTCCAGATCCAGTTAAGAGCTGGAGAAACCGGCTCCTGATGTCCTGCTTCCTCGACCCGGTGCCTTGGTCTCAGTCTGTGCCTTTACCTTCTCATGCTAAATACATCCAGCCGGCTGGGTATGCTGCCTGTCTGTGCTTTACTGGTTTAGAAATAGATAACAAAACAAGCTCTGTTGCAAAATGTACCAAGGGCGTACTCGCACTATGTACAGTTGCCTTGAACCGGGCCGAAGCACGCTTGTCCCCCCTTCCGTCTCCCCAGATGGACGGCAATCACATTAAATTCAGGCCTGAGCACGCTTACATCATCGATGATGCGCTGTTCAGTTTAAGAGAAGCGCTCTTGCTTAGCACAGTGGACATTTCTTTATATCATTATATAGTTTCAGTGGTTTGATATGCAGTGACACGCAGTCAAATATTTCGCCGAACAGATCAGCCACTTTTGACGCTCATAAACAATAATAAAGTCCTCGTGCTGCAGAAATTATCAGGTTTGCTGAAGGTGCAGCTGTCGTGCAAAGAGAGGTTTGCATCTTTAATAATCAACGCCAGTTTGCACTCATTAAACAGTAATAGAGATGCGCGGATGGGCTTTTATTTCATCCGCAACCGCATCACAAAACTCATCATCCGTCCGCCATCCATCCGCACCAACATTTTTGACCAATTTTTAAAACCGCACCCGCCCGCCATCCGCTGATTGGGCTTTTTATTTGAATGGCTTATTCCTTTTTATTATAAAAAATAATGTTTCTTTATTGATTATTAAAGAATAGAGAATGACTTTAATGTAGACATGTAGTTAATCCAAACGTGCAAGCCAAATCCAGCATTAATTGACGATGCTTTGAAGTGACACTAAACGATACGAGGACGTGTCTTTTCACTTGATTCGATTCCTCGGTCCTAGAGTCTTGTCCTTGGGTCCTTCCCTCGCATCCCAGAGGGGTGGATCTAAGACACGAGGAAAGAAAGCAAGGAAAGGAAATGAGGATGCACAAATGAGAAGCACCCTATAAAGCTCTCAGAATATTAGCAGTGAACTCCGTCTCTTATCGGCGCAAAGGGACAAAAATAAATAAATAGCCTAAATTAAACGCACTGCACTGTACAATTTTTTGGGACAACCGCCCGCCACCCGCCCGAATTTAATTAAAATATTATTTTTCATCACGTCATCCACCCGATCCGTGGTTTTTTCGCGGAGTCCGCGGCTGTAACCGCAAACCGCGCATCTTTAAACAGTAAGAATGATTAATAAATCCATATTAAACAGTCCCCAAAAGTCATGTCCCCTCTTCAGTTTTGGGTCTTCCAACTGGGCCAGGGCCGGCTAACTGAACCGTGCATGAGCCTGATTCAGAGCACTCACACTTCTCAAACGATCCGGGAAATGGGCCTGAGCACGGTTCGGATAGCATAGTGTGAGTACGCCCTAAGTTGCATTGGTGCCTAGGCAGATTATCCTTATAGGGAAAATTCACCCTTAAAATAAAGATTTACTCACAAATTATTCACCTTTTAGTGTTGTTTAACCTTTACGAGTTTCTTTATTCTGATGAGGATAAAAGAAGATATTTTGAACAATGCTGAAAACCTGTAACCATTGCCTTCCATAGGAAAATACTATGGAAGTCAATGGTTCCAGGTTTCCAGGTTTCTACTTTTGTGTTCAACAGAGGAAACATGTAAACATGTTTGAAACAAGTAAAGAGTGAGTAAATGATGTCAGAATTTTCAGTTTTAGGTGATGTGTGTTTATTCTGAGTTACAGAAGTGCAGGATTAGTTATCATTGTCGTATGAATTAGTATTGAATTTATAATTTAAGTTTAAAATGATATTTCCTACTTGAACAGAATCTGTCATGCCTGAAGAGTCTGTCATAAGGAGAAATTCACAATGGTTCACACTTTATTTCGATGGTCCATTTGAGTATTAGTAGACTGTCTGCTTAATATCTGTTGATACTGACACTCAACAGACATTTAACTGACTATAAGAAACTTTGCAAGTGCATGTCAATTTACACTAACCCTACCCCTAACCCCAACAGTCTACTTATGATCTAATGAGAATTAGTTGCAATGTAACTTAAATTCAACAAACGGACCATCAAAATAAAGTGTGACCTCACAATGTTTTAAAACATGATGAGGTTTTACAAATATATTTTGCACATATTCACAAGTCATTACTGAAATATCCATAATCATCATCATTATTATTATCATCATCGTCATGTTTTAATCATCATCTCAGTCTTTGATTTTATACATTATATTTCATGATTTAATTTGCTGTATCATGTCATAATATTCATATGTGTGTTTAATAGTAGGTACAGAATGTGTTTGAATAATACATACTGTTAAAGGGGTTATCATGTTGTTATCATGCCTACTATCACATTTATAAGTGGTTTTAACACAGTTGTGTGGCAGCAGTCTGTGTATTTAGCCAGCCTCTAATGGTAAAGATGTATTCATTTTATTTTCTATAATCACTCTTCATGAAAACAATCTGCAGAAACACTTTGATTGACATTCTCCCTTTGTATATGTCATCAGAGGGGGAAAGCCCTGTCCACTAGTGACCGTCTCTCCTTCCTTACCATAGGATGTTAGTCTTGTTTTTGAATCTGCCACTATGCTGACACATAGGCATGTGTAGCTCCACCCTCTTTTGAAAAGAGCACAATCTCATTTAAATTTAAAGCCATGTGGCAAAATTTGGACCAAATCCTAAAGGGGCAGTTTTAGAGGGTAATAAAAGCTCTGTATTTTGAGCTGAAACTTCACATACACGCTCTAAAAACATCAGAGACTTATTTAACATCTTGTAAAAAGGGGCATATTAGGTCCCTTTCAATGAGAATGTCCTAGTACACACACAGTAACGTATAATTACCTTGAATTGTATTATAACATTTTGAAATTCTTTTGTCTCCAGCAAAAAGCCAAAGAAACCTCAGCGAAGACAAAACAATAATCGACTGAAACCCCTGACCCTGGCGTATGACGGCGATGTGGACATGTAGCCCTTACTGGAGAACCACCTTCATGAGAACATCAACAACAGATGGGTGAATCTCATAAAACAAAACATGTCCAGCTAATATCACTGACCTTATTCTGTAATGCGGAAGTAGACTCGATTTTGTTGATTGTTTTAGGACTTCCCATTCAGCTGCCTGTGAAAGAAATCACTAGAAATAATGAATGGCAGAAAACTAGGTCAAACTACTTGCTCTACATACAAGTGTGTTCATGACTTTACATGAAAAGAAGAATAATATAATAAGAAAATATCCGTTTGCAGCATAAAAATCTGTTTTTTAGATCCAAAAATTAATGGAAGTGAATGAGACAGGAAGTCTCAAGTGAAGAAGAATGCAATGGCTGCGCCCGCTCATACTGTACGTCAGGGATCATCAATCTCGGTCCTGGAGGTCTGATGTCCCTGCAGGGTTTAGCTTCAACTTGACTCAAAAAACCTGTCTGGATGTTTGAAGTATACTGATTAGCTTGTTCAGGTGGGTTGTATTAGGGTTGGAGCTAAAATCTGCAGGACACCGGACCTCCAGGAACAAGTTTGGTGATTCCGGCTGTACGTGAGGAATAAGGTCAAAACCACCAAATTAGGACAAAAGTAAGCAAATGTAAAAATTTTATCATTTTGTTTTTGTGGTGAACTGACATACACTGTAAAAAAAATCGTTATGTGAAAAAAACGTAAAATAACGGCCGTTAAATTACAGAAATTTAACATAAAATAACAAATATAAAATTACAGAAATTTACCAGAAATTTAAATTTAAGGAAATTTATGTAATTTAAATTCCATTATTTTACAGTAAATTTCTGCAATTTAATATCCGTTATTTTACAGTAAATTTTGTAACTTACCGACCGTTATTTTATGTTTTTTTTTCTCCGGCATTCAGGAAATAAACCGTAAAATTACGGATGTTTTTTTTTTTTTTTTTTTACAGTGTAGGGTCTCATTTATAAAAGTTTGCGACTGTACACCAAAATAATTGGTAATGTTTTCATTTGTGATTATGGCTCACGTGATGATTTTAATCATTTAAATTAGGTCAATATTTAAGTTAAATGTGTTTACTTAAGGCTGGTGTTCTGTTGATTTGTCTTACCTTGTCAGAGTGTCCTAACTCCCATTCAAAAAGTAGGTAACACATTTTTATGACGCAATATGCGACCCATCAGATTTTGCTACCAGTGTAAACTTTAATGTGGAGTAGTGTGATGTGAAGCTGTAATATCACCCTAATTTACCTAATACGTAATCCCAACCTCAGAACCATTCAAATACAGTGTTGGTTGCATAATCTGATGGGTAGCATAGTCAGGACACCGGCTCAAACTGTGTGCTTTTTTATTATTATTATTTTATTATTACTTATAATCCTGAACGATTATAACATGTCAGACTGTACGAACATGGCTCCCGTGTCACACTGTAAGATCTCAGTTATCATAATGTCAGAACAACAATGAAGACGCGCCAATTGGAAGCCAATTGCCGTGCTAAAACAGTTCAAAGTTAAACGAGTGCTGTGTGTTAAGTCTGATTTATACTTCTGCACCAAGCGTATGCGTATGCTCCGGTGCAGCCTGCGCATGGTTGCATAGCTCTCATCGTGGACGACGCTGACGTGCACCTCTCAAAAATTTTTACTACACATCGCAACAATGCTATCGCAAGCTCTGTTGATTGGTCGGCTTGGAAGCGCTGACGAGTGTGGGCGGGGTTGAGAGCCACACGAGCCCAATGGAGCGAGTGTTTACAAGTGTGGCGTCCCATAAAGGAGCCCTAGATGGAAACTATTGTTTTGTGTTTACCTCATGATTAAAGTTGTTGCACGTCCACCAGTTCCCGCCTCAAAATGAGCTTGAGCCACTTGAACATTAAGGTAGCGTTCAGAAAAAACAAAACACCAGCGAAGAAACTCGACACAGAGGAACATAAACACCTCACTGCCAGCTAGCGTTTCGGAAGTGTTATTGCAGAGAAACACAAACAGCTTGCAGAAGTATAAATGCACGACAATGCGCATTGCATGCACCGTGGGCCACGGCGATCACTCGACGCAGAAGTATAAACCAGGCTTGAGTGTGTGTGTCTGTGTGTATGTGCGTGAAGTTTGTAATGAAATTGTGTGACTCATCGTTGCAGAAAGGCTTGAATTAACTCCACAACAAATACATCAAATAATCATTGGGAAAGTTCTTACTGTAGTATTTCTCACAAACGTTACGTGAGATCTGCTTCCTTCATGTCTGTCACTGTGCTGTTTATCTGACACAGCCAAGGCACACTCTGACAGGCACGTGGGAACGGTGGGCAGGGAGAACCAGCATTAAAGACACAGGCAACAAAAACAGCTCCATGGTGGTTCAGAGCAGAAAAGTCCTTCATTCTAAAAGGTATAACAAATAATCTGAAGGGTGTTTGGAGCTGAAACTTTACAGACACATTCTGGAGACACAAAAGACTTATATTAAATCTAGAAAAAGGAGTAAAATAGGTGCACTTTAAAGCTGCGCGCAATCTCTCGTCAAGTAAATTTTTTTAATAGATAACCTTTGCTTGTGAAGTGGCGTACACACATTTACACCCCGTTTTGTGCATACTGTACACCACATATACATAAATAAGACTCCAGGACATGTTCTTTTTATTGAGATTCACCCAAATGTTCCTCCAAATGAGAGGACCATCATGAACCCTGCTTGAATTCAACTCGAGAGAAGAAACATCCAAGAGGAAAAACACCTTCATGCTTTTTGCTTTTACTTCACGTTCTTGTTCAGGAAGAGCCTTTACACTTGTCTCCACTCGCTGTGGGATCATGCCTTTCTTTACATTCAGTTCCTTACAAGTATATTTGTCAATTATGCAAACTGCGGTCAAGCTAGTGGTCTTTCAAGACTGCTCAGACTTCTCACTAGGACCTTATCGGAGCAACGTTTTTCCGACTTGTGCTTCCCGACTGAGAGGGTTCACGTTTTTGGAGGGATTTACATCATAGACAATGCCAAAAACATACCACACAGTAAAGAACGTGCAAGAAAACCTCACATGACAGATTCACCACCGACAATATTTGCTCAAAGAAGATGCAGCCTTTCTATGGAAGGTGAAAACCAGACAAATTATGTTCTCCTGGAAGTCCCACTCTGGTTCCAGGCGTTATTTCGCACTATATTAGTGCAGCAAGGAACGCAATCGCCATTGAACAATGTCTCTGAAGCCGCGATTCTTCAAGACGTACAAACATGAATCGGGATATCGGAGAAAGTGTATAAATAAATCTCAGAGTGGGACTTTTTAAAGACCTCACGTCCTTTTGTTTTCACTCATTTGTGCATTGTATAGTTTCAATGATGTGTCTTTTCTGCTCAACAGACGTTGAAGTATTATTTATATGAGTTTTTTTGGTTCTAGTTTTCCAATCTTGCGTTTTTATAATATATAATAATTGGTTGATATAGGGTTGTTGGGGATAAGTGGTTGTGACGGTATTATAACTTTCGATTGGACGGGTTTATGCCCCATTTTCAGTGTCTGGTATTTGAATACATGAATGATGTACGTGTCAACACAAAGGGTCTCAAGGGAAGACCCCATAGTTTTTGCCTTATTATTGATTTTAAAAGTACAGAATTGTTGTTATTAATTGTTGCCAATTCTCACAGGACAGTGGTCATGCTGAATATGGTGGCCTCACAAAGAATTTGGATGCTTAAGATGTGCTTTAAAATGTCTGGATGTTACTGCATTAGATTATAATAGCTTTTGTAATATATCAGAAATGATTAATATTTGTTTCATTAACAGTTCTCGCACATGTGTTTTTCCATTCCTGCAGTGAAAACCTTTGCCTGTTTTGGTGAGGGTGAATCAAAAACTTGACCAGTGTAGTCAGTTTTTAAAACTATTATTATTATTATTATTATTATTATTATTATTATTATTATTATGGATTTAAACATACTGTACTGCTCAACCAACGAACAACTGACTTTGATTGAGTGATTCTTTCTACTGAATCAAAAAAAATTATAGAGCAGTATGGTATGATTCCTAAACATTTGACTCTTATGAACCTGTTCTTTTTCACGATTCAAACTATACAAGTTAAACAATATAATCAGATTCTCGGACAATAGACTTTTATGAACCAATTTATTTTAATGAATCAGAATCACCAATGTAGTCTCATTCCAGAATGACTGACTCTTATGAAGCGGTTCATTTTACTGAATCAAAACATAAAAGTAAGCTGATTTTCAAACATTTGACTCTTATGAACCCATTCTTTTTTCATGATTCAAACTATACAGGTTGAATAGTATAGTCTGATCCCTGGACAATTGACTTTTATGAACCAGTTCTTTTTAATGAATCAGAAACATAAAGTATCACTGTCTCATTCCAGAACGACTGACTCTTATGGACGTCGGCACGCAGCCAGTGTTGCAAGTCAAAAAAACTAAAGTTATCTATATTAAAACATAGGTTGTTATACAAGTTATATATAATATGATGATCTTATTTTGGCTAAGCATGGCTATGAAGCAGATGTGAGTCAGTCAGGGAGGTAAGACTAGGTCCAGGACAACAGATAATTCTATAAAACATATATTTTTTGTATTCTATAGATTTTATCATAGATTGTCATTATTCATGCTAAAGATTTCTTAAGTGATCTTGGCATTTCACTCCAGTCGTGTCTACATTGTTTTCCAGTTAAATTTAAGACTGTTTTCTGTTATTTATTTAGAATAATAATTGAAAAGTAATATAATAATAATAATAATAATAAATAATTAAATGTATGTGATTTTGATGTGATCTAGGGGCTATATGAGGTGGTTTGCCCAGGGTATTATTCAGAAGGTCATGATTCGCACTCATTAAACAATTGCTTCGTACAGTTTTTATTTTACATTTGTGCGAATCATGACCTTCTGAATAATACTATTGGCAAGATTAACGTTCATAAAAAAGGTTTTGTAAAAAAATAAAAAACGTGAGCGCGCAGGGCAAACCTCATTACTCAACGTGGTTCACCCAGGGTGCCATTTAAACTAGAACCGCCACTGTCGTCAGTAATATGCAATTGACGTATGACGTAATCTAGCGACTTTTTGAGCAGAGCTTAGCGCCTTTTCATTGAAAATAGTTAGCAACACTGTCAGTGAGTCAAAATCGGGGCTAAAAACATGCAGTCTGAACTCGGCATTAGTGACTCAAAAACTTCCAATAAATGAAACAGAAGCCAGTCTAGTTGCTGACTGTGCATGTCTATACTTAAAAACACCTCACGTCACATTTTCAAATGCATTATCCAAAAGAATATATCATTTTTTATTATCCCACATGATTTAATAATGTAATCTAATGTGTATTCATATAGCGCATTTATTGTGTATGGCCATACACCCAAAGCACTTCACAATCATAAGGGGGGGGTCTCTCCACACCACCACCAGTGTGCGGCATCCACTTGGATGATGCGACGTCAGCCACAGGACAACGGCACCAATGCGCTCACCGCACACCGGCTATAGGGGGAGTGGAGAGACAGTGATACAGCCAATTCAGTGGATGGGGATGATTGGGAGGCAATGATGTGTAAGGGCCAATGGAGGAAATTTAGCCAGGACACCAGGGTTACACTCCTACTCTACAAGAAGTGCAGAGAGTCAGGACCTCGCTTTAAAGAGCCCCTATCATACATTAAAAAGGGTCTTATTTTGGTTTTGGGAGTCTCCAACAGCAGGCTAATATGCATGCATGGTCAAAAAACACTTTCATTGTCTTATAATCTGCATTTATTTTTACCTAATTATCCCAGCGACTCCTATATGAATCGTTCAGCGATTAATTTGTTCCAAAACCCCTCCTTAGTGTGATGCTAAACTGCGCTGATTGGACCGATGACCCAGTCTGTTGAGATTAGTCGACATCATTCAGCGTGACAGAATGCCCACCACGGCTTATCAATATTGAAGTAGTCATAGTGTGTGCGTGAGCATATCTGCCAACACTCGTTTTTATCAGGAGTCGCCCGTATTTCAGACACCTCACCCCCGAAACTAACCCCCCAGTCTCCTAGCATATTACTCTATTCTTAACCATAAGTAAAAACAGCGACACACATTCAGTATTAATGCACACAGCGGCAAAAGCTGAACCATTATGAAACAGGACTGCCGCACGTGTGTAGGAGAGCTGATGTAGCCATAGCAACGACAAACAGCAGTGAAACGCAAGCTCACAAACGCATTTTAATCCGTAAAGAAAGTGCCACGCGTCGCGTTTACAACGTGCTTTTAGACGCGATATGAAAATACAAGTTAACCAGATACACTACAAGCGGTTACAAGTTACAAAACACATTTAAATGAATCATTTACAAGCTAGAGAAAACAATGAGGCAACCGTTTTAAACGCACTTACTCACTTGTTGGATAGCAGGCCAGATTCACAGTCAGGCCATCGGGAAATGTCCCGGTGCTCCGAATCCTCCGCTGTAAGCGTGTAGATTTCAGAAGCACTCCTCAGAGGGAACACAGCACAAGGCTGTTGTTTGTGGGCGGGGTTGGGGGTTTCGAATCTCCCGGGGCTGCGTGCACACAAATGGGCGGGGCTTACATTTCGTATTCACGTCATGCCGAAATGGCTAAAGACTCGTAAGCATGGTGATTCATTTGAAGAACTATGAGTCGACTCTTTTATAGATGGATCAATAGTTTTTAACACTGTGCACTTTCAGATTTAAGCCTTAGCTGGACATTTCACTTCACTTAGAGCTGTGTTACACACTACATGCAAGCTCATTTTCAAAAACCCATAATAGGGGCTCTTTAACATCTCATCCGAAAGACGATGAGTAATATCTAATGCAGAAACATCCATAAATTAAGTGTGCTTTAAGTGTGCAAATACTTTCTGGGGTCATTGTATATATGTCTAGCACTTTTCTGGAATCTTCTATACTTAATTGCGTTAAACTTCATAACAATAAGGCTTCATAAATATATAGTCACAACTGCTGTCTCACACACTTGCAACAAAAGTACAAAGCCATCCAACAGAGTCATTCGGGTAGCGTTTTTGATGATATGTTTTTCAGCAGAATATTAAATGGCAAGCTTTTTGTTTGTAAATGATTTAAAAGTTCTTATAAATCTTATTGCCCTTTTAAAAAATACAGTTTGAAAAATAAAAATATTGTGTAAACATATTTTTAAGCATTCATGAAATTGGTTTTTATGTGAATTTGATGACATATCCTATTTAAAAGCAGTGTGATTACGATATAATCCAAAGATGTGGTCGTCTATAAATCCTGCTGAAGTCGTTCTCCATTCAGATATTAGTGATAGAAGATGGTTTTTATTGCTTTTGTTTTCCCTGAATTGATTTTACGCTGCTACGTTAGAGTCATTTCATCCGGCCGTCCTGCATAGCAGCTGGTGAAATGAATGTTTACCTTTTAGTTTTGTTTGTAAATAATAATAAATAATGAGTATTATATCATATTAAGTTCTTTTATATTGCACAGAAATGTTTAGTACATTGCAAAGTGGTCTCGTTGATCTCTGTGGGTTATGGTCTTATTTAATTTTTTTGTACAGCTTATGTTTTCTGATGACCTACAGGAAATAAATGCTGGTGTATTAAATATGATTTTATTTGTATTATTATTATTTTTTACATCCTTATCCATAAATCCTGTTGTACACTACCTGACAAAAGTCTTGTTGCCTATTCAAGTTTTAGGAACAATCAATAATAACTTGACTTATCATTTGGTATCAAAGGCCTCTAGATTATGCTTATTTTACTATAAAATATGATCATGCCTTAATTTTGAATTATTTAATTAGGACAGAAAGGTCTGACATTGATTAGACAAAAGTCTTGTTACAGAAATAATGTACAGTATAGAATATAAAGTCATGCTGCAGTGGAAAAAAAAATAATATTGTGTATGACTCCCATGATCTTGGA
>CAIGQQ010031697.1:790960-823018 GCA_903798035.1 Danio albolineatus
ATTCGTTCCTTCCTTCCTTAATTTGTTCAGTCCTTCCTTGAATCCTTCTTTTGTTCATTTGGTCCTTCCTTCATTCCTCTCTTCGGTCATTCGCTCATTCATTCATTCGTTTGTTCATATTTTTGTTCCTTCATTAGGTTTTTTGTTCATTCGTTTATTCGTTCCTTCCTTCCTTAGTTTGTTCAGTCCTTCCTTGAATCCTTCCTTCATTCGTTTGGTCATTCCTTCCTTGAATCCTTCCTTCATTCGTTTGGTCATTCCTTTGATCCTCCCTTCATTCATTCACTCATTCATTCGTTCGTTCATTTATATTTTTGTTCCTTCCTTCATTAGTTTGTTTAGTCCTTCTTTGAATCCTTCTTTTATTTATTTGGTCCTTCCTTCATTCCTCCCTTCATTCGTTTGCTCATTCATTCGTTCATTCATTTATATTTTTGTTCCTTCCTTCATTAGGTATTTTGTTTATTCATGCGTTTGTTCTTTCCTTACTTCCTTAGTTTGTTCAGTCCTTCCTTGAATCCTTGTTTTATTTATTTGGTCCTTCCTTCATTCCTCCCTTCATTCGTTTGCTCATTCGTTCGTTCATATTTTTGTTCCTTCATTAGGTCCTCTGTTCATTTGTTCATTCGTTCCATCCTTCCTTAATTTGTTCAGTCCTTCCTTGAATTCTTTTATTCATTTGGTCCTTCCTTCATTCCTCCCTTCATTCGTTCGCTCATATTTTTGTTCCTTCATTAGGACTTTTGTTCATTCATTAATTCGTTCCTTCCTTCCTTAATTTGTTCAGTCCTTCCTTGAATCCTTATTTTATTCATTTGGTCGTTCGTTCATATTTTTGTTTCTTCATTAGGACCTTTGTTCATTCGTTTATTCGTTCCTTCCTTAGTTTGTTTAGTCCTTCCTTGAATCCATCCTTCATTCGTTTGGTCCTTCCTTTGTTCCTCCCTTCATTCATTCACTCATTCATTTGTTCGTTTGTTTATATTTTGTTCCTTCCTTCATTAGGTCCTTTGTTTATTCATTTATTTGTTCTTTCTTTCCTTCCCTAGTTTGTTCAGTCCTTCCTTGAATCCTTATTTTATTCATTTGGTCCTTCCCTCATTCCTCCCTTCATTCGTTCGCTCATTCGTTCGTTCATATTTTTGTTCCTTGCTTCATTAGGTCCTTTGTTCCTTCCTTCCTTGTTTGTTCAGTCCTGCCTTGAATCCTTCCTTCATTCGGTTGTCTTTCGTTCCTTCCTTCCTTCCTTAGTTTGTTCAGTCCTTCCTTGAATCCTTATTTTGTTCATTTGGTCCTTCCTTCATTCCTCCCTTCATTCGTTCGCTCATTCGTTCGTTAATATTTTTGTTCCTTCTCTCATTAGGTCCTTTGTTCCTTCCTTCCTTCCTTCCTTGTTTGTTCAGTCCTTCCTTGAATACTTATTTCATTCATTTGGTCCTTCGTTCGTTCCTTCCTTCCCTAGTTTGTTCAGTCCTTCCTTGAATCCTTCCTTGATTCATTTGGTCCTTCCTTCAATAGTTCGGTCCTTCCTTCCTTCGGTCCTTCCTACCATTTCTTGTTCTGTCCTTCCTAGGCCTGTCACAATAATCAATATATCAACTTCTCGCTCAATACATGGACATGACCTCAATGATTTTTGGTGATGCAATATATATCGCCCATACTGAAAAACAATTATTGCTGAATTTCTCTTTCTCTATTGGAGGTGTCAGTGTCAGTATGGTTAAAAAAACACTGTAGTATTTACCATAAATTACTAAAGTATGCTTTCATGTGGGGACCCGACAACTGAAAATAGATCTGGTAGCAGATATTGCAACCTGTTACTTTTTACCTTGCATTTTTTTGTTAACGATTATTATTACTTATTTAAGATATGCATTTTCACATTCTAATTCCAATGCCTAGTATTAAATTGTTAAAATGACTGTAATTAAATAAAAAATTCTTTAGAATAAAATATGATGTGTCCTATGGAAGAGTGTACTTGCATTGTGATGACATTATATTGTCATTCAGGCATTACATAATAAACAGCTTAAAATGGACTTAAAATGACAATAATATTGTTTATCGCTGTACATTTTGGTCGAATATCGTACAACGAAAAATAGATATCGTGACAGGCCTAGTCCTTCCTTCATTTAGCCCTTCCTTCCATTCTGTTTGGTGATTTCAGTCATCATACAGTCGACATCCTTTATTTTCTCATCAGTGACATGCAGTCTATAAACAGTCTCTGGGTCATTGCGTGTAAAGATTTTGGACATCTTCTTGGACGTTTTGTAATGCTTCCAAAAGGTTTGCTGCATTTATAAAGCGCCCATGTCTTGAGGTAGTTCAGTATGTGCGATTTGATTGGACAGGAATTGCAGGGCTGGTTTTCTACTTCAGCCAATCACCGTAGATGAGAAAGAAATAGAGTAGTGACTGCAGATCAGTGACGTTGCGAGGTGGGGTCTCTGATGTATTGTCAAAAGCCCCTGATCTTTTGGAATATGTTGCAAAAAATACCATTTATTTAGTTATCCAAGTACTTCAAATTACCGCATAAATCACGCGCATTCCAATTAACGCAGCTTTTGGTTCGGGTATTTAAATAGTCAGCTGTTCAGCAGTACCTGTTTCTACCGGCAGGTGGGAGTGGCACTGTTGGCAAAAAAAAAAAAAAACCTGCCGCTGCAGTCGTCATTCATTCATTATTTTGAGGAGCTGATGCTGAGGAGGTAATAATACATCTGTTTCACGAAACTGAATAGCTCCAACTGCTAATGAAGCTTAATATTTATTTTCACAGTATAAAACGTGTGTAGTTTTGGTGAAAGAAAATAACTGTAATCAATAAAATGTGCGTCATATTAATGTAATCAGAATCAGAAAGGGCTTTATTGCTGGGTATGTTCACACATACGAGGAATTTGTTTTTGTGACAGAGCTTCGACAGTGCAACAGAATTACAGAGACAGGACAAAAAACATAATAAATATATTTAAAAAAAAATAGAAGTAAGTGTTAAATGCAAATATACAGATGGACAAGTGTATGTACAGGCATATTACTTTATACAACATTATATGTGCAGCTGTTATGTGCAAATTGGCATGTAAAGTGTGTTGTTAAATAAGTGTATGTGTGTGTAACAAGTGTATTTGTTATGTGCAATTGGCATGTAAAGTGTGTTGTTAAATAAGTGTATGTGTGTGTAAGAGTGTACAGCAGTAGTGGTGTTGGTTCCACGATTATTATCATCAAGTGTTCATGAGATGGATTGCCTGAGGGAAGAAACTGTTTCTGTGCCGGGCTGTTCTGGTGCGCAGTGCTCTGTAGCGTCGACCAGAAGGTAACAGTTCAAAGAGGCAGTGTGCTGGGTGTGAGGGGTCCAGAGTGATTTTGGCAGCCCTTCTGCTCGCTCTGGATAAGTACAGTTCTTGGAGAGTAGGGAGGGTTGTACTAATGATTCGCTCAGCAGTCCGAACTATTCGACGTAGTCTTCTGAGGTCAGATTTGATAGCTGAGCTAAACCAGACAGTTATTGAAGTGCAGATGACTGATTCAGTGATGGAGGTGTAGAACTGTTTCAGAAGCTCCTTTGGGAGATTGAACTTCCTCAGCTGACGAAGAAAGTACAGCCTTTGTTGGGCTTTTTTGACAATGGAGTCAATGTGAGTGTCCCACTTCAGGTCCTGAGAGATGGTGGTGCCCAGGAACCTGAATGACTCCAATAAATACATTTATTCAGAAAAACATAAATTGTACTAGCTTTCTAGATATGGTATATGTATCTGGACATGTTTATAGATATTATATAGCCAGTCACATCTGTTTCTATAATAGTTAAATCACAGTAAGCTCATGCAGCTTATTATTGTATAGCTATATTCTACTGTAATATGCAATGTCAGTTAGCATCAGACTATAAATCGACTTTATTCTTAGGAAAATACCTAAGATGGCTGGAATAACACATATCAACCATTTATTGTCACAGTCGTGTAAATAGTCAGTTAAAGCTTTCTATTTTCAGATCTAATTTTCATTCATTCAACTACAGCAATAGCTGGATGCCTTCATCTATATTAGGGATTTTCTGGAATGTTCTACTACTTTTGTGAGGCATATATGACATTTTTGAAACTGATTTTTTTTTTTGTTATATTTCCCTCTAAAGAAATTTGAAGTAAACATATTTCTAGCATATAGATCTTTATTTAGGGTGGTCATCGAGGTGAATTAGAACTTTATACTTCTTTGGGGATAAGCCCCTTATCCCTTTCGACCCTAGCAACGCCGCTGCAGGTTAAGGAAAGTAGTGGGGTAAAAGTACCGATGCAACACTAAAAATGTACTTAAGGGAAAGTAAAAGTACACATTTTTAATAGTACTCTGCAAATTACAATTCCTAAGAAAAACTACTCAAGTACAGTAATTGGAGTAGTTGTAATTTCTTACTTTATACTTTACACTGCTAGTACCTTAAAAAATATATAGTCAAATATTATCTATAGTACTTTCATCATGGCAAAGTTAAAAGAAATGAGTAGTTATTAAAACTATGGTGTTAAGAAATGTGTTGAAAAATCCTCTCTCCAATAAACAGAAATTAAATTACACAAACATTATTTTCTCAGAGATAATTTATGTTATTTTTTAATACAATTTCAGTAATTTTTGATTTTGAAAAAACATTGGTTCGTCTTGTAGATATAGAATGTTCCCACGGTTCAGGAATCACTGGAGTGTCTCCGTCTCCTTCTCTGTATAATGTCCAGCTCCTCACACCTCAGACTGAAGATCGATTGGTCTCTAATTGAAATAAGAGGCAGCGTGGTGCTGGAGCCTCAGAAGGATTATTGCTTTTTTATATATAAATATATAAGTGTGTGACTGTAAGTGTCTGACACCCCCCGGAGATAAAGATCTAATATAGGAATTCTCTGAAAAGAGCTATCGAGTTGATACTGTATCATAAGTTTCGATTTTTTTATGTTTTATTTCTTAGCGGTGGGGCTTGTTTTGTTTTTTCACCCGGATATGTTCAGTGTAATTGCTTCCCATTGGCCTTCATTTGATTACGGCACACTGTTGATGTTTTTCGCCGTTATCAGTGGAGTTGCTGATTTATACACTAATATTCTTGATGCAATCCTGGATTCTTTTTCAACTTTGGCAAGCCGCGGGTTTCAGAGGCAGATCTCCCTCCGGGAAGGTTTCAGATGAGTTACAGTGTGTCATGATTTCATCTTTGCAGGTGGATTTCATTCCTCTTTTGACTGACTGACTCTACTGAGGGAAAGTGTACAGCTCGTTTTATACTGTACTTTCGAAGCTGGAGCATTATGTGATCTTATCATTTGTGATCCTGGACCACAAATCAACACTGTAAAATATGATATGATCAATTAGTCATGACAATTAATCAGTCCGCCTTCAATCTGAAAAAGCGCAGTGGTTGGTGGCGGAGCTGCACTGTAAAAAAAAAAAAATTGAGTTCATTGAGCTTTAGTGGTTGAAGTTGTGCCAAATTAATTTTTTAAGTTGACCAAAAAGGCTGGTTTAAATCAAATACACTTTACTAAATAATTTGGCTCAACTTCAAACACTGAAGCTTAATAAACTCAAAATTTCTTTGCAGCCGGTTGCTTTAAAATTCTAAGTTAACTCACCTTTTTATTTTTTGAAGATATGGAGAAATCAAAATTTAAAGTCTCCTCAACTGATTTTTTTACTTTCATTGAACAGACAGTTCCAAACATGCAGTTGAATAATTTTTTATGAGTAAATTCAACTCTGAGCTCAAAAATATGTCCACCTTACTTACAATTTTAAACTGAGTTAACTCTTAGTAAGTTGGATTTTTTACAGTGTGGGTGTTGAGATGATGTGGGGTTTGTGAAAGACGAAAGCAAAGAGCAGATTGGGGGTAGGTTGGGATGGCGTGGACTAGGCTTACTCTGCCGCCTAGGTTGCCTCTATAGACGCGCCGGCCCTGGTTGTACAGTAATGTTAATAAAGTTAAACAAGCTGTTTTAAGTCAGGTTAACATAATATAAGTTATAATATAAGTTTAATGGACTCTTAACCCTATAAGACATGAAATATCACAAAATAGGCAAAAAATTCTACTTTGTTTTTTAAACCATCTTGCAAAATTCCCCCCAAAAATTGCCATATACATTTTTTCATGATATTTATTTTGCCTCACAGTTAATACCTTTAGGCGCCTGTGCAACATTTTGATCACAACATTGTTCATTTTAATTACAAGAAAACAATTTTGCTCATAACTTTTTGAAAGCAGAAAACATTTCAGGCCGTTTCCTCTTTGTTTTTACCTGTTACCTGATATACCAGTTGTATATCAAATCATATACAACAGATTATTAAACAGAATTGATCAGGCGGGCAGATATTATATAAGTCTTAAAAACTTGTGTATCAAATATTATACGTTCGGCTTTACAGGGTTAAGTTTAATTTGATTTAGCTTAAATTAAGGCAGCCAGTGTGTTATTACAGTGTGGTCATAAGAGTTCCTTTTTTGGAAATTCGTTCATTCATTTTCCTTCGGCTTAGTCCCTTTATTTATCAGTGGTTGCCACAGCGGAATGAACCGCCAACTCATTCGGCTTATGTTTTACGCAGCGGATGCCTTCCAGCTTTTTAGCTTTATAAATGTGTGCTTTTACTTTCCCTTAAGTACATTTGTAGTGCAGAATTTGTACTTTTACTCCACTACTTTCCTTCTACCTGCAGTCACTAATTTATTTTCTCTTGTCTATGAGGATTAGAAAAATCAGTCTTGTGATTCCTGTCCAATCAAATCGCCTGGTAAATCACATCATAATTAACTACCTCAAGACGTGTGTGCTTTATAATTGCAGCAAACTGTTTGGAAGCATTTAAAGTCTCCAAGTAGATGTCCAAAATCTTAACTCTCATTGACCCAGAGACTGTTTAGATGCATGTCACTGATGAGAGGATGCCGGATGTTTACTGTATGATGACAGAAAAACACCCAGCAGGCACAAGATGTCAACATGACGTCAGATAGACGTTGTACCTCAATGTCCTTGGGATGTTGTGTTCTGTTTGCAAATAAAAATCGGGTTGACGTCAGAACCCAACATCAGGCCGACCTCAGTGTCCAACCTAAAATCAACCAAATATCAATGTCATTTGATGTTGTTATTGGTGATCAAAATAAGGTTGTCTTTAGACACTGGCTAGACATTGAATTTTAAAAATAAAATAACTTTTATGACCCTTTGGAGTTGGGTCCCTTTATTTGTCTTTTTTTTTATTTTGTCTTTTTTTTTTAATCACCCAAAACGTGAAGCCAACTACCTCAGAGAGGACCCACAGAAAATAATAAACAAAAAGCACACTCTAACTGAACACTCAAATGAAACTAATTACACTTAACAAAATAACAGAAATAAAAATACAAAATCTACCCCTACCTTTCCTAACAGAAAAGTAAAGTGTGGTGTCCAAACCCCCTACTGCCTCTTACCGTGAACAGAATTCAATATTTACAATATCAACAAACAAACAAACCAAAAACAAAATAATAGGAGAGGGAAACACGAATAGATATACAACAAAGGGTCACAATTTTCACAACAACACGGGAAACACAATCAAAAACGAAATAGTTTTTAAAAAGCACACCAAACTCGCTCTCCCGACCCATGCCAATTTTCCTCTTTTTAAAGGACGCCCCGGGCAGTGGTGTAAAGTAACTAATTACAAATACTCAAACTACTGTAATTGAGTAGTTTTTCTCAGGAATTGTAATTTACTGAGTAGTTTTATAAATGTGGACTTTTACTTTCCCTTGAGTACATGTTTAGTGCAGTATCGGTACTTTTACTCCACTACTTTCCTTCAACCTGCAATCACTTCTTTATTTCTTTCTTGTCTATGGTCATTGTCTAAAGTAGAAAGATCAGTCCTGTGATTCCAGTGCAATTAAATCACACATAGAAAGTAAATCGCATCATACTGAACCTTTTGGAAACATTAAAAATGTCCAAGAAGATGTCCAAAATCTTTACACGCATTGATCCAGAGACTGTTTATAGACTGCATGTCACTGAAAATGATGGATGTCGACTGTATGATGACTGAAATCACCAAACCGCCTTAGACAATCACTAAATGGAATGAATGAAGAATGGAAGGAAGGGCCAAATAAAAGGAAGGACCGAACAAGGAATGGAAGGAAGGATCGAAGAACCAAATAAATGAAGGATTCAAGGAAGGACTGAACAAACTAAGGAAGGAAAGAAGGAACAAACAAATAAACAAAGGACTTAATGAAGGAAGGAACAAAAATATGAAAGAAAAAATGAGCAAACAAATGAAGGGAGGAAAGAAGGAAGGACCAAACAAATGAAGGAAGAATTCAAGGAAGCACTGAACAAACTAAGGAAGGAAGGAACGAACAAACAAATATATGAATGAACAAAAACATGAACGAACGAACGAGTGAACGAAGGAAGGAGGGAACAAACGAATAAATGAAGGAAGGAGAGAACGAACAAATAATTGAAAGAAGGTTGGAAGGAACGAACGAAAATAGGAAGATCCGCAAATACACCACATGTTGTTTGTGCAGGGATGTACATTCTGTAAATGCATCAACTTTTCTACAGTGTAATACTCACGACTCACTACTCTTTGAGTACTACCCAAAAGGTCTACTTTTTACTTTGAGTAATATTTACTACAGATACTTTTACTCTACTTGCACTACATTTTTTGGCAAGTAAAGGTACTTTTACTTGAGTATGATTTTTCAGTACTCTTTCCACCACTGGCCCCGGGTCACTCCAACCAATCCCAGGACACGTTGTTTACGTAATTAGGACGGGGTCTGTAGATGGAAAAAAGAGAGGGAGACACACACATGCACATACACCTGCGAACGCAACATCACTTTCAAAAAAAAATTAATTGCTGAATTAAAATAGGTATTGAATCCCGCACGCTTAACTTAAATTCCACTTAACAGTTCCAAGAGACAATGGGTTTACTTACATTATTTTTTTGAAGTCAACTTGTTGCTTTAAAGCAATTGGTTGACTCTCTTTAAGTAACTGATCACTTTTACAGTGGACAAAAGTAGCAAACGCACTGCTTCAAACTTTCATTAATATGTGTATACAGCAGCTCTGACTCAAATCCTGCAAGATCAAGCCTCAGCCAGGTAGGGATGGGCGATACCAATATTTTTGTTTCCAATCCGATACCAAGTATTTCAAGACAAGCATCGCCGATATCAATCCTGATATCGATACCAATACTTTAATTAAATATTTTATAGTGATTTAAACAAAAATGGTTATCACCTTTATTATAATAATAATAATTATTATTATTATTATTATTATTATTAAATTAAACACAAAACACATGATTCCTTTTTACATCTATTAAAATAATAGAACTAAAATTGCCTATATGGCACAATAACAAAAAACAATACACTGCAGAAACCTTGTTTAATTAAAAAAGTACATCTCTCCCAGTTATTATGTGTACCTAAACTTTGTATTTTACTTGATAAACAAGTTTATTTAAAACTATTTAAATTAAACTACAAAAAGTCTAAATGTCTTTACTTGAGTGGTCTACAGTCTATTATTCTGAACCCTGTGAAATGTAACAGAAATCTGAAATATGTCAATTTACGCAAATTACATAAATGACAGAGTTTAGAGTAGGACTCCCCCTCAGCTTTGGCATATTAATATTACAAAGAATCATATATAATGATTCCCCCTCAGCATATTATATTTACAGTGTGTGCATCTGTGTGTTCATATGAACATATATCAGGTAAAACTTAATATAAACTGGCTGTCTGTATTGAACTCGACTCGACTTTTTGTAAAATAATTCCCACTTGGTTAGCTGGACAATGACCGGATTCCTTAAAGGATTCTGCCAAAGATTTACAACCTGCGCTGGGTGTGTGTGGTGTCTGTACAACTGAGCCGTGAGCTAACAGTGACCCATTAGCGGAGACACAGCGGAAGGATATTATAGTTCCCATTCGTGTTCCTATTTAAGTAAATATTAATATAATATGTATTGCTATTATTCTTAAGATATTTTACTCAGTAAGAAAACCCCCAGAAAAGATAGATACATTTACTTAAGGATCGATCCTTTTGATACATTCCCTGTATCGAAAATATAGATACTTCAGGATCGATCCGCCCATCCCTAAAGCCAGGTCAGAAAAAGTAAAGCATAAGTAACTCAAAAGTGACAGAATGCAATACTTGCCATGAAAAGTAACTAAGTAACTAGTTACTTTTTTGGGGAGTAACTCAATATTATAATGCATCACTTTCTAAAGTAACTTTCCCAAACACTGATGACAACAAATATTTTTATGTTACTTCAACTTATTTTAAGAAGTGAATCAGATTTAAATAGATTTTTTTAATTATACAAAGTTTAGGTTCATATTTTTAGTCAGTTTGATTGATGTAAGTTGAAATAACTAGAAAAGTTCATTTGAATTAACTAAAATAATGAAGGCAGCATTAATTCTTTTACAGCCTTCTTCCCTTGATCGTTCAAATGATCTTTGCACAGTTCCCCTTCAGTTTCCTTGGCACTCAATCACACAGCATCCTGATTTAATCTAAGGTGAAGGCGTTTGATTCAAGCCCATGACCTCGGCTGGGTCTTTGAATCACGTTTATGAATGTTACAACTCCATACATTTCCATTTTGGGGAACGAACCGTGAGCTGGGAACACCTTGATCTTATTTATAGCTGGAGCGTGAAGGCAGCGTGTAACTGCTGGAGTCCTGAACCATTAAACCAGATCCTGTAAATCTGCCGTCGGAAAGCCATAATCCTGCCCGGAGCTGTTTGAGAAAACTGACAGTCCTCAAATTAAGTTAATTTTGTTTCGCAGCATTCTGGTGGTAAAGCGCCATGCACGTCTGACTGTACTGTGTAGCACGAGGAGCCATTCAGAAATGTAAATGAAGGCAGTGAGATGGAAGGTTTTTGGTGTATGTTCATAATTGATCTCATTAACTCGTCGCTGCAGGGGGCTGGAATTGACTGTTTTTTTCCTCCACTGTCTGTCACCTGTGTGAAATAGGATGTTTTTGTCATTACAGAATGTTCCCTTATGGTTATTTTTATTTTTATAACCACTGTCATTTTCAGCAGCAATTATTCGGATGATCCTTCAGCAATCATTCTTATATAGTGCTCGTAGTTTATATAAAATATAGGAAATATGATTTTGATAATACGAATAAATGTTATGCTTTTGTGATAATGAAAGACATTAAGCTGGCAAATTAAGCGAAGCGAGTAAACTAATTTTTCATTTACAAATGGACATCAGGAGCACACAAGCTGAAAGTCTTAGTCTTTATTAACTTAAATTAAAAACAACAGTCATGAAATTAAAGATGCACTGCCACTTTATATTTCTAAAGCGTACTATATACTTGGAGCGAGAGGAATAAATAAGGCTAATAATCTCACCGGCCACTTTATTAGGTACATCTTACTAATACCGGGTTGGACCTCTTTTTGCCTTCAGAACTACCTTAATCCTTTGTGGCATAGATTCAAGTAGGAACTGGTAATATTCCTCAGAGATTTTGGTCCATATTAACATGATAGCATCACAGTTGCTGCAGATTTGTCAGCTGCACATTCATGATGTGAATCCATTCCACCACATCACAACAATTCTCAGGTAGGCTGTGGTGCTCACACGATGCTCAATTGGTACTAATGGGTCCAAAGTGTGCCAAGAAAAGATCCCCCACACCATTACACCACCACCAGCAGCCTGAACCGTTGATACAAGGCATGAATCCACATGTTTTCACATTGTTGATGCCAATTTCTGACCCTTCCATCTAAATGTCGCAGCAGAAACCGAGACTCATCAGACCAGGCAATGTTTTTCCAATCTTCTGTTGTCCAATTTTGGTGAGCCTGTGTGAATTGTAGCCACAGTTTCCTGATCTTAGCACCCGGTGTGGTCTTCTGCTGCTGTAGCCCATCTGCCTCAAGGTTTGACCTGTTGTGTGTTCAGAGATGCTCTTCTGCAGACCTCAGTTGTAACGAGTGGTTATTTGAGTTACAGTTGCCTTTCTATCAGCCCCAGTCTGGCCATTCTCCTCTGACCTCTGGCATCAACAAGGCATTTGCGCCCACAGAACTGCCGCTCACTGCATTTTTTTTTTTCTTCGGACCATTCTCTGTAAACCCTAGAAAAGGTTGTGCGTGAAATATGTCAGCTTCCCTCCATGTGAGTGGGGAATTGAAAACAAAACCTTCGTTGCAGCACATTTGTAAACGCAACACTGACGACCCATGTCTCAGAACAATTCTTCTTCTTCCATTGGTTTTAATTACGGTTGGCAACATAACGTGGCGTCTCTCGGCTGTCTGAGCATTACAACAAGTAAAAACAGTCTTCGAAGCTATCATGCATATTAATGAAGTTGCACCTCATTCACAATAGAGCACGCTGATTGGCGGTCTGAAAATACTTGGAAGTCTTTCTCATGAATTAATGCTGAAGGCTTAAATACGTCACGTTGTTCTCGCTGGTACAGACAGCCACTCTCCACGCTGGAATACACGGAAGAATCTAATCGCCGTGACACAGTGTAAAAAAAATTTTTTTTAAAGCGGAACAACGAATTGGCACGAAATAACGCAAAAACAACTAATTTTCACTTTTCTTTGTGAAATGTATGTGTCCTAATAGTGTTTTTAGCAGCGTGGGACACATATATGACTGTCAACAGCTCAAAAAATGTGTTTTGGTGTTTGGTGATTCTTTAAGCAAACAAAAACGATCCGCCTGATAGTGGAGAAGCAGCTCAATTACCCACATAGCAAATGTTTTCTGGCCCAGCTCTGGGCCACACAATAACTTTTCCCTTGACCCAAGTACTGCAAAGAATGACGGTCCTGAAGTGGCCCGTAACTGGATTAAAGACAAGGGCCACACATGGGCCATGACCGGCCTGAATCTCAGCCAATTTAACCCCCTTAACTCGCCCTGAACTGGGCCAAAACAGGTTTATAATTGGTACACATTATCAGCTATAAGTTTATACTTTAACCAGAAACCCCAAAAACTGGCCACACACCTCCCATCCACAACTGGCCCAAAAGTAGTTTGCCGTCATGCATGCAGTGCCATCATTGCCATGCATGGCCCACATTCGGCTGACATTCTGCATCCAGTGCCGGCAACACGCCAGCAGTGCCATAATGAGGCTCAGTGGTTAGCACTGTCACTTCACAGCAAGAAGGTCACTGGTTTGAGTCCCGGCTGGGCCAGTTGGCATCTCTGTGTAAAGTTTGCATGTTCTCCCGGTGTTGGCGTGGGTTTTCTCCGGGTGCTCCGGTTTCCCCCCAGTCCAAACACATGCGCTATAGGTGAATTGAATAAACTAAATTGGCTGCAGTGTATGTGTGCGAATGAGTGTGTATGGATGTTTCCCAGGACTGGGTTGTGGCTGGAGGGGCACCCGCTGCAAAAAATATATGCTGGAATAGTTGGTGGTTCATTCCGCTGTGGCGACCCCTGAAAAATAAGGGACTAAGGAAAATGAATGAATGAATGAATTTTGCGTAGATGAATCGTTCAGATGTTTTACAGATATAGTGTAACGTTTTTTTTTTTTTTTTTTACGGTCTTTTTATTTTATGGCATATTTTTCCCTGATGCTCCTGTAGAGTCATTTCCATCTGATCTTGAATTGGATCACAGACACCTCTCTGACACCTTTCGATTTTCTGTATTTGCTTCAGAACCGACCCCTGGCTGATCTCTGGATAAGTGACACACTGTACAAACTGTAATATTTGGATTATTGATCAAAGAGCTCTCCTTTTAAGTGGCTCTCTAGTATGACAGATTTGCTGTCAAATCGTTTTGTTTTGGGTGAAGTCAAGGAGATTCTGTCCTTCTGAAATTTTTATCTATTTTTTATTTAAAAGTCCTTCCTCAAAAACACTTGATGGTACAGGACAACATATGACGTGAAGATCCACAGCTAGCACAGACTAGAGCATTAAGCTACATTCACAACATGTTGTTATTAATATTATTTGGGAAAAAAAGGGATAAAAGATTTGCAAACTTAGACTTAGCAGACTTAGATTTGCAAACTGAGACTGCATATCTCAGACTTGCAATGTCAGACACAATACACTCAATGGAGACATCACTGTGGGGAGTAGTGTTAGGGGTGGGATTAGGTGTAAAAACATTGCATGCAGCTATCATACACCCTATATATCCATTGCATGCAGCTATGCTCTATATCATGCACCCGGCGCAATAATGTGCAAGACGTGTTTGGCGCGATTTTGTTGCTATTTTTCAGACAAATGCAACCCTAATTTTCATGTTTTGCATCACGTTGTTTAAATAGTAAATCTATTTGCATTCCACCGCCTTCATGTCGGGGGGGTTTCAGTTTATTCAAGACAATTTGCTTTTGTATAATGTTGTTGTTATTAGTGTTATTTATTATATGCATATTTATGTTTGTTTTAATAAAAACGAGCTTAGATTTGTCCACCTGTGGGGTTTTGGATTATATGGGTATAAGAATAGGACGTGTGTTTGGATATATTTGACCACATGTCATTATTATTGTTCATTTATTCATTTGCTGGAAACTAGAACTGAATTCAGGAATAGTTTTGAAACAAATCTTTGTGCTTAACAAATATTAAATATTTAAATATTTAGGCTTTATTTTTATTTTTTATTTTTTTATTTAGGCTCTTCTCTCAAAAAATGCTTCTTTATTTAAGAATATTTAGATATTTGGACTAGAAACAAGACAAAAACTAAGAAAAGCATTTTTATTTTTTTGCTTTATTTAATTTCAGACATGCAATATATATCAAATCATTATATTATGTGTAAATATGCAAAAGGGAAAATAATTTACTCTACACTCTCAGAAAAATTGATACAATATTGTACCAAAGAAGGTACAAACCCTTGTCGCTGGGGCAGCACCTTTTTATGGGACAGAATTGTACCTTAAGAAAAGAAACAAATTTGTACCTTTTAAGGTCATGATTTGTACCATGGGAAACCAAAATGTACCTTTGTTTTTAAAAACCTGCAGATACAATATTGTATACTTTGTGAAAGGCACCACCACAGTGACAAGCCACTTTGTACCTTAACAGTGTCAAAAATGCTCACCAAACATTTATTAAAATGCCTTAAATGTTAAGTTTACGATACCTATAGTTTTATGTTTTACTAGTTGTTTTGTATTATTGTATTATAGGACTAAAAAATTATGTTTATAAGTATCCTTAAACATACACTTTTAAATGATGATTCTTGTTTTAATATGGAAATTATTCATAAAAATCCCTTTGCCTTTCCAGTCATATTTATTTTCATAGATACTGTAATAAAGAAGGAGTTGTTCAATACTTTTGTACCTTTTATATGAGAACAATTGTGTACCTTCATTTCAGTTGTACCATAAAAGGCACAGAACAGTATCATAAGAGGTCTTTTCAGTACCATATAAGGTACAATTTTACAAAGGTGCAAAACTGTTCCTCAAGGATCATTATTTGTACCATCGCGTACCTTTTTTCTGAGAGTGTATACCAGGGGTCTCAAATTGGCAGTGTGGCCATATTAGTGACTAACAATAGTATTGGTGGGCCGCATTAGTAAAATTTGACTGTGGGCCAGCAATCAGATTTTACTAATGCACATTTTTTATACAAATCTTAAAATGCATATGAGGAAAATCTATTAAATGAGACCATCTGAATAGAATATTAGCAGAATGATCATATTTACACCACCATCATAATGTGTAAACCATGGAGATGCAGGCAGTATAAAACTAATTATAATCAAATGACCCTTGAATATTTAAAGCTTTAGTAAAAATAGAACACTTACAGACATATATTTCAACATTTAAATCAGCCCCAGAAATAATCTGGTCACTAATAATGTGCTTTACTCTCGACCAAAATCTGATGGGTAGATTACTGCGTCAAAAAAATGTGCCACCTACTTTGTGAATGGGAGGTTGGACAATCTGACAAGGTAGGACCGTAGGACAAATCGATAGAACAGGTCAAAAGCACAAGTGGCTGTGTGCGACTGCATAACATTGATAGTGATACAAAAATATATGTTTTGTTGGGCCGAATCTAGTTTTATTTTTGACTTCAGTTGCAGAACGAAGGGAGGAGGATAGGGACCGCAAATGGCCAGAGGGCCGGCAGTTTAAGACCCCTGCTCTATCCTGTATATGCGGTAAAAAACAATTAAAAGCCACCTGTCACAGCAGTTTGCAAAGTTCATGTGCCAAATGATGAACTCTCAAACACATACATAAATTATCTCAGTTGTATGAAGCATATATGAAGTTTATGAACACTACAACAACAACAAAAGTAAGAGTTTTTGTCTTGTTTCTAATCCAAACATCTAACAACTCGTAAATAAAAAAAGTAAAAATACAAAAAAATAAACTTTTACTTAGTTTTTCTAAGTTAAAATGGAGTTTTCCTCAAAACAATGTTCATTTTACTTACTCCACTGGCAGATTATCTTGTTTTAAAGAACATCTCTGTTTTGACAATACTTATACAATGATGAACATGTTATTTTATGTTTGATTTTTCAATTTCTGTACTTGAATACTCTTAAACGACCCAGAAAACCATAGAGCACTGTATATTTCACTTTTCACTATGTGTTTGTCTCTCAATGCTGACTTTTTTTTTAGATATTCAGACTAGAAATGGGCGGCACAATGGCTCAGTGGTTAGCACTGTGGCCTCACAGCAAGAAGGTTGCTGTTTTGATTCCCGACTGAGCCAGTTGGCAATTCTGTGTGGAGTTTGTATGTTGGCATGGGTTTCCTCCACGTGCTCTGGCTTCCCTCAGTCCAAAGACATGCGCTATAGGTGAACTGAATAAACTAAATTGGCCACAGTGTATGAGTGTATGTGTGCGAATGTATGGGTAGGGCATGTATAGGAAGGGCATCTTCTGCGTAAAACCAAGCTGCAACCTCCCGCTCTCCCTCGGGAAGCCAATACGGAAGTAACTAAAACTGCAATTCATCGAAATTTCCGCTAGTCCTGGCTGTCCTGGCTCCATAATAGAGCAAATCTCTAATGAGCCCACTGTTAAAACGGCCAACTTCACAGCAGAAAAAAAGGTGTTTACAGCCTGGTACAAAGAACGATTTTGGTTCATATAGCTGATATTACCCTTCATGACAACTGTGAGGGGGGTGAATTTTTTTATAACTCATTCGTTTCCTTTATATTAAGCTAAATTAAGTTTGCATAATTAAGGGCGTGGCCACTTGAGTGACAGCTAGTCCCGCTGGTCGCCGTCACGTCACCTCAGCTGATTCCGGCACATTCATCGTATTTTTGTGTTGTTTTATTTGGCTTTACACAGTCAGTTGCCTTTTGGAATTATTTCCTGCAATTATCAGATAATATGGCATGCTGTGTGCACTTAATTGTGCTCACAAACCATTCACGTGGCCTCCGTTTCCCAGGTGAGTGAAATTATATACTTATACCATCTCTATAAATGTAATTGCTTTATTTAGGATAATTTATGATTTATAATGTTCTTCAGAACACTAATGCACTCCAGAATCTGACAGATTGATCAGCTATACCCTATAAAATCGCCATTTGAAGCGTTGTCATACAGTGTTCTGCCTGGATTTCCTAAATAGCCCTGCATTTACTAACACAGACTTTATCTGAAGTATTTGGATGTAATTCGCACCTTCTTCCTGTTGAAAAACGTCTTAAGAAAGATTTTAGGTGGCTTGATGTCTTACAACAGTGTTTTCAACAAACTAAACACTTTATTGATATAGTGTACAACCAAGCACGTGTGGTCAGCTCTTAGCTAAATGCCAGCATGCGTCCCGTAGCTCCGCTCACGCTCCGCCCACGCTCCGCCTCTTTGCCCTTGTTTGGTATGCCTCGGTTGGTGCGATGACGCGCGAACAAAATGGCGACGGTTGGCCACGCCTACAAGTAGCTTCTTTTGGGTTAATCAGAAACCTATGGGTGACGTCACGGATACTATGTCCATATTTTTTTACAGTCTATGCGTAAAACATATGCTGGAATAGTTGGCGGTTCATTCCACTGTTGCGACTCCTGATAAATAAGGAACTAAGCTGAAGGAGAATGAATCAATGGACTAGAAATGAGGAAATTTGAGAATGAAACAATTCAAGTGTGAAAATCTCTAATATGTTAATGAATGTCTTGTTGTGTTTGCCTCAGATCAGATATGCCACAGCAGACAGTCCAACGTCCCCGAGGTCTCTACAGATGGACAGGTCAAAGACGACATCCGAGCATCCATGTTTTGTCTCTGGCCCTTTGCCCATATCCAACCCCGATGTCCCCGATGCCCTCCTGTCCAACAAAATCCAACCATGTCCCGATCAGGAGCTGTGGGATTGGGCTCCTAACCTTACGGAAATGCATCCATCTGCTCAACAATCGAGAAAACAAGACACTGTGAAAAGAGGAAAAGTTAAGAAGATGTTTGGCTGGGGAGATTTCCAGTGCAAAGTCAAATCCACAATCCTGAACCTGCTCATCACAGGGAAGATCGTGGATCACGGCAACGGGACGTTCAGTGTTTATTTCCGCTATAACACCACCGGAGGGGGGGACGTCTCTGTAGGGCTGGTTCCTCCTAGTAAATCGGTGGAGTTTGACGCAAGGGCTCAACAGACTGTTCTGCACTCGGTGGAGTCGCGGATGTTTAACTGCAGGGTGGAACATGAGAGGGTGGAGAGAGGAACTAAAGCTGCCCGCTGCTGGTACGATCCATCCCAGAGCTGCGATCAGGAGCAGACTCACAGCCAGGTCTCTTGGCTCTGCTCGAAACCATTCAAAGTCATCTGTGTTTACATCTACTTCAACAGCCTGGACTACAAACTGGTGCAAAAAGTCTGTCCAGACTACAACTACCACAGTGAATCCCCGTATTTACCTTCTGGATGATCGTTTATTCTCTTTAATTCAACACGTGTGCATGTGGATTTCCATTTAATAGAAACCGGAATAGTTCAACAATATACTTTTGTTATTCTGACCACATTTGTGAGAAACCATAGAGCTGTAGATGGCAATGGTTACATTTGAATGAACCCTTTTGTGCTGTTTGAGGATGTTTTCATCCAATGTGGGGTGATTTTGAGTCTTAATTTGGCCTTTTTTAGCAAATGAAAGGATTTTTGTTGACATCATATTTTGGGAAAAGGTTCTGAAAATTCAACAATACACTGTGGGCAAATGTACTATTCTTTCGTTATGTTAATGGAAGTCAATGGGGCAAAAACATCCACAAACATAACGAAAGGGTAGTCGATTTGAACAGTACACAAGGGTTTATATAAATATATAGACCTTAATAAAAAAAACAAAGTATTTTACTCAAATCTTTACCAAATTTAAAAAAAACATAGTTGCTTGTTAGCTATTTTCATTTTTTTATATATTTAAAATATTAATTAATTATTCTTGTTTCTTCATGATGTAATTTTTATCACGTAAAACAAATTAAATGCAAGTAAAAATGCTTAAAAATTCATATTTTAACAATTTTTTAAGACAAGCATGCCTTTATATTGATGTAACCCACTGGTCCTACTGCACCAAACATGGCTAAGCTGGGATCGAACCAGCAATTCATTGTATGGGAGTCAGTTGCTTGAACAAGGAGGCTAAAGACTATGGCCTCCAGTGTCTGTTGCTAGAGCTAGGCATGGGCCGGTATAAGATTCTGACAGTATGATAACCTTGGATTAAAATATCACGGTTTCACGGTATGACGTATTGTGTTTACTGCTCTAAAATATATTCTTTTGAAATGTCTGGGTTAAAAAACAGAACTTTTTTCCCCAATGAACACAATATATTTTATTTTGAGATATAACAGAGAGAAAAATAAATAAATAAAAATAATAATAATGAACATGAAATAAACTTGAATGAATTACAGTGTATAAATTAAAGTCATTAAAAAATGAAATAGTCTTAAAATAATTCCTATTTTCAGATCATGAAATTTAAATAACTAAATTCTTGCAAAAAAAAAACAACAGGAAAATATGGTTTGGTATTAGTAAATTTGCATTTGTGGATATGAATATTTAAAAACATTTAAAGTATTTTGGAGCAGTCAACATGTAAAACATGGCTAAATAATTCAAATGAATCATTGCCTTCTGCTGTCTTCATTCGTTTCAGTAACACAGATTTCTTTACAATTTAAAGCGGCAACTTTGTATATCTTTGGAAATAGTGCTGTCCTAAAAACAAACAAACAAACAAACAAAAGCATAACTAAAAACATCTTACACAAACCTTAGGAACGGTATAGCAGAAAATTTTGGCGGTATGAAAACCTTGACTTTCCAAACCGCTGTATACCTTGAAAACAGTTGTCGTCCCATGCCTAGCTAGAGCACCTTTTAAGGTCAGAGAAGTGAGGTTTACATGCATAGCACTACAATAGCAGACCTCCGTTACACTCACCCCACTAAACCTCACTCCCATCCCGGACGAGCCCCCAAGTGTAACCCACCGGTGCTATTGCACCCAAGCCAGTCTGAGCTGGGATCGAACCGGCGATTCTTTGCATGGAAGTCAGTTGCTCTAACGAGGCCAAAGACCATGGCCTCTAGCGTCTGTTGCTAGAGCACCTTTTGTGGTCAGAGTGAGTGCACTTTGCTAGTTGGCCCCCGTTACATTAATTTAAATGGATAGTTCACCCAAAAATGAACATTTACTCTGCCCCCAAACATTTATAAGTTTCTTTATTTTGTTAAAAGAAAGATATTTTATGGAGGATGAAACCTGTAAAAACAATAAATAAATAAATATGCAAATGAATAGATTAATAGATCCACAAATTTCTGCATAAATAAATGTATAAATAATTAATAAATAATAATGAAATAGATTACACGAATGTTGGGGGAATAAGAATGCAGTCAAAAAAATTAATCGAACGCAAAATTTTTCGAATGATCAACCAATGATCCAATGAATCAATGATGATTGACAAACACCCTCTCACTAGAATGTTGAGCTGAGGAAAAGTATATAAGGAACTACATTCAAAGATGAATAAAATAAACATTTGAAGGGGGAAGCAACTTTAAGTTTAGCATTTTCTTATTCCCCCAACATTTGTGTAATTCATTTAATTATTTATCTGCCAATCTGCAAATAGTTGCACTATTTATTATCTATATATTTATTTAGGCAGGAATTTGTGGATTCATATTAATTTATTTGTGTATTTGTTATTTATTGTTTTATTTATGCAGGTTATTTAATTGTGTATTTATTTATTTATTTTTGCAGGTTTCGTTCTGCTTAATATTTTGAAGAAAGCTGGAAAAGCTGGACTTCCATAGTAGGAAAAACAAATATTATAGGGAAGTCAATGGTTACAGGGTTTAGCTTTCATCAAAATATCTTCTTTAGTGTTCAACAGATGAAAGTCAAACAGGTTTGGAACAAGTGAAGGATGAGTAAATGATTACAGGATTTTCATTTTTGGGTGTACTATCACTTTAATCTGTTCAAGTAACATTGAACAGCTTTGGGTATGAAGGGGTTAAACATCCAAATCCAGCTTACTATAATGTAATTTTATATATTTATTATTTTTTTTAATCATGAAAATCTTTAATAGATTGGTCTCCATGACCCAAGTGACAGGTGCTGGTGAATGTGTCATCATTTCTGACAGACAGAGCCAAACTTAATGAACTCCTGTAATTGACTTTGCTTTGCTGAGATCAAGTGTCAACGATTTTGTCATTTCTCTGGTGAATTAATGAGATTGCTATGAAATGTAATTTCATTAATGATGAATAGTTTGGTAGTTGGAGGCAATTAGTTATCAAATATTGAAAATGAATGTGAAACGCATGTTTGTCAAATATTTTACATATCCAAAAGGAATGAGATCTCGATGTTTATCTCGTTTTTATCATTTTGAACTGCTTAATTTTTCACATAAAGTCACATTTAACAAAAAAAAAAAGCTTCCAGTTTCTTCGTAAATGTAATTTTATTTCGTATTTTCCACCCTATCTTTATGATAATCGCAAACGCCAGCGATTAGGTGATTCTGCTAAACGTTGAGAAAAGTACCAGTTAGCACGTGATAACCACTGCTCGCTTCTTCTGAGGCGTTCTTTGATAAATTACCTCTTGAATAAAGATACTAATAAACTTCAGCAGTCATTTGAATATTCATGACAATATCACATTATCATCTGGACCACTCTCAACCGCGCATTTAGAATCACAGATTCAAGCTAACTTGCCTCACCTCTATGTTCGCAGTGTGCTCGTGCCGTAGCGCGCATGACGTCATCACTCCTTCAACAAGGACGCGCACTGATGCTAAAACAGGCACTGAAACACACACATAGCGTTTTATTTTCAGGTTACAGCATGTGTTAGATATCTGCAGCCGGGATTCAAACCCATGCGGTGAGTCTGACATATATTCAATTCACTATTGTTGTTTAAAACCGTTCATTTCCTGTATTTGCTGTAGCTGTTGCATAATGACACAATATAGAAAGGTATATGTTTGTTTTGGTGCGGCAGAGACTGAAATCCGCAGATGGAAATTGTGAATGATATGTTCACTTTAGGATAGAAATACTTAGGCTAATTATTAATAAAGATAGCCTCGTTGAATAAAGAAACTAGCGTTAAATGTAAAGAATAGGCCTGTATTTGTTACTCAGTATTTCTTAAATGTGTTAAACATGACATTTATGATAACATTGTGTCATTGTTATTTCAGATACTTGATAACAATGGAGAAAGGGAACCAGTGAGTATGCAAAATCCATTCATTTGTACACATTCATAGTATAACAGTAGATTTAAGCAAATGAGATGGTTTAATAATTGGTTTTGTCATGTCTTTTCAGAGGTTACTCTCAATTTGATCAATTTCTCCAAAGTCAAGAATCGTCCGTGGTGAACAAGTTCCAGCAGAAATACTGGAAAACCAAACAAACCCTTATTAAAGTCACTGGGAAGAAGGAGGATGAACATGTCGTTGCTTCGGATGCAGATCTGGATGCTAAACTTGAGGTGAGGAACGTGTAATGTGCTTCTGAATGAATTAAATAGTCGTTTTAATATTTTGTTTTCCCCTTAGGTGTTTCATTCAGTGCAGAGAACATGCATGGAGCTCCTTAAGGTGATCGAACAGTATCAAAGGAGGATCAGCCGTACGTAAACGTTCACATCTTTATTAATTCTCATTTCTTGATTGTTGTATGTGAGATGTGCACTTGTAGTATTCAGATCTTAAAGGGATTTCATTTTGCTGTTTAGTTTTCATTTTAAATTTTGGGCAGCATGGTGGCTCAGTGGTTAGCACTGTCACCTCACAGCAACAAGGAAGGTTGCTAATTCGAGTCCCAGCTGGACCAGTTGGACTTTTTGTGTGGAGTTTGCATGTTCTGCTCAGGTTCACATAGATTTCCTCCAGGTGCTCCGGTTTCCCCCACAGCTGGGTTGCAGCTGGAAGGACATTCGCTGCTTAAAACAAATACTGAAATAGTTAGCAGCTCATTCTGCTGTGGCGACCCCAGATTAATAAAGGGACTAAGCTGAGGTAAAATGAATGAATTTTAATTTTGCTAATAAATTTGCTGCTATTATGCTCACCGTCAGGTCATTCAAGATATACTGTAGGTGACATTTGTTTCTTTAGCAGAACATTTAATAAGATTAAATGTTATGAAGATAAAACATCATGTAATTTTATTAATCATATAATTATCCATTAGGTTTTTTGTTTTTTTTTTACAAATATTTTGATGTGTTGACTTGCATGTTAAATTTTTTTTAAATATTTGATGATAATTTAACTGTTGGTTATTTGAAATGATATTTTATAATAAATAATTAATAGTACCTTTTAATTCATTTATAGTCAGTTTTTCTTTTTTAATTTGCTGTTTTAACTTTGTGATTACAAATTTATGTTTACAAAATGTTAAAAGGAGTACATGCTCATTAAATTGGAAATTACATTTCAAGTATATTTTCATTTTCTAAAGATGCTTGTCTGTACATTCAGCAGTAGAGATGTGTCAATACGAAACGATTAAATATCTACATTTTTAATGGGTACACTACTTTTTTTATCTTAAGATAAAATTTCATTTTAATCAAATATTTATTTATAATACATTCAAATATCTGTTCATTCATTTTCTATTCGGCTTAGTCACATTATTCATCAGGGGTCGCACTATGGAATGAACTGCCAACTTACCCCGCATATGTTTTACGCAGCCGATTCCCTTCCAGATGCAACCTAACACCGGGAGACACCCATGCACTCTGGCCAATTAAGTTTATTAAAGAACATGCAAACTCCACACAGAATTGGCAACTTACCCAGCCAGGGCTTAAACCAGTGACCTTCTTGCTGTGCGGTGATTGTGCATCCCACTGCGCCACCGTGCTGTCCTGCATTCATCATTCATTAATTTTCTTTTCTGCTTAGTCCCTTCATTAATCTGAGGTCGCCACAGTGGAATGAACCGCCAACTTATCCAGCATATCTTTTACACAGCGCATGCCCTTCCAGCTGCAACCCATCTCCAGGAAACATCCATACACACTCATACACTACGGACAATTTAGCCTACACAATTCACCTATACCACATGTCTTTGGACTTGTGGGGGAAACCGGAACACCCGGAGGAAACCCACCCATGTGCTACCCACTACGCCACTGTGGCGCCCTGCCCTGCATTCAATTAGCTGTAAATAATTTATAGTTAACAGTGTGAAAAAAATTCAGTTCATGCATGAGTGCTTTATAAAGCATCTTAGAGTCTATTTATTTCCCCTCCTAGAGATATCTATTTGCCATGCCGTTTAAATGTTCAAATCGTAAATGTGGATTTCGGTCATTTATATATTATCTAAACCTAAATTCTCTTTACAGTTTTGTCCCAGGAGGAGAATGAACTGGGTCGGTTCCTGCGTTCACAGGGCTCTCAGGACAAAAGTCGTGCTGGAAAGATCATGCAAGCTACCGGAAAAGCACTCTGCTTCTCTTCCCAACAAAGGTTTCTTCATTAATTGATAGCAGGGCTGCGCGATATTGGAATAATTAGGCATTACAGGCATTGTTTTTTTTTTTTTCAATTGTACAGTTAAAGTCAGAATTTTTTAACCCTCCTTAGTTATTAGCCCCCTTGTATATTTGTCCCCCAATTTCTGTGTAATGAAAAGAAGTTTTATTCAACACATTTCTAAGCATGATAGTTTTAATTACTCATTTCTAATAACTGATTTATTTTACCTTTTCCATGAGCACAATATATAATATTTTACTAGATATTTTTCAAGGCATTACTATTCAGCTTTAAGTGACATTTAAAGGCTTATTTAGGTTAACTAAGTGAGAAATTAGTTATTAAAACTATTTGTGTTTCGAAATGTGTAGAATTTTTTTTCTTGTTGTTAAACAGAAGTTAACAGAAGTAAATAGTTCTGACTTCATCTGTATATTATAAGAAATATTGTTATCGCAACACTCAACAACAATATTGCATATTTTCCCAGTATTGTGCTGGGTCCGTGTATCTTTTGGTCATTGGATTCTCATTTTAGAAACGGATATTGAAAAATGGGGCGACACGATGGCGCAGTAGGTAGTGCTGTTGCCTCACAGCACGAAGGTCGCTGGTTCGAGCCTCTGCTGGGTCAGTTGGCATTTCTGTGTGAAGTTTGCATGTTCTCCACATGTTCGTGTGAGTTTCCTCCGGGTGCTCTGATTTCCCCCACAAGTCCAAAGACAAACAATACAGGTGAATTGGGTAAGCTAAATTGTCCGTAGTTTATGAATGTGAATGAAAATGTATAGATGTTTCCCAGTGATGGGTTGCAGCTTGAAGGGCATCCGCTGTGTAAAACAAATGCTGGATAAGTTCATTCGTTCATTCGTCTGTGGTGACCCCGGATTAATAAAGGGACTAAGCCGAAGAGGAAATGAATGAATATTGAAAAACGAAAAGCGGGCCATTGTTTGATTTTCGTTTTAAAATTCAAAAACAAATACTGAAATTTGAGGCGTTTTTCTTTTTCATGGTGAAAAACAAAAATCGAATAATTTTTAAATTTTGCTTTTCTGTTTTTTATTTTGAACGAAATCACCAGAAAACAAAACCAATAAAGGTTAGTTTTTATATTCTGAAACCAGAAAGTCGACTCATTTAGGGTGACGCAATGCTGCCACACACAGGCTAGCCTCTATAGGCTATTATTTCTTTGCATTTGATAATGTTATAAAAGGTATTTTCTTGTGACAACGGGATTTTGTTAAGACATATTTTCCTCATTAAGATGACGTATCTTTCATATAAAGGCCGGTTATAGGCTGCACTATATTTTTTGTTAGTGTGTTTTAAATGGAACAACCTTTATTTTGAGGTTACATGCAAGCATTATGCTTTACTGAACACTACTGAAAATAACGTCTTTATATTGTTAAAACCATAATACTTCCACTAAGTTTGACCATAAATCATCAAAAGAGGGAGGCATTAATAAAGTTATTCGTTATGCACAATAAGTCATAGTATTTTAAAATAATACACGGATCGTGCAGCCCTAGCTTTAAGCTTCCATATCCCCTGTCAGTCTTCAGAATTCTTTATACTGGTGTGTCTCTCTCTGTGCAGGTTGGCACTGCGAGGGCCGCTGGGTCGCCTCTACCAGGAGGTGGAGACCTTTCGTTACCGAGCCATTTCAGACACATGGCTGACGGTGAACCGGATGGAGCAGTCGCGCACGGAGTACAGAGGAGCACTGCTCTGGATGAAGGACGTTTCTCAGGAGCTTGACCCGGACACACACAAGCAGATGGAGAAGTTTCGAAAGGTCAGTCGCACACCGCAAAACATGCTTCTCTTACTTTGAGTTTTTGTCTTGTTTATGGTCCAAATATCTCAAAATTATTCAATCAAGAAGCATTTTTTGTAGACAAGCAAAAACCTATTGTCATGTTTTCAGAAATATTTAGTCAAAACTGAGTGAGTTTTTCCTTAAAACAAGCTAAAAAATCTGCCAATTTGGTAAGAAAAGTAATCTTATTTCAAAGGGAATACAAGATTATTTGGCTTACCCCATTGGGAAGTTATTTAGCTTGTTTCAAGGAAAAACTGACCTAATTTTGACCTAATATTTCTGAAAACAAGACAATAGTTTTTACTTGTTTAAAAACTGCTTCTGGATCATTTTTACTAGAAACAAGACAAAAACTATTAAGAAAAACATTTTTTTGCTGTAAAGTTTGCATCTGGGGTGGCTCAGTGGTTAGCACTGTCGCCTCACTGCAAGAAGGTCACTGGTTAGAGTTTTGGCTGGGCCAGTTGGGATTTCTGTGTGGAGTTGTCATGTGTCATGTTCTCCCTGAGTGCGTGTGGGTTTCCTCCGGGTACTCTGATTTCCGCCACAGTCCAAAGACGTGCAATAGGTGAACTGGGTTAACTAAATTGGCTGTAGTGTATGAGTGTGAGTGTGTATGGGTGTTTCCCAGTGCATTGGGCATTCGGTGCATAAAACATATGCTGGAATAATTGGTGGTTCATTCCGCTGTGGCAACCTCTAAAATGGAGACTAAGCCAAAGGAGAATGAATGAATGTTTGCATCTTAATTTGTGCTCAAATATGACTTCTTCCATACAATATAGAAAAATCACAATTATTTATTTTCGTCAAATTGCACAACCCTCATTTATAAGCAGCTTTATGTGCGATTGTGAAAGATAAGCTAAACCTAGTTCTGTGAGGGAGTTTTCCAAGTGCAGGTTTAACAGTGTTTAATAAACATGTTTGGGTTAAGTTTTTATTGCACTTGCACAATTCTGTCCAGCAGGTGTCAGGAGTGTCTTGTGTTTCAAGTTTTTCATACGGTGAATCATTTTCCAAAGCAATTGCCCTAGGGCTGTGCAATTTATCGCAAAAAAAAATCACGATATAAGCACATGCAATTCCTAAATTGTGTAAGGCTGTAATTTTATCTATTAGTTTATTTAGATTTTTATTCACGTTCTTGTGCGCATGATATTAATATGTTGACCAATCAGAGCTGATGCAGCGCACTGGGCAATTACAGCTAAGCTGAGCAGGAGAAAAATGTCAACCAATCAGAGCTCACTCCGCGCACAACAAAGTTGAGCGGGAGAACCGAATAGGTGGTTGTGATTTACGTTAGTTTTTATTTATTATTCTGACTGGAATAGAGGTTAGTTTATCTTTATTTTTTCATGTTGTCTGTTTTTAAGACAATTTATTACAGTTTTGTTCATCAAGCAGTTAGTGCTACTGTGTACAGTATGTGTTTAACTAGAGTTGAGGTTAGTTAATCTTCATTTATTTTATGTTGTGTTTTAAAGACAATTTTACTACCGTTTTATTTATAAAACTTAATACTATGTTATTTCATTGTGAAATGTTTTGTTATGCAGTTCCTGTGCACTGAATACATTTAGAATGTGTGTATGTAGCTTGTTAAAAAAAAAAAAAACTTTTGCCAAAATCGCAAATAAAATCGCAATATTCATTCCAAAAATCGCAATATGATTATTTTGTCCATATTGCACAGCCCTAATTCAAAGCGTCAAAAAGCTGTTTCTGCGTCACGTCAAAACTGTGTAATAAAAGCTCAGCCTGGACACCTTTCACAAACCTTTGGGGTGTATGCACAGGAACATTTAATTCTCAGTAAGCCAGCTCAAGCGCTTCTGGTGAGCTGTTTCACCATTGCAAAATTCCTGCGTTTAAATCTGGATTCTTTTAAAATCAATGATCTTCACTGCATGATTGAGATGCAGAGCCAGAGCACCCGGAGGAAATCCAGGAGAACACGGGGAGAACATGCAAACTCCACACAGAAATGCCAACTGACCCAGCCGAGGCTTAAACCAGTGAGCTTCTTGCTGTGAGGTGATCGTGCTACTCACTGCACCACCATGACGCCCAAGTCATATTATAGTCTTGCATTGTGTTATCAGACAGGCTTCGGAAATTACGTATCATTTTTCTTTTTTAATGTCATACATCTATATTAGCATTTATTAAAACTAAAATAAATCCTAGAAATCATAGTTAAGAATTATCTGCACTCGATTATGGGATCAGCAGTTTAGACACATTACGGCCTCATTTGCTAATCTCTTTGTGAGTTTAAAATCATAGTTCACCCAAAAAAGAAAATTCTGTGATAGTTAGCTCACCCTTCACTTGTTGCAAATCAATTTGAGTTTTTTTTTTTTTTTTTTTTTTAAGCAAGTCCTGCGTTATGGATGTGACGTTTGCAGTAAAAACTCAAAACATATAGAAAGAAAGTGCACATAGAAAGTATACGTTAACATTATACTGAAGCAACTGTTTATATTTTCCAAAACTGCTAACCACAGAGGTATGGGATCAGAACAATAATGTCTATAAACATGTTTATTTTCCTCATTTAAAATATAAAAAAAGTGTTATGGATATGACAAAAAAAGTCTGTGAGTTTACAGTCTACAAGAGGGATCACCAAACTTGTTCCTGGAGGTCCGGTGTCCTGCAGATTTTAGCTCCAACCCTAATCAAACACACCTGAACAAGCTAATCAAGCTCTCACTAGGTATACTTGAAACATCCAGACAGGTGTTTTGAGACAAGTTAAGAGATAAACCCTGCAGGACACCGGACCTCCAGGACCGAGATTGGTGACCCCTGGTCTACAACATACTTTGTTGAAATTCTGTGAATTAAACTGCACAACTCAAAAGTAACAATGCTAATCAAAAAAAGAAGAGTCGGCTCACTATAGAACAAACTGTTGATTTTATTTTATTTGACATTTCTGCATTTATAAATGAAAAAGCTTCCTTGTGGATGTGGCGTGAAACTTGCCACTTGTGTGACTTTGGTAAATCAAATATAATAGTTCGAAAACACTTACAGAGACATTTTTGAGTATTTTAAAGTACTGTAAAATACGTTCCTACACAAAAAATGTAGAAAACGTAATTTTTCTTCATGGCAAGGTTGACATTTGCATGGAATTGCTCAAAAAAAAAAAAAAAGAAAGCTGAAAACGTGTAACCATTGACATCCATAGTAGGAAAAACATCAAAACATTCAAACATTCTTTAAAATATCTTCTTTTGTGTTTGACTGAAAAAAACTCTAGTGATGACAATATTTTCATTTTTGGGTGAACTGTTCCTTTAATGTGAGCTCTAAACTGCTCAATCAAAACAAAACACTCATGTGTCTCTTCTCTCAGCCCACACCACACGACAACCTCAAAACATTATGCAATTCTGAGTGTCTCACACGCTGGTGAGTGGTCTTGATAAACCACCTGTAGAAAACACACTCTTTCATCTCTCTGACACTTTAACCAACACTTGCATCAGTTTTGCACCAGACACTTCATTACAACCACTCCATATCTTAAGTGCATTTAGGAAGTGTGCCTCACACAGGTGAGAGGGCTTGACAAACCATCTGTAGAAACTCCATATAAAACCCTCCTAACTCTAGCACTCTGAGCGCTAGCAGTTCCTTTTGGTATAATTAGCACTTGTTGTGTGTATTGCCTCTTCTTGTTGAATAGATGAATGCCTCCTCAATTGTAAGTTGCTTTGGACAAATAAGTCTGCTAAATGATTAAATGTATGTCTGAAATGTCACTGTTAATCTTCATCACTGGTTTTGCTGGTGATTTATTTGTTTGTTTGTTTATTTTTGACGGGCAGGATCTTCATCTTTATCTGTCCTCAGGTTCAAACTCAGGTTCGTCATACCAAGACAAGTTTTGACAAACTGAAGAACGACGTGTGTCAGAAGGTTGATCTGCTGGGAGCCAGTCGCTGTAATCTGCTCTCACACGTCCTGACAACCTATCAGGTGCTGCACTTCAATCACTCCCAATTCTCCCAGTTCAATTCTTGTTAACATTGATAGAATTATTATTGAGCAGGGCAGCACGGTGGTTCAGTGGTTAGCACTGTCGCCTCACAGCAAGAATGTCGCTGGTTCGAGTCCCGGCTGAGTCAGTTGGCATTTCTCTGTGGTTTACATGTTTTCCCCATGTTGGTGTGGGTCAGTTGGTATTTCTGTGTGAGTTTGCATGATCTCCCCATGTTGGTGTGGGTTTCCTCCGGGTGCTCTGGAACATGTGGTGTAGGTAAATTGGGTTAACAAAATTGACCATAGTGTGTGAATGCGAGAGTGTATGTGTGTTTCCCAGTACTGGGTTGCGGCTGGAAGAGCATCCGCTGTGTAAAACATATGCTGGAATAGTTGGCTGTTCATTCCGCTGTGGCGACCCCTGATATATAAGGGACTAAGCTGAAGGAAAATGAAGGAATGAAAACATCATTACACAAATATATAATATAATATAATATAATATAATATAATATAAATATCTGTCTTTTCTTTTCAGACCACACTGCTGCATTTCTGGGAGAAAACGTCTCACACGATGGCTGCTATTCACGAGAGTTTCAAAGGCTGTCAGACACACGAGACTTCAGCGCCGGTGAGAGATTTACAACTAATCAACAGCACATTACAGCTGTTTCTTTCATTGTACTCATGTTGTAGAGATGGATATATGTATGGAGAGTAAGTGTTTGTTGAGATTTATTATTATTATTATTTTTATTTTTATTATTAATTTCTTCACAACAAATGAATAGCATTACAATGTAGCTGTTTGTTTGATATTTATCAATTGGATATGGATATTTACTGTATGGTGAGTTATAGCTGTTTGCTTAATATTACATTATATGCATAATGCACCATTCAAGAACCAAAAGAGCTATATATATATATATATATATATATATATATATATAGAGAGAGAGAGAGAGAGAGAGAGAGAGAGAGAGAGAGAGAGAGAGA
>CAIGQQ010031697.1:845145-883732 GCA_903798035.1 Danio albolineatus
TGTGTGTGTGTGTCTGTGCATATATGTATGTCTATGTCTATATGTTTTTGTGAAGGCATATGTGGTTTTGTGCATAGATGTTTGTGTGTTCATGTTTTTGGTACTTATCAGCTCATAAATGTGGCCCTGGAGTCTTATTTTCCACTGATACATTTTGGCATTAATCAAAATACATTGTATGAGTCAAAATGACAGATTTATTCATTCATTCATTCATTCATTTTTTTGTCGGCTTAGTCCTTTTATTAATCCGGGGTCGCCACAGCGGAATACACCGCCACCTTATCCAGCATTTGTTTTACGCAGCGGATGCCCTTCCAGCCACAACCCATGTCTGGGAAACATCCATACATTCTCATTCACACACATACATTACGGACAATTCAGCTTACCCAATTCACCTGTACCACATATCTTTGGACTTGTGGGGGAAACCGGAGCACCCGGAGGAAACCCACGCAACCACAGGGAGAACATGCAAACTCCACACAGAAATGCCAACTGACCCAGCCGAGGCTCGAACCAGCGACCTTCTTGCTGTGAGGCGAACGTGCTACTCACTACGCCACCCTGGCGCCCACAGATTTATTCATGTAAGCTAAAAAATCATTAGAATACTAAGTAAACATCACGTCCCATGAAGATATTTTGATATTTGCTCCTGTAAATACATCAAAAGTCAAGTTCTTAGCAATGAATACAATGAATAATTTTTATTTATTTTTTTTTATTCAGATTTTTTTGAACCCTCAGATTCCAGATTTTCAAATAGTTAGGATCAAATGTTGTCCTTTCGTAACCACAGTCGATGGAAAGTTTATTTATTTAACTGTCAGTTCATACATAAATCTCATTTTTTTCATCCATTTTCTACCACTTTTCCGGGGCCAGGTCGCGGGGGCAGCAGTCTTAGGAGAGAACCCCAGACTTCCTCTTCTCAGGCACTTCCTCCAGCTTCTCTGGGGGGATCCCGAGGCGTTCCCAGGCCAGCCAAGAAACATAGTCCCTCCAGCGTGTCCTGGGTCTTCCCCGAGGCCTCCTCCCGGTGGGACATGCCTGAAACACCTCCCTAGGTAGGCGTCCAGGAGGCATCCGAAACAGATGCCCGAGCCACCTCAGCTGACTTCTCTCGATGTGGAGGAGCAGCGGCTCTACTCCGAGCTCCTCCCGGGTGACAGAGCTCCACACCCTATCTATAAGGGTCCACCCTGTGAAGGAAACTCATTTCGGCTGCTTGTATCTGAGATCTTTAATGACCCAAAGCTTCTGACCATAGGTGAGAGTAGGAAGGTAGATTGACCGGTAAATTAAAAGCTTTGCCTTTCGGCTCAGCTCCTTCTTTACCACAACAGACAGATACACCGACGTGAGGTGAGGGCAATATAATATACAGTTTAAAAGTATACAGTATAAATACAGTATAAAATGAATGGAAACCTATGTAATGTACCCACATTTCACAAAAACAGATATTGGTGTATGTGCGTGCGTGCCTACCGTCTCCTCCTCTCTTCTCCACTGGTCACAGATGAAGACGTTCTCCAGCTCCTGGTTCACACACTCACTATAGCTGGGTACCCGACATATCAGCGGTCTGGAAAGTGCTGTATTAGATGAAGACGTTGAGATTAGCTTTGGCTGAAAAACAGGAAGCACACCTTCAATAAACACACACATTACACCAGCAACCTGGACAATATCAAACATAAATGTGTAATCTCACCAAAAACATCAATGTCAAACATCAGCCCAAAATAATTACATTAACAAAGAAAATAAAGAATAAATCTAACAAAGGCTGTTTTTAGTACTGGACTGTTTACTGTTTTAACATCTGTTTAGGGTGACACGGTGGCTAAGTGGTTAGCACTGTCGCCTCACAGCAAGAACGTCGCTGGTTCGAGTCCCTGGTCAGTTGGCATTTCTGTGTTTGCATGTACTCCCTGTGTTAGTGTGTTAGTAGAAGAAGGTTATGTTGGCCTGCAAGGTGGAGACACCAGAAGAGGAGGATGAGGACAAAGTTGATGTTGAGACTCTAGAACATTACCAGTCAGTGATAAACCTGGACCATCTAAAAGGAAAACAAAGAGCTGAACTGATGGAGGTGCTAAACAGCTACCCTGCATTGCTGAAAGAACAACCTGGGAGGACAAACCTAGTGGAGCATAAAATCTGCCTAACTGAACCAACACCAATTCGTCAGAGACCATATCGTATACCTGAGAGCCTGGTAACACCATTGAAAGAGGAGATCAAGGTGATGTTGGACATGGGTGTGATCGAACCATCAACCAGTGCCTGGAGTAGCCCAATAGTCCTTGTGCCTAAGAAGGATGGTACATTAAGGCTATGCCTGGACTTCAGGAAACTGAATGCCGTGTCCAAGTTTGACGCCTATCCAATGCCACGCATTGATGAACTTGTTGAGAGGATAGGGCGGGCAAAGTATATAACCACCTTGGACCTCTGTAAAGGCTATTGGCAGGTTCCGCTGGAGAAGACCTGTAGAGAATACACTGCCTTCAAGACACCAGTGGGGCTATATCATTTTACGACCATGCCCTTTGGTCTACATGGAGCTCCAGCCACGTTTCAAAGGCTCATGGACCATATATTGAAGGACTGTGAGGACTTTAGTGCAGCCTATCTGGATGACGTAGTCATTTACAGCGCTACGTGGGAAGAACACCTACACCATCTGCACAAAGTTCTCTGCCAAATACAGGGAGCTGGCCTAACCCTGAATGTTTCAAAATGTGAGTGGGCAAGACAAGAGACCAAATATCTTGGGTTCCGGTTAGGGAATGGAGAAGTCCGACCACAAGTGGACAAGGTGGAAGCCATCCGTAACTGTCCTCGACCCCGTACCAAGAAGGAGGTACGATCTTTTCTCGGGCTGGTTGGATGGTATCGCCGTTTTATTCCTAGATTCTCGGAAGAAGCTGTACCCTTAACAAACCTAACTGCTAAGGCAGTGAAGAATCCAGTGCCTTGGACAGAGGATTGTGAAAAAGCGTTTACCACCTTGAAAAAGAGAATGTGTACTGTACCTGTGTTACGAAGCCCAGACTTTACCAAGAAGTTCCTGGTACAGGTGGATGCTTCGGCGAGAGGAATTGGAGCAGTACTGTTGCAGGAGGATGAAGAACAGGAACACCCAATCCTATACCTGAGTAGGAAGCTGTTGCCACGAGAGACAAGGTATGCCACCATTGAGAAGGAAGGGTTGGCTATAAAGTGGGCTCTGGATAGTTTGAGATACTACCTGATGGGCAGGGAGTTTATCCTGGAAACGGATCACAGAGCCTTAACCTGGATCAACACCATGAAAGACCAGAATGCCAGGGTGACCAGATGGTTCCTGTCACTACAGCCCTACAAGTTCCACATCCGCTACAAAGCTGGGAAGAGCAATGTCACGGCAGATTACCTATCACGATTGCCTGACGTCGGCAATCTAGGAGAGGTGGGAGGTAATGTGACAAAGGAGTTTGTCACTGGCCTGCGGCAGCGCTGTACACCCACGAAGTCACACGCACACACATAACTTACCTTCACTCCACCAGCTGATCTACCGGGTGCACACGGGAGATTGTGCTGTAATGAAACACATACACACAAACACATCATACACACTATCACCCCATATACATATTCTAACGCACCATACACTACATCGCATACATTTGTCTTACCTGTGTGTCCGTTTGTGTTTGTTCGTCTCGCTGCGTCTGTCTTCCGGGTTGCGCAATAGCGGCTACGGGAGGCAAAAGGGGCCAAAAAGGTCATGCGCAGCAATTTTATGCACAGTGGTGCGCTGCGCATGCGCAAAGTGGTCGGCACCCGGAGGAGACTATGTGTTTTATGTGGGGGATGATGAGACTGGGGGAAAAGATAAAAAAGGGGTTTAAAGATCTTTTAAAAAGTATCTTTTGTTTAATGTTTGTATGTTGATGTATATATACAACTGAAGTGTGTATTTGACCTAAAATGGAAACTTGCCTGAAGGATGTTTTATGTAGAAACATTTTACTACTTACCTTCGACATGGTTTAAGCCATAGTGGGCGGAGTCACTCACTATAAATAGAGTGACTCGCGCTCAGTTCAGTGTGGGAGTCGTAGGAGTTAGAGGTGTGAGTAGTGGTGAAAGGTTGGTTGGAAAGTATTGAGTCTGGAAAGCGAATATTTTGTATATATTTATTTTGTTACTTTACTATATTTTTTTTGTGTTTGTTTTGTTGTTGGTTTATTTTTGTATATATATTTTGATTACTTTATTTTTGGGATTTTTGGACTGGACACTTTTTGTTGCACTGTAAATAAACTCACCTTTGCACCATAGTGCTACGTCGGCTGAGCCATCATTTATATTGTTTTCTTGCTACACGAACCCTAACAACGCCTATGTGTGACAGGGTGTTTCCCAGTACTAGGTTGCAGCTGGAAGGGCATCAGCCGTGTAAAAAAATATGCTGGAATAGTTGTCGGTTCATTCTGCTGTGGTGACACCTTATGAATAAAGGGACTAAGCCGAAGGAAAATGAATGAATGAATGAATGAACATGTATTTATCTATTTTTTTATTATAATCTTTGATGATTTGTTTGAAATGCATGACTTATTAAATTTAAGGAAGTTTTACGACATGTAAATAATGCATTAAATTGATCAAAAGTGACAAAGACAATGAATGATGTCATAAAATAACTGTATATTTTTGTAAATACATTAAATTTTATTTAAATTCACCTTATTTTTCAATGCAAAACTAAACAGTTTTTGTGGAAGTGCAAAAGTTGTGATATAATGAGGTAAATAAAGAGAAAAATACCAAAGTGTAGCTCATGATAAAGCTTTGTGTTTAAAGCTAAATATTTATATAAAAAGCATAAAAACTTTTTTTTATAAAAACCATAAAAAGTAAAAAAATATTTAAAAAGTAAAAAAAAAAAACACATCAAAATAATGTAAAAATACAACATTATTGGAATTGAATGACTCTGGAAGCCAGAAACATTCATTCATTTTTTCTTCAGCTTAGTCCCTGATTAATCAGAGGTTGCCACAGTGGAAAGAACCACCAACTATTCCGGCATATATTTTACACAGAAACATTACATTCACATGTTTAGTACCTGTATCTGACTGGCTTCTTCTTTCTCCACGATACTCCGACTTCCCTTCAAACTGTGCTGGAGCTGCTGACGGAGCTTCGAAATCTACAAAAATCACATTTATACCATTAGCTACTGATGGAGGACAATCTGACACACAGCCCTACACCAGATCACTAGTCTTTAGATCAATAGTACGTCATTACTGAATACTAATGACGTACTATAAAAAAAAAAAACACATTTTCAGTAATATAAGGCTAATCTTAAATAATCTGTAATGTGCTGAATCTTAGATTCCAGTATGATTTATACAATTAAATTCAGAGAGTTCTGCTTCATAGAAATGCATTTAGGCTTAAATGTTGCTTATAGTGAACACCACAATCATTTATGTTAGTTTTATACAGCGAAGAAAATAAGTATTGAACTAGTAACCATTTCTTGCAGAAAACATATTTCTAAATGTTGGTAACAACCAAAAAAATTCATATATGCAAAAAAACGAATCCAACTAGTTTACAATTGAAGTTATGTGTAATAAAATGAAATGACACAGGGAAAAAGTATTGAACACATGAAGAAAGGGAGGTGTAGAAAGGCAGTGAAAGCCCAGACAGCAGCTGTAATCTCTCAGTAGTTCTTCAGCAACCATCAGCCCTTTCTCAGTATAAATGAATATTAGCTGCTTCAGTCCAACATCTACATTAGCAAGAGGATGAAGATGAAACCAAGGTGGACATTTCAGCAAGACAATGATCCAAAACACAGCCAAAGAAACTCTCAAATGCTTTCAGAGAAGACAATCAAGCTGTAGAATGGCCTCTAAATCCTCTAAAGGATAGTTAGTCTGCATTATTTAGGGCAAGCGGAGCCGGGAACACTTCCCAAAAGACAATATAATTTAAACGGCATCTGCGCTTATGTTAGTCTGTTTTTTATTACTCCCGAGGTTTCCATAATCCTAGACCTAGCCGTATCCTGAGCAAATGCTGTGGAGAGCATGAGACCGATCCCTGTAAGACTTCAGTGACAGACAAGTCCTCGCATTGTTCCTGAAGGGCCAGCCTGTTCACCAGCCGGTGACCCCACCTGCGGCCTCTCCTACGATGGACGTCCAGCGTTCTCCAGCCTCCAGCGCCTAGAATGCAGCTCTGCACAAGATGTTTGGCCATAGGAGAAATGGTCATGCCCAACTGAGCCTGGTTTTTCTCAAGTTTTTCTTAAATTCTTCACTTTCACCAATTGGTGAAGTTTTTTCCTCGCCACTGGCGCCACTGGCTTGCATGGTTCGGGACTTGTAGAGCTGCGCATCGAGGGATTAATCTTCAGTGCTTGAACTCTCAGCAGTGAATATTAAACCACACTGAACTGAACTTCAACACTGAAAACTGGACTGACACTGTTTCAATTTACTATAATCTATGTGAAGCTGCTTTGACAATCTACATTGTAAAAGCACTTTAGAAATGAAGATGAATTGAATTGAATTAAATGGCCCACCCAATCACCTGACTTAAATCCAATAGAAATACAAAGATTTGATAGACGCAAGTCACTGAACCATCAAGATTTTTATACTCTATTGAAGTCTGTGAAAAACTCACACCTGAGCAATGCATGTGACTTCATTCTCCACATGAGAGAAGTCTTTAAGCTGACGTCACCAAAAAATACTTTTATATAAAGTACTAAATTCATTTCAGTAGTTCAGGTCTTTCTCCTTGTGTCATTTCATTATTACACACAACACATTTTTCAGATTAGTTTTTTTTTATTAGGTTTGTATTGTTTGGGGTTTTTACCAAAACCTGGTTTAATTCCATGTCAACAGCTCCTTGGAAATAATATTCCCAGGAAAATCATGATGTGTTCAATACTTATTTTCCCCGCTGTATGTATAGTTTTTATCCTTCTTTTTCTGTTTTGAATACTGTTTTGTTGTGGAGTAATGGAACTAAAATGCATATTTATAATGTTTATAAAAGTTCCATCTTATTTAGAGATACTGGTATGTTTCTTTACATCATTTTTAAATTCAATTATACAATGCAATTTAGACACCAATGTGACTTATCAAGATTTTTATCTTTAACAAGGTACAACATACAGTTTTTATAGTCTGGAAACAGTAACCATATACTGTATACAGTAATAGCTAAATCACCAAACACTGCTCACTGATATACAGTATAACAAAAATCTCACATCATGCTATAAGTAATTTCTTATCCGGATAATGATATACACTCACCGGCCACTTTTTTATTTTATTAGGTACGCTTGTCTAGCTGCTCGTTAAAGCAAATTTCTAATCCGCCCATCATGTGGCAGCAACTCAATGCATTTAGACATGGTCAAGACGATCTGCCGCAGTTCAAACGGAGCAACAGAATGGGGAAGAATGGTGATTTAAGTGATTATGAACATGACATGGTTGTTGGTGCCAGACAGCTGGTCTGAGTATTTCAGAAACTGCTGATCTACTGGGATTTTCACACACAACCATCTCTAGGGTTTACAGAGAATGGTCTGAAAAAGAGAAAATATCCAGGGAGCAACTGTGGGTGCAAATGCCTTGTTGATGCCAGAGGAGAATGGCCAGACTGGTTCCGGCTGATAGAAAGGCAACAGTAACTCAAATAAACACTCGTTACAACAGAGGTCTGCAGAGGAGCATCTCTGAACGTACAACACAATCAACCTTGAGGCGGATGGGCTACAGCAGCAGAAAACCACACTGGGTGCCACTCCTGTCAGCTAAGATCAGGAAACTGAGGCTACAATTGGTACAGGCTCACCAAAATAGGACAATAGAAGGTTGGAAAAACGTTGCCTGGTCTGATGAGTCTCGATTTCTGCTGCAACATTCAGATGGTAGGGTCAGAATTTGGCATCAACAACATGAATATCATCATATTACCCTACTCACTAAGCCTTCTGAATAGATGTTTGTTGTATTTTTCCACAACCTGGTATCCCTAAACTAACTTTGCATGTGAATAAGAGCCACTAATGACAAGTCAAGGCACATTGTGTGGGTATGTTTGAGTATTATTATGGAAAAAGAGGTCAATTATACACCCAGATGCCTCTATAAATACATAACCACCAATCATCTACACACACTTTTCATGTCATTTTCATGCATACCTCTATGAGATGGTCAGCGCTGCCCCATGATGCCGAGCGCTTGTGTGCGTTGACCTCTCCTCCATCTTCAGTCCAAATGCCAGGCGTCTGAAATATACAGTTAAAACTCGGTCAGCAAAATTTTCAAGGGGTTGCATCCCATACAGAACATATCGTTAAAGCCGTGTGTCCTACATATGTGATTTTGTCATAAAACAACAACAGGATGCTTGTGGTTGGCGAACAGCTCATGTGCCGCTTTTTTGACCCAAACCACAATACAGCGCTGAGCAAACAGACGGAGCTCCAGACGGCCGCAGAAAACGGACAGCATGCACCGCAAATACGTGCTGCTTTTTCAAGATACTCGTTTATAGATCAACCTGCACATGTGGTGTCATGACTTAAACATCCAGGTCATCTTGAATGTGTTTTGTGGTACTGATAAACGCCTAGTTTCAGCTATTTCTGTTAAAGTACATCTTGGATGGCCTGAGGGTTGGCAAATACACAGCAACAAACAGCACTTTAAAAGTTGCTATAAAAAAAGTTAATAAAAAAATACAAGTTTACTAAAAATACACATTCAACACTTCTTTTACACAAGCAAAGCATCAATAATAGCATATTTAAAATAATAGCATATAATAGCATATTTAAAATAGCTACATTGTGATAAACACTAGATTTAGCTTGTTTGATGCATTTTTCTATCATAATTTAGCACATTGCTAGCATGTTTTTAGCATGTTGTTAATATAACTTTGCAAGGTAATAGCAGTGCTTGGCATGTTTCTGCAATAATTAAATGATGCAAACTAGATCGAAGGTTTCAGCACATTTGTAGCATTTTTCAATCATAACTTAGCACATTGCTAACATGTTTTTTATGCATGTTTTTAAGATAATTTTGCAAGTCAATAGTAGTGCTTGGTATGTTTCTGGAATAATTAAACGTTACACAATAGGACTGAAGATTTTAGCATGTTCATAGCATTTTCTATCATGATTTAACATATTGCTAGCATGCTTTTAGCATGTTGTTAAGATAACTTTGCAGGTTAATAGCAGTGCTTGGCATGCTTCTGCAATAATTAAATGATGCACACCAGATTGAAGGTTTCAGCACAATTGTAGCATTTTTCAATCATAATTTAGCACATTGATAACATGTTTTTATGCATGTTTTTAAGATTATTTTGCTAGTTAATAGTAGTGCTTGGTATGTTTCTGGAATAATTAAACGCTACACACTAGATTGAAGATTTTAGCATGTTTGTAGCATTTTCTATCAAAATTTAGCATATTGCTAGCATATTTTTAGCATGTTGTTAAAATAATTTTGCAAGTTAATAGTAGTGCTTGGCACGTTTCTGGAATAATGAAATAATACACACTAGATTGATAATTTTAGCATGTTTGTAGCATTTTTTGATCATAATTTAACACATTGCTAACATTTTTTTAACATGTTTTTAAAATGATTTTGCAAGTTCAAAGCAGTGCTGGGCATGTTTCTGGAATAATTAAATAATACACACTAGATTGAAGATTGCAGCATGTTTATAACATTTTTCAATCATAATTTAGCACATTGCTAACATGTTTTTTTAGCATGATTTTAAGATGATTTTGCAGGTTCACTGCAGTGCTTGGTAAGTTTCTGGAATAATTAAATGCCACATACTAGATTGAAGGTTTTAGCATGTTTGTAGCATTTTTCTATCATACTTTAGCACATCGCTAACATGATTTTTACATGTTGTTAAGATAACTTTGCAAGTTAATAGAAGTGCTTGGTATATTTCTGGAATATTTAAATAATACACAAAATATTGAAGGTTTTAACATGTCTGTAGCATTTTTCTATCATAATTTAGTATTTTGCTAACTTTTTGCATGTTTTAAGATGACTTTGCAAGTTAATAGCAGTGTTTGGTACATTTCTGAAATAATGAAATAATACACAATAGATTTAAGGTTTTAGCATTTTTGTAGCATTTTTCTATCATAATTTAGCACATTGCTAGCATGTTTTTAGCATGTTGTTAAGATCATTTTGCAAGTTAATAACAGTGCTTGACATGTTTCTGGAATAAGTAAATGATACACACTAGATTAATGGTTTCAGCACGTTTGTATCATTTTTCAATCATAATTTAGCACATTGCTAACATGTTTATGCATGTTTTTAAGATTATTTTGCAAGTTAGTAGTGCTTGGTATGTTTCAAGAATAATTAAATGATACGCACTAGATTGAAGATTTTAGCATGTTTGTTGCATTTTCTATCATAATTCAGCATATTGCTAGCATGTTTTTAGCATGTTGTTAAAATAATTTTGCAAGTTAATAGTAGTGCTTGCCATGTTTCTGGAATAATTAAATAATACACACTATATTGAAGATTTTAGCATGTTTGTAGCATTTGTCTATCATAATATATCACATTGCTAACATGTTTTAGCACATTGCTAACATTTAAGCATGTTTTTAAGATTATTTAGCAAGTTCATAGCAGTTCTTGTCATATTTCTGAAATAATTAAATAATACACACTATATTAAAAGTTTCATAATGTTTTTAACATTTTCAATCATAATTTAGCACATTGCTAGCATGCTTTTAATATGTTTTTAAGGTTATTTTGCAAGTTAATAGTACTGCTTGGTATGTTTTTTGAATGATGAAAAATACACACTAGATTGAAGGTTTCAGCATATTTTTAGCTTTTTTCTATAATTATTTAGCACATTGCTAACATGTTTTTTAGCATGTTTTTAAAGATTATTTTGCAAGCTAATAGCCGTGTTTGGCATGTTTCTGGAGTAATTAAATGATACACACTAGATTGAAGGTTTTAGCATGTCTGTAGCAGAAAATGAACAACACGCACCGCAAATACGTGCTGCTTTTTCAAGATACTCGTTCATGATTTGCTTTTTGGTACCTTTTGACAGTGGAAACGGCCATAAAAGCGTCCCAAACTGTACTGTACCACCCAGTGGAAACGGGCCATAAATTATGACAGAATTCTCTTTTCTGGGTCATCTGTAATTTCTTGTTGCCATTGAGAAGTTTTTAAACAGCAATCATTAATTCAGCAAGCGCATAAAACAATGGCAAAAGCTGCTAAAATGGACAAAGAGCCGGGAGAGCCTGATTTCGACTGATTCTCTCCGGCTCTAGGAGCGCCAGGCGAGGCCTCTGAGGGTCGGATCATACATTAGCATATGTATGGATCTCTCTGCAGGCAGCTCTACACAAGACACACAAAGACAGGCAGGTGCTGCAGACAAACACAGACATCCGCCACATGGCAGAACAAACACCTACGTTATACACACACACATACACCTTCACATATTGGACCCTATCATACGTACCAGCATAATAAGGTGCAAGACGTGTTTGACGTGATTTGTTGCTTTTATCAGACCAGCGCAACTCAAATTTTCACATTTTGAAAATTAAATCACGTTGTTTAAATAGCAAATCCATTTGCACCACTTTGTGGACTCATAGATGTGCTGAGCTAAAAAAAAGTGGAGTGTTAAGGCGCATTGTTGGCCCGTTGCTATTTTAAGGAACTGAAATAGACTATACCATTGACCAACTGAAAGCAGGTCTACAGTTCAGCGCAGAGGGGTTCAAACGCTTACACATTGCTTAATACACACAGGATACACAGCAATACACAAATATCTTTACAACTGATAAAAACTAAAGGATTAAAATATTTAAAAATTATTATTTTCTACATAAACATAAAAACCACTGCCTCCATTCCTTCTTCATGCCACAATGCCTTTTTTCTGTTCATTCATGACCATTTGCATTTGTATAATGTTGTTATTATTAATATTATAAGCAGTGTTATTTATTATATATATTATATTTATATTTGTTTCAATAAAAACAAGTTTGGATTTGTTCACCTGACGGGTTTTGGAGACGTCTGCATCATCATATGGGGCATAAAAAGAGGACGTGTGTTTGGATATAACTCAGTTGTTTGCTGGTATTAGCCACAACTAAGTCATTTGCTGGTAATTAGAACTGAATTTAGAAATAGTTTTGAAACAAATCTTTGTGCTTAACAAACAAAATTAAATATGTAGGCTAATGGGTGTCTTCAGTGGAGTGCGTACAACACTATTCCCTTATCCACGAAAGTAAAGGAGTAAAGTAAAGAGTAAAAGGAAAGTAAAGAAAAAGTAAAGAGGCTGAATGGAGGAGGCTTGTTCTTTATCCTTGCGCTGCAGATGGTCTGTTTAACTGTTTTCTCGCTAGTGAAGCAATCAGTTTTTCCACTTACAAAGTTGGCCATGTAAATAGCAAATGCACCAGAGGTGACACAACTGACTTTTAAAGGGAATAGGAAATGAGACTGATTGGTTTAATGCATGCTCAAAACACACCCATAACTAGGCCCATACGAAATCTGCACGCGCAGAATTCCAGATTTCCGCAGATTTCTAGCCCATCATTGATTCTGTATATTTACTTGTGTAAATGTTTGTAAATTCATATTCATTCAGTTTTTTATTTCAGTAATATTATTGACTAATATAAAAATATTTATATGATTTATTTACATTATAGTTTGTAAAGAAATATTTTCTGTCTTTTAGTAGATATTTTATATTAGAGACTTGCTTTGTTTACCAAATAAAGTGGATCTAATTGAATATGCATTGTAAATATTAAATACAAGTTAAAAAGGTATTACTTTTATTTCATATATTAAGTCACTTTAGTTATGATACTCTCAAATCATTCCGCATACATCCGCAGATTATTACCAAAATTCTGTGCAGAAATAGCATAAAATGTCCACAGATTCCTTCTGGCCCTACCCATAACTCATTAAGAGAATAAACACAACCCTGTTAGACCATGTGCCGGGGCACAATGAGGATTTTTCCATCCTTAAAATAGCAAAAGTGGATTCAGACAAGACTTAATGCTTTTGCTCCATGCACTTTTGACTTTGCGCCTATATCATTAAAATACAGCCCGCTGACACACAAGTTAACAGACAGAACCACACGCACTCTTATGTATGATTTATGAGCCGTTTCCTCTAATAAGGTAAAAAAAATACTGGAATTGCTATACTTGTGGGAACATTTGCTGATGAATAACATGACCACACATACACACACGCACACACACACACACACACACACACACACACACACACACACACACACACACACACAGAGCGAGAGAGTGTGACAGGTGCAAACAGCTGCACCTCCAGAAAGTATTCTCCTCTTTCTATGGCCCAGACTGCCGGGACGCATCGGCCCTTTGTCCCGGCTGTGTCACCAGACAGGCAGGCGAGGGTCTCAGCGGAGCTACACCCCTGAACACTCAGAGTCTTCATGATACTAATGAATGAAGGAAAGCAAACCTCTTTACACACACATGCACGACCGTTTCCCCTGGTCAGAAACTGCACAGATTATAACCGGTGGCTTCGAGAGGCTGTACTGGAAAACTGAAACAAATCACTTTCACTAGTTTAGTGGTTCTGGTCTTAGCATGAAATATTTATTCATAAAAGTCCATTTAGATATCATAAAAAGTCCTATTTGAGCCTAATGTGAGACCAAGGTTATAATAGTTTTGGATTTTTCATTAGTTTCAGTTTCATTTCATTTGGACTTTTTGTTTTCAAGTTCAGTTAGTTTTAATTAGTTTTTAGAGGGAGATTTACTAGTTTTTATTAGTTTCTATATTTTGAAATTGATTGGTTTAGTTTAGTTTTTATTAGTTTCAGTATTAGTTTTAGTTTTTCTTTCTAAATAAGAATATTTGTTAGGTGCAAGATTCAAAATCATCAGAATAAATATTGTATAATAAAAACTCAGATATACATTTTTTGAAACATTTTCAGAGGACACATGACCACTACCATCTACCCATCCTCAAAATCAAATACAACAGCCCACAAGATAGCAGCCTTAAGTACAATATGTGAGCAAGGCTGCTTCTGAGGTTAGGTACACAGTAGTGATGGAAAGTTCAGATGTTTAACGCGGATGTTATGACTCAACACACCAAAATTATGTAGTCAGCAAGCAATAGTAATTCCAGTCAGTTAAAACATCACCATGATCTGAAAAATGTCTCACAGTAAAGTTTTGCAACCCAACTGAAGCACGATTTACTTATTTCAATTCAGCTTCTCAAATTTGATCTCAGTGTAACGTTACTGTTCTAATAACTGAATAAGAGTATATATTGGATTATTTAGAGTCAGAGGGGGGTATTAGGCTTGTTAAAAAGTAAGTAGTTTGCGGATGAGTGCTTACTGGAGATGCGAATCGTTTCAAATGATTCAGTTAGATTTGGTGAACTAGTTCAACCGGTTCATTTAAAAGATCCGTTCGCTCGCAATTGAGATACAAAAATAAAGCCCATTATTGGGTACAAACTTGTTAAAGCAATAGTTTTAAGTCTCTGTATTTAATGCTATCACCGTGCTTCTGTCATGTCCACTCCTTGTTTTTGTCTCGGGAGCAACAGCAAGGATGAAAGGAGAAGAACCGACTCTATCTGGCCAATGGCAGCAGGACTACAGACTCTGAGGTGCCGTACGCACCTACAGCGCGAATAGATTCACTTCTAAAAGACTTACAGTAAGATTATGTATTAAATACACTTACAAAGACGAAAACGAAGGAGGTTTTTGCTATAATTTTAGTTAATTTCAGTTAGTTTTGTATGTACACAATACAGTTTCAGTTCTAGTTTTATTTTATTTCAGTTTACGACAATTATTAAAAATTTTAGTTTTCATTTTTCCGTTCGTTTTCATTAACTATAATAACCTCATGTGAGACTCTGCATCACTACTACAACGACTGAGTTTACTTTTATAACAAGTACCATCCTATTAAAAAAATCTAACTACATTTAAATGTGCTTAAATGTATTTGCCCCTACAAACCATATAGCCCTAATAATTCATTTAGACCACAGTAATTCATTAGTATGGTGTACAGCCTCCTTTTGCGGCCAACACATCATCAATTCATCTTGGAAATGGCAGATAGAGGTCCTCCACAACGGCCAGAGGAATTTTGACCCATTTTTCTTGCAGAATAATGGCCAGGTCGCTATATAATGCTGGAGGAGGAAAATGTTTCCTGACTCAAAATCAAATGAGGGCAAAAAAAACCTGATTGGGACATTCCTACCCATTACTCCACTAATTAAACCTCCATACTCTGCTCTTGCTGGTGGAATGAGCAATCAATGAAGATTGGCTATCAGGAGAGTCAGATTTAGCCATGAAACCTCCAACGGTGGTTAACATTAGTTACATTTAATGCAGTGTTTCTCAACCACGTTCCTGCAGGACCACCAGTGCTACACATTTTCCATGTCTCCTAAGCCAAACACCTGATTCATATCAACAGCTCATTAGCAAAGACTGAAAGACCTGTAAAGGAACAAACGAGACATACAAAACATGCAGTGTTGGTGGTCCTCAAGGAACGTGGTTGAGAAACACTGATTTAGCGGAGACTTTTGTCCAAAGCAACTTACAATTGAGGTAGCATTCAGCGACTCAACATGAAGAGACAACACACACAACTTTCTATTTGTTTGTTTTTGTTTTGTTTGTTTGTTTTTTCGAGAGAAAAGACCATCATAAATTCATTATTACATTTTATTTTGGATTTGCAATCAAGAAATGTTGTTATAAGGGGGTTATAAACAGTCAACGGGGCAAAAACAGCCACCAACATAACAAAAGGGTAGTAAATTTGACAGTAATCATTAGACGTATATAAATGTTTTTCTGTCCCCTTGTGCTGATATGCATGTATGTACCCTGAGCTCTTGTAAACCACAAAAATGTGGTAAATGAAGCTCATTCTGATCCCGAGATAAGGAGGACTCACCTGTGTGGCTTTATCAGTCATGCAGGATGGCTGGGGCTGGTTCTGCTCTCGTGGCCAGTGTCCAGTCAGGTACTGCTGCGGTAGATTGTCCAGCGCAGACATCTGTCGAGCTTTGAGGAAACACACAGCGGGGTTTTAGTTATTATGTGTGCAGTAGACCATGACAGAAGACATTACTGCACTGCACTGACGCAGAGGAAGCTGCAAAAACTCATCAACTTTGGCCTTAATTGTCATAACAGAACAAGAAAGTACTGTATTTATGATGGAACGGAAACTTCTTATGTAAACTTTGGAGAAAAAACGGCTAGGGTTTAACCACGCAAAACTTGCTGTTTTGAAAGATTTCTTCGGAGGTAATTTTTTTGCCATTTTTATTACTCATAAATGTGTGAAATAGTTTATAACAGCAACAAAACACAGTAAATAAATGAACAGGCCACATAAGGTTACATATATCACTCATCTGAGTAGCACAAACATGAACATGAATGAAACCGTATGTGAAAGGATGAGATACTATTATTAATATTATTATATAGTCCAGAAACAATAATAATAAACTAAAAACAATATATAACAATTATTATATGCATTTTTATTTGCAATATTGTAAAAAAAATAACATAATATAATTATAATTAATATTTATACTATATTTAAAAAGATAAACTTTAAATAATAATAATAAGAAGCCTATTTAATTTCCTTCAATTTTATTAAAATATTTAAAAAATATGCTACACACAACATATAGAAATTAGTTCTTAGTAAGTGCTGAATATGTTCAAAACAATTATACATGCAATATATACAAATAAATAAAGTATAACAATAATTTTCCATTTGTGCATTTAGCAGATGCTTTTTATCTGAATTGACTTAGAATTATTAATAAACAAAACCATAAAAACATAAAAAATAATAAAAATTACTTTATTTTAAATAATTAAATAATTAAATTAATTATTAAGTTATATGAATTAATATAATATAATATAATATAATATAATATAATATAATATAATATAATATAATATATGAACGACACAGTGACGCAGTAGGTAGTGCTGTTGCCTCACAGCAAAAAGGTTACTGGTTCGAGCCTCGATTGGGTCAGTTGGCATTTCTGTGTGGAGTTTACATGTTCTCCCTGTGATCACGTAGGTTTCCTTTGGGTGCTCCGGTTTCCCCACAAGTCCGAAGACATGTGGTATATGTGAATTGGGTAGGCAAAATTGTCCATAGTAATGTAATGTAATGTAATGTAATGTAATAAATATAATATAATATAATATAATATAATATATTCATTCATTTTCTTTTCGGCTTAGTCCCTTTATTAATCCGGGGTCGCCAAAGCGGAATGAACCGCCAACTTATCCGGCATTTGTTTTACGCAGCAGATGCCCTTCCAGCCACAACCCATCCCTGGGAAACACCCATACATTCTCATTCACACACATACACTATGGACAATTTAGCTTACCCAATTCACCTGTACCGCATGTCTTTGGACTGTGGGGGAAACCGGAGCACCCGGAGGAAACCCACGCATCCACGGGGAGAACATGCAAACTCCACACAGAAATGCCAACTGGCCCAGCCGGGGATCGAACCAGCGACCTTCTTGCTGTGAGGCAAACGTGCTACATAATATAATATAATGTAATGTAATGTAATATAATGTAATATAATATAATATAATATAATATAATATAATATAATATAATATAATATAATATAATATAATATAATATAATATAATATAATATAATATAATATAATATAATATAATATAATAACACAACAAACTTTATCTTTAAAACATCATACACATATAAGCAAAAACCCACCAAATGACTACAAATGTCTGTTCTCACATTAAAGTTACACTCTGAAGGCACCGAGTGAAGGAAATGAAACGAAGTGAAACCTCTCACAGTGAAAGCCACATGCGTGTACACACAAGCAGCAGCGGCAGCTGAAACTCAAAACAACTCGCCTGCATCATCCCACAGTGTGTTTGCTCTGCTCTCCGGCTCTGCAAACACAAATGTCAAAGCCTATGCAAAAGAGGCGACAAAAAAAAAAAAAACTACCCTTTATATACCCTGTGTTTTACATCTCTGCAGAAAGAAAACAACGTCTCTTTAAAATGACCGGTTACAGTACTGACTCCTAATATCAGTCTGAATAATAATAAGCATCATCATTTTCAGGCCAGTACACACACCTTTTCTGAGTGCACTTATAGGATGACGTCACGACATTCACTTGCAGATTGCAGAGAAGCAGCTGCAGGGCTTTGTGTGGATGAGAAGCGTTTCAAATGCAAATCTGCACACTCCACGAGGACGGCAGATATACAGAGCTCAACGGCTTAATAGGTACAGCCGGCCCGGCCTGATCCAGCAGACAATAATAATGTGTACTACTGTGTAAGAGCGGGACGTCAAAATGTAAATTTTGAAATTCAATGCTCATAACTGACTAGGCATGGGCCGGTATAAGATTCTGACGGTATGATAACCTTGGATAAAAATATCACGGTTTCACGTTATGACGATATTGTGGTTATTGCCCTAAAATATATTCTTTTTAAATGTCTGACTTCTGCTGTCTTCATTTGTTTCAAAAACACAGAGGTCTTTACAATTTACACCAAAAAACAAACAAAAAAAGTAAATAAAGTCTCACACATACCTTAGGAACGGTATAGCAGAAATTTTTGGTGGTATGAAAACCTTGACTTTTACGTACCGCGGTATACCTTTAAAACGGTTATAACGGTTATGCCTATGAATGACACAGTAAAAAATGCAGGGTTCCACACCGTGCTGTCCCAATATGAATTAAGTCCACTCAATTAATTGCCTTAAGGGCAACAAGTTGACTTTACAAAAATAATGTATGTACATAGTAACTTGGAACTGTTACATTGACTTAATTTTTATAATTTTTAGGGGTGTGAACCTACACTGGTCTCACGGTTCAGTTCGGTTACGATTATAATGCCATCGATTCGGTTCAATTCGACATCTCGGTGCATCACAGTGCATTGATGATGCTTTCCATACATAATTAGATTTTTTTTCTTCACAACACAAGAAAAAATTTCTTAAAATCTGTGAATATATTAATATTTATATATTATTTGTACTACAATTTTGTCTTTTGATGCAAGCAGTCAGATATATGAACTGTACAGGGTTCAACGCTAAGGACTTTTTCTACTGGCTCGATCGAACCAGTGGTTCAGATTTTTACTTGCCCTGCCAAAAATTTTACTGGCCCCACCCAAAAAAAAGTTAATTGCTATTTCTTAGCCACATATTTTAAATAATGTGTCAAAAATAATTTCAAAAAATGTTAAGGAAAATGTGCAGGTACTTTATTGCAAAACAAAACCTGGCTAACTTAAAAATTACAGCAAAAAAACATTTTCTCTTAGCCTCATAATTTGATGTTGCCGCCATGTTGTCGTCTCTTCGCTGTGTTGGTTTTTACCAGGCTACGGAAAAAAATAACGTGCTCACAACATCCAATCAGATAAGAGGAACCCAAAAAAGCAATATGGTATTTACGACTTCACAGAGAGGGTAGCGTTCAAATACTTGAGGCACAAACTATTTCTTGATTTTAAGACTATATATATGCATGCAATGGACAAATAGACGCAGGCAAATTAAAATTTAGTGACAAGGCAGCACTGGCCTGATCGGGACAGTAGACAGAATCGTTACTGGCCCGATCAGGCCAGTGCTGCCTTGTCACAAAATTTTAATTTGTGCGAGCATCTCTCACACTGTCTCCGGGTCATCGGGCAGTCCTTATTGTTGAGCCCTGACTGTACCTTTAATTTTACCTGCTTAAAGAAAACACTCCTTTTGAATGTTTTAGACAACTCAAATACATGCACAAAAGACAACTTGAGCATTTATAGCAAATAAACTAATGTAAATATTATCCCCCTTGCTTTTTAAGCGCTGTCAAGCGAGTTCCTACCATCCTATAATTGATCGTTGTCTTCACCTGCTCAACACAAAGAGAGTTTGCAGTCTGTGTGTGAATAATATGCGGTTATCACATGTAATTCGTAATAGACACGTAATAGACCCACAGGGTCCAGTGTGTGAGTGAGAGAGGGGCAGAGATGGTGTTTTACAGCATTTCTCCCAAGTAGTGAAATATCGGCTCGTTACCTTTTTCAGTGTTAGTAAAAGACACTAGCAGTGAACTGTGCACAATTATCTGCTTTTTTAATAGTATGAGCATTTTATTAACGCGCCCTCGCCTCCTTCGCCATAGTATTCTACCACGACATAGCGCATAGGAGATAAATTACATCAATACGTAATAACTGGTTATGATCTATTACTGAGCCGATATCGAATTGTCCATTGTGGTGCACCGAAGAAACAAGTAATGTTGACACCCCTAATTATGCTAATTGTACTCACTTTGTTAATGCCAACTAATAATTTTTACAAACTATTTTAGCACATCTGTTTTCAAATAATTATTGTAGTTCATTAGCTTCATTAGGTTTAGAAATCTACAATTATAGTCTGTATTGAATTTAGAAGACACACTGGAGTCTGGAAGAGCAGATTCATTTTAGTTACTGTATGTCATTTTGCTAGGTACAGAAAAGCTGGTGGGAAAAAACAAATATAACAAAGGTGGAAAAAGTGAGCAGTTTACTTTTTTTTAAGCGAGTATGATTTGCATAACTATAAAAACTAAGTCAGCTTAACAGTTCCAAGTTAAAATGGGTTTACGTACATTATTTTTGTAAAGTCAACTTGTTGCTTTTAAGGTAATTGGTTTAGTCACTTAAGTAACTGATCACTTTTTTGAGTGCAGACAATCGATTAGTGTTTGGACAATATGAATGAAGTTCACAAATTCAAGTGGATTGAACATAAAAAACTAAGTTGTCCCCACAAAAATTCCAAGAATTGTGTTGCTTCAGCTCATTTTGAATAAGTAGTTTGAACAAGCAACCAAAAACAATTGAGTAAATTTATTAATCTTTTTTTGAGTGAACAGTTGACATGATGTCCATAAGCAGAATGCTATACTTGCTTACTAGCAAGTGAAAATTGTCAAGCACGCACTGTTTTAGGGGTGCAGTATATTGAAAATATTGTGTGGTCGTCAAGGCAAAGATAAAGAAATCAGTTATTATAAATTAGTTAATAAAATTATTATGTTTAGAAATGTGTTGGGTTGCGGCTGGAAGGGTATCTGCTGCTTAAAACATATGCCAGAGTAGTTGACGGTCCATTCTGCTGTGGCGACCCCATGTTAAATCAGGGACTAAGTCGAAGGAAAACTAATGAATAAAAATAAAAGGCGGTTCATTCCCCTGTGACAACCCCTGATGAAGCAGGGACTGAAGCTGAAGGATAGTGAGTGAAAATATTCATTCATTCATTTTCCTTCAGCTTAGTCCTTTATTTATCAGGGGTCGCCAACTATTCCGGCAAATGTTTTACACAGCGGATGCCCATCCAGCCGCAACCCAGTACTATGGAAACCCATACACTCTCACATTCATCCATTTCACCTATCGCGCATGTGTTTGGGAAACCGGAGCACCCGGAGGAAACCCATGCCAACTCGGAAGAACATGCAAACTCCACACAGAAATGCCAACTGGCCCAGCCAGGACTCGAACCAATGACCTTCTTGCTGTGAGGTGACAGTGCTAACAACTGAGCCACCGTGCCACCCCTAGTTAAAACATTCTAAAATTAAATATCTGCCAGTTTTATTTGTATGCATATGCTGTATATAAATTAAGTTTTTTTGTTTGTTTTTTTTTTTAACCAGGCTAGCAAAAAATTATAGAAACATTTGCATTTATATGGGTTATCGGCCTATGTAAGTGTTGTTAGGTATTGGTATCATCAAAATTTCCATATTAGACAACCCTAATAATAATAATGATAATAATAAATAAATAAATAATTAAATAAATAAATAATAATATACTTACTGCTGGGCTACTCACCAAACAAGAACCACTGAGATGAAAATAAATGACTGGGACATACTGCTTTTTGTGCAATTTCTTTCATTATATTACCAACGTTACTGTAGTTTTGCTTTCAAAGCCTCAGATGACTACAGTAATGAGGTGTTGTTCAGGATCTCGGTCTAACTTTCTAATTTAACATTTAATTTCTATTTTCTGAACATTGCTTATTCTATTGTATAGGGTTTGTAATGATGGTTGCTGGCACTGAGCAACATTTAACATTCATTAATGAACGATTGCCTTCTTCAATGATTTAACTCTTGTGAGTCAATTTAAATATGTTTTAGGTCCGACAAATCCTAAGAAGAGAAGACAAAAAAAAATGTCCTAATATTTTGCTGAGAGTTTTCTTAACAGGCACTAGTCATGAAGATAACTACCATAAATGCATTCATTTTGAAGATTTAAACACTTTAAAGTACAATCAATATACTTAATGCCAATGCAATGGGTTAAACTAACTGTACATACAGTACAACAGCTTTCAAAGAAACATAACCTCCACTGAAAAAAATGTCAGCAAAAGCGTTGCATACAATTTATGTGTTGAATTGAAACAAACAAATTTAATTTAATAATGTTCAACTTAATTTGAACTTCAACTTAAATAGTTTACAACCACTTACCTAAAAAACTGTGAATCATTTTTTTCAGAAGCCTATATAAAGCCTAAAATCAAGTACCCATATTAAACATGAGTTATTAAGGGTTAAAGAACATACACATTAATAACAACTAAAGTAACAAAGGGTTACAAATAAAATGCTTTATGTATTCACAAAACAAACAAACTTAAAAAACTTAATAATAACTCTTACCTCTCCCTGATGTCACAACGTGATTCTCCGAGTGGTTTCTTAGGGGTTTGGCGACCTGCTTCATATTTACAGCATGTGATGATAATGTTGATGAAGAGTTTCTGTTGTGTCTTAAAGAGAGGAATCATTAACACGTCTCAGTCCATCACAGAGAGTAACCGGCAGAGACAGGCTGAAGTCTGGAGTCACTGCTGCACTTATAGAGACACAATAATAAACTCTACAACGAGAACTGAAAGCGTGTTCATGCGGGAAAAACGATCTATTATTAAACTTTGCTTCCTCTGTACTTGTCGTCTGCGTCCTAGCCTGTCGTTGCCTGTAAAAATCACAATAAAACTCGACGCAAAGTCCTGAAGCAAACACAAACTCTCCAATGTTTTACAATGCTGAGTGACAGATGTTGCAGTAAAAAGCGGTGGGCGGGAGGAAAGAGCTGATCGACCAATGATACTTGATGCTTATTGGCTTACGCGCTTGTTCTTCTAACAAGGAGCCAATGAGATCATCGCATTTCCTGTCAGGGCGGAGTTAAGCGTAGCATGGAAAAACTATGTTAAAAAAACTATACGATAAGTTACGTTGTCTGTAGCTGTGGAATCATGTTTATTATTATTATTATTATTATTATTATTATTATTAATAATAATACGTTTATCCTTAGACTGTAAAATTTAAATGGAGTCTTAATTAAGAAATCCCCCAAATAATTAATATTAAAGAATAAATTAACAAAAATACTCTCCTTCCAAACCCATCTAACGTTGGTTGTTTACCTAAAACCATCGTATGAGCAACTATAATGACAAAACGAAGTCCATATAAGAAGTATATAGCTACAATATGTAAGAAATGGGCCAAAAGTCAATGTAAACATACATTAGATATGCTCAGCTTAATGCTATTAATACCAAAACGCTGTTAGCTAACATGACAAAGCCAGCTATATGCACTGCAAGAGTTTTTAGCCACATAAGCCTTCGGTGAAAAGGTTAACGTGACTATATTTTATAAGCTTACTTTTTCCAGCATCAGTGTTGTAATGTAATTCAATTGTAGTCAGTTAAGTGGACTTAACATTAAACTTGTTCAAGCGTTAAGCAAAATGAAAGACCGTTTAAACGCAAGCACTGTTAGGAGGAACAGGTGAGCACAAAAACTCCACTGAGGTAAAATAAATGTTCATAATTTGAAGACATGGTGCAGAACAATGAAATTTAATTCAGTGCTGTTTGTCTGGTCTGATAGCCACTTTATAACTGCATCTCAGTCAGGCAATGAGGATCACTGATTTTGACAAAATTCTGGATTTCTAAGCTGGCTTAATGAACATTAAAAGTCTGTGTGCACATACTCCATTCTCAAAGGGAAGGCTCTATTGTCAAGGGTTACTGTAAAAATTACTTCAGAAAATACTTTTTGGGTTTTTATAACACTCCCTAAATATTACACTCGAATGTGAATAACTGGGGTGTCACAGTGGCGCAGTGACCAGCACGATCACCTCACAGCAAGAAGGTCACTGGTTCGAGCATCGGCTGGGTCAGTTGGCATTTCTGTGTGGAGTTTGCATATTCTCCCCATGTTTGCATGGTTTCCCTCACAAGTCCATAGACATGTGGTATAGGTGAATTGGGTAAGCTAAATTGTCCGTAGTATGTGTGTGAATGAGTGTGTATGGATGATTCGCAGTGATGGGTTGCAGCTGGAAGAGTGGTTCATTCCACTGTGGTGGCCCCAAATAAATATTCAATTCACCTTTATTTGTATAGCGCTTTTACAATGTAGATTGTGTCAAAGCAGCTTCACATAGAAGGTTATAGTAAATTGAAAATGTCAGTTTAGTTATTAATGTTTGAGTTCAATTCTGTTCAGTGTTATTTAACATTCACTAGTTAGAGTCCAAACACAGAAGAGTAATCCATCGATGCGCAGCTCTAGCTGCAGTCTAAGCACCGGAGGTTGAAGATAAATAAATAATAAAGGCACTAAGCCGAAGAGAAAATGAACGAACGAATAAATGAAAAAATGTGAATAACTGGTATATTGTAGAACAAAATAATATGAAGGTCTCGACAAGTCATTAACTGTAGACTTTTTTTGACCACTTATGAATCCTAAACACTATGTGAAGAAGAAAAACAAACATTTGTAAAATTCAGTCAGAGTCCCATGTTCTTAAAATGCAGATTTTTTAGGACCACATACCCAATGTCTTTATTATCATCAAAATGTAACCATGCGAAATCTGGCTGAATTATAAAAAAAGATATACAGAGCTAAAATATGTTTATTGCGCATCAAACGAGGTTTTTTTAGATTGCATGTATTGCATACAGAATATAAACATTCATAACTTGATCTGAAAACTTTACCTCTTAATTATTTCTATTGTATATATCGTGGCTTGTTAAAGGAGCAGTATCTAAGTTTGACACCCAGTGGTTGAACTAGGTATTGCACTCCTGGACCAAAACAAATGCAAGCGCAGGTTGCCAGATTGAGGACAGGAGCGAGTGATTTAAACCGTGTTCTAAATAAAAGTAACTACACCCGATAGAAGGAATATTCTCCATATTAATGGAGTTTTTGTTCTAACCAACACCTCAAATTGCTATTAGAAACGGCTTCTATTTCTCACAGCTGAACAACAGAAAACTGAGAATGATCACCTCAGGTAAACCTCATGTGCTTTATTCAGTGTTAAATGCTAACAATGTGAGTTTGAATGCCATTTTACATGACGTTTATTGCCATATACTGAAAGCAGCAGCAGATAGTTCACCTCAGATCTTGAAAATAAAATAAACCGTTTGAAATTGAACTTTAGAACTAAACACGTGATTCAGCATCTACATTTAATAATGTATAAGAGGGTTAACATGTATTAATTATATTATAAACCTTACCATTATGTGAGTGAGTACATATTCTGTGCTTCTGAATGGCTGTATTTAAATTGTGTCATGTTTCATCTGGAGCAAATAGCCAAATTGCTCATCACTGCGTATCTCGTCACGTAGTGTATTGTTGGGACACGCGGTTACAATGTAACATGCTCACCTAATGTTTACGCTCTTAATAATTATATAATTTGCTAATTAATAACCTCATGTGGAACTGAATCTGCATCTCATTTCGGAGTCTGTTACTGTCTACTGGAGGTCTCATTTCAGTCACGGACGCATGCTTTGAAAGCCTTTCTGAAAGAATGAATGAATGAAATACATTGTTTTCCACCAAGGCAGCTCGGCATGCTGAAATATAATTGGCTAAAGTGGCATTTGGCAGGTTAAAAGAACGCAAACAAAGAGAGCGTTCCAGCACGGAAAACACATTTTCAATGCAGAATATCTGACTTCAGCATTGTTTTTCAGATAAACAAGTATGTTCACTTAGCATGTTTTTTAAACACCAGACATATTATGGTATTTTTATGCTTTAGAAGAGTCAAAAACGTACATACAGCACCTTTAAACTTAAAATATGTATACTAAAGCAAAGGTATCATTGTGTTGTTGCACACACACACACACAAATGCATTCACAGCTCAAAAGTGTTTTAATAACATTAGTCCCTCAATGAAAGTTTTTTTTTCTTCTCAAAAATACCAGACAATCATTTAAATAGTAAGGATGTTAAGTTGTCATTGCATTGATTGTGCAATAAATTAATGTAAGCACTACAAAATGTCATCTTACATTGTCTTCATTTTCAGCAAATAAAACAGAACGATTAACCCTACACATTTAAACAAACAAAAATCAGCAAATCACTGTGTGAATTTGTTAAAAGCGTTATTTAAACAAATAAAATACTTGTAATACCGTTTAATGGAACAATTTCCCAGTGAAGATCGTTTCTCTTGACCTGCATTTGAAAAACATTCAACATTCTCAATGGTAATGTCTTTTTTTAGATCTCTTACAAATCAATTTGTCAACATCTGATTGAGCTTCGATGTAGTGTGGAGTTATTTGCAATAAATATGGACCAACAAATACATTTTCTAAGGATTTAAAGGTTGAAATTAACGTTTTGTAATATTTCTCTTCTTGTCTCTGAAGTCAACACTGAAATAGTTCTATTTGCTGGACCACAAATGCACTGGTCAAACATTCACACGAACCCCCTGCTCAGGAAGCACAACTGCCTGTGGGTGGGTGAGTTAATCACGGGTAACATAATCCTATCTAACTGCTTTAGTTTCTGCAACAATAGAGCACCTGTCGCGGACATGAGGTGTGCAGAATGCTTCAGAAAGACATATATGCTCGTCTTTGACTCCTGAAACTGTGGGAACTTACAGTACTAGCGTAGGTAGCTGGTTTCTAGTATGTGGGAGATTGAAGTCTGAAAACAAAGGCAGAAAGGCCTCTATACACTATCTGAAGGCACCAGGTTTCCTGTGGTGTCCAGCTGCATGCATTTACAGGTGCAGCCCGACACGGGACACTCGCTGTGATCTCTGAAGGAAAGAAAAAACAACATGAAATAACTGTACATTAAATACTGTACTTCAAGCTAAACATTAATGTATAAAAGGATCAAATAAAGGAGAATGGCTACAAAAAAAGATCTGTGTGTAATTATAAGAATTAAATACATATTAAATTAAGATTATTTGAAATATGTTAGGAACGTTAAAACAAGTAACGTAATGTAAATACATACTAGTAATATATTAAAGGGCACCTATTTTACCTCTTTTTCAAGATTTAAGATAAGTCTTTTGTCTCCAGAATGTGTCTGTAAAGTTTCAGCTCAAAATACTCATCAGTTTATTATAACTTTCAGAAGTCTGTCATTTTCAGCTCTGAGCACCTTGTAGCGGTTTTTGATGCCTATGCCTTTAACGAAAATGAGCTAGTTCTCCCCACCCACCATTCCCTCATGCCTGTCAGAGTATGTCTCCGACTCCTGCTAGATAAACAGCACAGTGACAGACATGAAGGAAGCAGATCTCAAGTAACGTTTGTGAGAAATACTACAGTTAGAACTTCCCCAATGATTATTTGATGTATTTGTTGCGGAGCTCATTCAAGCCTTTCTGCAACGATGAGTCACGCACAATGTCGTTACAAAGTTCACACACATATATAGTACGCGTTTAGCTTTGCACTGTTTTTGTACGGCAAATGTGACAGGATACATGCTAATATTCACTGCTGTATGGATATGCGTTATGTTAATGTACGAAATAAACCTGATTTGTTGATTTGTTGAAATCCTTGTTAAAACGAGCTAATAATGTGTTATACCATGGTATTAATGTGTTAATTGATGCTAACAATGTGTTACAACATGCTAGCAGTGTGTTATATTGAGGAACCAATGTGTTAAATTGTGTTAACAGCATGTTAGCAATGGGTGTTAGGAGTGTTAGGAGTATCCTAAAAGTGTTAAAGCATACTAGCAGCATGCTAAAACACAGGGATTTGTTAAAAACCTTGCAAAAAGGTTAGCTAACAATGTGTCATATCATGGTATTTATGTGTTAATTGATGTTAATGTATTACAACATGCAAGCAGTGTCCTAGACATGTGTTAATAATTGCTAACAACACGCTAAAACACAGTTATTTGTTAAAATCCTTGTTAAAACGAGCTACTAATGTGTTATAGCATGGTATTAAGGTGTTAATTGATGCTAACAATGTTTTACAACATGCTAGCAGTGTGTTATATTGAGGAAGCGATGTGTTAAATTGTGATAACGGCATGTTAGCAATGGGTGTTAGGAGTATCCTAAAAGAGTTAAAGCATACTAGCAACATGCTAAAACACAGTGATTTGTTAAAAAACCTTCTAAACACATTCTAAACATTAGCAGTGTCCTAGACATGCATTAATACTTCCTAAAAACATGCTAAAACCTTGTTAAATCATGATAGCTAAATCAATGAGTTATCCTTATTTTTAAAATTAAAAGTTTACTGACCCCTTAACGCAGCATTACTGCATTTACCATGGTATTAATGTGTAAAATCACGTAAAAAAAATGTTAGCATTTTCATTTAGCATTATGTAAAGTTAGAAACACTACCAATGCATTAAATCCATGCAGGGAACATCCTAGCAGCTATGGTAAACGATGCTAACATGCTATGCGTTTAAACACAAGCGACATTTTCAAACATACTAGCAATGTGTTAAAACGTGCTAAATCACTGTAGCTAAATCAATGTGTTATCTTAATTTTACTGACTTTACTGACCCCCAAATGCAGCATTATTGCACTGTATATGAATATGGCTCTTACCTGAACCAGCTAAGCATGTGACCTGCGTGGCCACCATGCCGGCAGTTGTGACACCAGGTAAACCAGTTGTTAAACTGCGCTAATTTTTTGTCTCGTGTGAGATCAGCTTTCTCGTCTGCTTTTCCTGTGCCTGATAAGATGGATGAAATAAGTCTCACAATGAATATTATAGTATATCATTATAGTACATTGTAGTATCAAACAGCAGTTTAAATGACGCATCATTCACCTGGGCAGCTGGAGACAGGGGTGCCCATGTTCATTAAGCAGAGGGCACATCGCGGGAGTGGTTTACGACAGCCCGGGCAACTGGTGACCTTTGATTTGGTGGGTGACCCACTGACCCCATACTGGCTGAAGCCACGGCCCTGATGTGGCATTGCTGAGCAGCTGTATGATATAGACTTCCCACAGAAATTGCAGCTGACAAACACCTGCACAGAGGCAACAGAATGAGAATAAGTGGAACGGAAAAAGTCAACATAGACACATTTATCAGGATAGGATAAATAAAATGTTTCTTGAGCAGCAAATCAGGATAATATATATAATATGCATACATATACACACATATATATGTGTGTGATTTTACATTTAATTCAGAAATTTGAGGGGATTTAAGAGACTATTTGAAATACTTTTACAATTTACGATAGCTAAAATTATATAAAGGGGGTTGCACACCGGATGCACCACTCGGCGACACGCTGCATCGCTCCACGCAGCACCATGCATTTCAGAATTCTAAACATGGATTTCTATCAGGATATGCACACCGGCGTCGCAAGTCAGCGGCTGTCCACGGTGCCTAGCTCCAACTCAGAAAACGTTTCATATTACTGTCGCACCACAGAGCGCCATCTGAATAGTTTAATTTTAAATAGCATACGAATGTGCACGTCTGATGTGCGATACTTCCAGCTGTCATGTGCACACAGTGTTGCAGCGCTGATCAGCGCATCCAGTGTGCGACCCGCTTAACCCTGGCTGTTTCTCAATTCCAAGAATGCAGAGAACAGACTTGTGTTCTTGTGGAGACCGGTCTTTCCAGGTCACATCGGATGAACGAACTCGGGAGACCGCGAGGACAGAAAACGCGTCCTGTGAGAAATGAGATGCTGCGTTCTTCCTGATAGTCACATGACCCTCGCGCATCTTTAATCAGAAATTATTTAAACATTACAGCACACAGCGATTTATTGTTTTCCCCCGTTTCACAATATATACTCTGCATAAAGACTTTACAAATATACGCTAAACATCAAAAAATAACACACATTTTAATACAAATTTCAGCAAATAAACACCCTTATTGTGTTTATGCCTTTATTAAGATTTTCACTTCATTGTTTACTTTCACTGTCTCCTTTAGGGAAACTCCTGAGGTAAATAAGTACATCTCTGAACTTAATGAATAAAATGCTGCGCTTCCCACCTCCAGTCGCAATGAATTCTGGGACTTTCAGAGCGTTCTTGCGGTCTTGAGTACTGGAACTGAACTTTGGCAGTTGATGATGACGTTACACGAGAACACGAGGAAGCAAGATCACAGAAGAACGCATATTGAGAAACAGCCCCTACTGTGAAAATTGTTTTATTTTTCAAATATTTCCAAACTAATTTTTTTAAACAAAAAACATTTTAACATCTAATTTTTAATAACCAAGTTATTTTGCTACAATTAAGTACAATGCAAAGACTTAACTAGGTTAATTAGGTTAAATAGGCAAGTTTAGTGATCTGTTCTGTAGTCAATTAAAAAAAAATCTAATCGTAGTAAACAAAATAGTATATATTTACATATGTAGCCTTTTTTAGCCCTTTTTAAAAGTAAGAATAGTGCCATCTGGGGATTTTTTTATGATCCACCAAGGGTCACTCTATTAATATTCAAACAAATAGCTCATTAAATCATTAATGCTAACAAAAACAAAGTTGGTCAGTGTTTATATCTGCCTAATGAACATGAAACATGATGCTAGCCTGTGCAAGTGGTTTTGAGCTGGGATCCAGTTTGCTCCTATGAATGTCAAATTCAGCCCGTTTATGCCAGAACCTCCAAGCGTCCAACAGATTCCGATAGTTCTCGATCCAACACTGCACCCGATGGTCCTTCAGCACCTCTCCTGGGGAACCCTAAAACAGAACAACCTTATTATGCTGATGATATTCAGGGGAACTTATTGAGCAATGTTGCCAGGCAATTTAGCAAAACGATGTCGATTGGCTACTTTTCTATTAAAAATGACCAACAATGTCGTCTCATAACCGATTGTGCTAATAAGTTATCCTGTGTCTCACCTGGTTGCTCATTTATGACATTATTTCCCAAAGGGTGCCCAGTAACATTGCTCAAAAAGTTTATCATGATATGTTTCATCAGCATTAGAACGATTTTTGAAGGGTCACTCCCAAAAAAGACCCACCCATATACATATAAAAATAAAAAAGGGAATCGCCTGAAATACATGACAGAGAGGTAAATTATAATAAAAACAATAATTGTGATATAATATATTATATTAGGTACAAAATCAGAATTGAAAGAGGTTGTTTTCCTGCTGGCACTATTTCTTTTGGCTGCAGGATTACTTCTTTAACTAATATATAATGAGAATGAATTGTTGATCAGTAGAAAGTGTAATGGGTCACTTTGGATCTGCTTTCTCATAAGATCTGTTGTTTAGTGTCATACCACTGAGAAAATTACACTGTTCAATTTCAGGAATAAGATACATTTTGCAATATATTCAAATAAAAATATAAAGTTTCTGCTCTTACTGAAAGAATAGCTGCTTTGGTAAGAAAAAGAAACTTTAAATCACATTAAAATTATCACAGTGACCACAAACTTCTGAACTAGGCATGGGCTGGTATATGATTCTGACGGTATGATAACCTTGGATAAAAATATTACGGTTTCACGGTTTTGTGCTTACTGCTCAAAAATATATTCTTTTTTTAAATGTCTGGCTAAAATAATTAAAGTAAATCATTGACTTCTGCTGTCTTCATTAGGTTCAACAGCACTGAAAGTGACAGAATGTTTAATTCCTCCTGAGGACTTAAAACCTACAATTAGTTTGTATATAAACGGAACATGGCAAAGGAAATGGGACAACTGCATAAATAATACATTGCATGAAACTAACCTGAAAATAAAAGAAAAGCACTTTGCAAATGATAATTTTGAGACCGGGCATGATCAAACTGTCTATGTCGAATTGGAGATTCTAGATTGAATCATTTGTATTTACAGAATAACAAAGCACCACCTAAATGTAATTACTGCCAAGCTGCTCTTACCATGAAACATATTCTGTTGGAATGTGAAAGTTTGAGTAGCATCAGACAAAACGTTTATAAGGAGACTACTTTGGACATTTTTAAAAAGGTGCCACCAGGAAGAGTCTTAAATTATTTTTCAAAAATTGAACTGAAAAATCATATTTAACTTTGAATGTATTTTTGTCTGAATTTTATTTATTTATATTCTATATATTTGTATATAACTTTTTATTGTAATACAAATTTATTTTTATCATGTAATATTTTTAAGTATGTACATTTTGCCATGAAATAAGTTGCTGATGTGGCAATAAATAAATAATAAAGTTTCAATAACACTGATTTCTTTACAATTTAAAATGGCATCTTTGGATATATTTTCTGCAAGTGACACTGTTGTCCTAAAAACAAACAAAAAACAATCTTACGCATACCTTAGGAACCGTATAGCAGAAAATGTTGGCGGTTTTAAAACCTTGAATTTTTTCAAAACCGCGCTATACCTTGAAAACAGTTATCGTCCCATGCCTATTCTGAACAGTAGTGTATATAATACCAAAAATCCAGCCATCTATAGTCTGATCTGAGAGCAGATCATTTATTTTCATGCGACTTTTTCCTCCTTAAGTGTTTCTGAACATTCGCTGACCTTAAGCATGCAGAAGCTGGCCGTCTGTACGTCTCCTGTTCGGTTAACGTAACTCTCCATGAGGTCAACTCCGTCTTTAGTCAGTCCAGTCAGCAGGATTCCCTCCAGGTTACCAGCCTCCTTCATCTCATTGGTCAGTTTGTCTATGTAACGAGGCAACTTCAGGGAAAGAAAACAATGCATTAGTAGTACAGATACAGTACAGATATCATTACTGTACACCTCTGATGAACTGATGGGTGAACGAGTCTTACCTGAGTGTCATTTAGAAACATGCATGCAAAGGCCACTCTGTCCCTGACCGCCACACGACTATCATACTGCAGAACAGAAAAAATAATCATATTACTTTTCCACCTGAAATAACAAAACACATCGGCATAATAATCAATCTTGTTATGTTGGCATTATATTGAATCATACTGGCAGCTATCAAGACCATATTATAAACATATGCTAACCATGTGCTTAATTCCACTATGAAATTTATGCTAAATAATGTTAACATCGTGCTAAAATCATGCTAGCAATGTGAAACATCATGGAAGATACATCCTTCCAATAAAAAAAAAAAACATGTTAGCAATATTCTAGAATCTAAACTATTTTAACAACATGCTAGCAGTGCAAAATCATGATTGGCATTAACAAACAACATGCTAAAATAAATTATTCTAAAAACACGCTAACATGTGGTTTGTGGTATGTAGTAAATCATGATAGAACAATGTTCACAACAATCTCAACATGTTAAATAAATTTAACCCCAAAAACATGCTACCAATTTCATGTTTATATGCTAAAACTTTAACAACGTGGTAAACCATGCTAAAACATGCTATCAACATTCTAGAATCTAAAACATTTTAGCAACATACTAGCAATGCTAAATAATGATTAGCAAAAAAACATGCTAATGCACTACCAATATAGTAAACTGTACTAAATACCAAATGCACATGGTAGCATTGTGCTAAATCATTACAGAAACATATTAACAACATGTTAAATCCTGCTCCCAATGTTAATTCATGTTAACGTGTTGTAAACATACTAGCAATGTACAAAAAATTTAAGCAAACATCATGCTAAATCATGTTAAGAACATGCTAAATATTTCAGAAACATGCCAAAATTATCTTAACATGCTAAAACATGCTAGCAATGTGCAAAATTAAGATAGAAAATGATAAAAACATGCTAAAACCTTCAATCTAGTGTGTATCATTTAATTATTCCAGAAACATGCCAAGCACTGCTATGAACTTGTAAAATCACCTTAACATGCTAAAAACATGTTAGTAGTCTGCTCAATTACGACAGAAAAACGCAAAAAAACATGCTAAATCTTTTAATCTACAGTGTATAATTTTACCTTGCTAAAAATAACATTTTAACCATGTTTATATGCTAAAACTTTCACAACGTGGTAAACCATGCTAAAACATGCTAGCAACATTCTAGAATCTAAACCATTTTAACAACATGCTAGCAATGCTAAATAATGGTTAGCAAACAAACATGCTAAAACACTACCAACATAGTAAACCGTACTAAATACCAAATGCACATGGTATCATTGTGCTAAATCATTTTAGAAACATATTAACAACATGTTAAATCCCGCTACCAATGTTAATTCATGGTAAGATGTTGAAAACATACTAGCAATGTAAAATAAGTTTAGCAAACATTGTGCTTAATCATGTTAAGAACATGCTAAATATTTCAGAAACATGCCAAGCACTGCTACGAACTTGCAAAATCATTGGAATATCATGCTAAAAACGTGCTAGCAATGTGCTAAATGATAGAAAAATACAACAAACATGCTAAAATCTTCAATTCAGTGTGTATCATTTAATTATTCCAGAAACATACCAAGCACTGCAATAAACTTGCAAAATTATCCTAACAGCATGCTAAAACATGCTAGCAATGTGCTAAATTATAATAGAAAAATGCTACAGACATGCTAAAACCTTCAATATAGTGTGTATCATTTAATTATTCCAGAAACATGCCAAGTACTGCTATTGACATGCAAAAATATCTTAAGAACAGGCTAAAAACATGTTAGCAATGTGCTAAATTATGATAGAAAATGCTACAAACATGCTAAAACCTTCAATCTAGTGTGTATCATTTAATTATTCCAGAAACATGCCAAGCACTGCTATTAACATGCAAAATTATCTTATTAACATGCTAAAATCACCTTAACATGTTAAAAACATGTTAGCAATGTGCTCAATTATGACAGAAAAACGCAACAAGCATGCTAAACCTTTCAATCTAGAGTGTATAATTTTACCTTGCTAAAAATAATGTTTTAACCACGTTAAATAATGCAGGTAAACATATTAAACCATTTTAACAGCATGCTACATATTATCAACGTATTAAATACTGAAACATGTTAAATTAGATTAACAGAATTGTTTCAGAAACATGACAAGTCCTGCATTCAACGTGTTGACATGCCATCATTAGGCATTAGTGTTTATTTACTTTCTCATCAAGCTGTTAAAAGTTATTTTAAACGTCCTCATGAGCTAACCTTCAAACTTTAATCATCCAGTTAAAGAATCAAGCTCAATATTCAGCAGTTTAAAACAACATGATAGCATATTTCATCCTGAATGCAGCCTTATATAATACTTTAGTCTAGCAGTGTTGTATTAACATACCAAGACACCATCTTCGGCCCCAGGTTCACTGGTGAGGAAGGCAAACATGATGCACAGGTAGGGCTTCTTCAGCTGGAATCTGAGAGAGCTGCACATCTCTCTCCACAGCGAGTTCTTCTCATCAGTGTAGCCAGACAGAGCCATAGCCACTACGTTCAGATTCAGATCACCTGATCCCACAGAAGGAAAAAAATACGAACAGTGAGGAAGATCGGACCATGTAATGCTCATAAACATGGCAGACAACTCCAAAATATTAAACTATAAAACTCATGACAGTACAATTCGAAAAAGATGGGACAAAAATTTAAAACATGTTGCTAAAAGTATACCTACAGGCAACTGAATAATAGAGTATCCTAAGTTTTGATTAAACATGAGTAAATATCGTGTGATATTTAATGGCCCGTTTCCACTGAGTGGTACAGTACAGGACGGTACGGGTCATCTTTATCAGGTTTGCGTTTCCACTGCTAAAAGAATACCAATGGTTTTTCTTGCTTCTCCTTTGTTTTTTCGCACTTCACTCTTGCATTTGTCCGTTTCTGAAAGGATCGGATGTCAGAAGCACTTCAATAATCACACGCACGTTATTATCATCAGTTAAAGAAATTCATTATTTCAAATGTGCAGCGAATGCAAGAGAAAGTGAAACCGATCGTGCTTTAGACAGCCTCATAACAAAAACAGGGCTATGGAACAAAATCAATGCCAAAAGTATTGAATTAAAAAGCTTGTCGAATAACACTAACTGAAAAAAATAATGCATTGAATTAACAAGTGCTTGCATTTTAATGACATGAATTGCCAGGGTTTGTATTTTTATGTCCCGAAATTTAACATAGCTGTTTATTTAAGTTGTGAATATTTTAACTAAAAATATTTTGCACACGTTTTCATACTTAAATTCAATACTTTATAATTCGCCTTCCAAAATTCACTTCCAAAATATTCAGCACTGTTTAAAAATACGATATATATTATTCAAAAGGCAATTTTCAGTTCATTTTATTTCAGTTCAAAAATTCGCTTCCATAAATTCAGTGGTTCAATTTCGGCTGTTGAAATTCGACATTACATCCGGGAACTGCAGGAAAAGCAATAGAGTGCCGATCCCAGATCACTGTCTGCTGTTAGACGTCCTCCCCAGCAGGTGGTGCTAACGGCAGTTTACGGCTTCATCAACAAGCAAACGCAAGACGACGTGTGTATGGGCGAAGATGGACCAAGAGGTGAGTTTATTATCAGCACACGCAGTGTTTGTTGTAGGATGTAATTTTAGTGCAGTGAAAAGTCTGACTTGACAGGCATTAAAGTTCAGCCGATTGAGCTGGCTGACTGAAAATAAAAAGGTCTGCGTGTATCGGTCTTTGTCAGTCACGTGCGTTTGTTGTGTGTGATGTCACCCATGCGCCATTTTTGAAGTATCGCTTCCAGAGACAACTTGAGAGAGACCTATAACGCAAGAGAGATATATGCCATAAAAAGGTCAAGCTGCAGAAATACAAGAATATCGAGAGTACGCGGTACCGCAATAAACTAAACAAAGATGCCAGGGATCGTCATTTTGATAAACTGTCTTACATTCAGGATATAGATCCGTTTGAATTTACTGCAAACTTAGTTTTACGCAAAATTTAGTGCGCTGCCGCCGACCCCTCATTGCTAATAATAATAATAATAATGACATGCCATACTGTATATCATCAATGTCTTAATATGCGTTGTTTTAGTTTGAACATCATTAAACTACAGTGAGTACTTCTAGTTATGTATAGCAGTTTTTCTGTTTTATTTCGTTAGTTACATCTATTATTTACATTTACAAACTATTGTACAGATGTTTGTATCAAAAGCATTTTACATATATGAACAAGAAAAGTAATGAATGCAACATAACAAAAAAAATAAATACTATTATAATTTTAATTAGTCAAATACATTATAGAGTGCATAGAGAACAACAAAAACGTTAAATAAAATTAATACATCCAACATTAAGATACGTTTAACACAAATACAGATATTATGATGAAAGCTGAAAACCTGTAACCATTGAATTTCATGGTATTTGTTGGTTTTCCTACTATGGAATCAGTGGTTACAGATTTTCAGCTTTTTTCATGATATCTTTATTAGTGTAAAGAGAAAAAATAAACTCATAAAGATTTGGAACCACTTTAAATGTGTGGTGAACTATCTATTTAGTCCAAACTACTGATTGACTTAATGTTAAACTTTGAACAAAAGCACTTGTCTCAGTTCTTTAAAGGATTATTTAGTTCAAATAATAACTGCTTACCTTGTGTTTGGTTCTGATGTACCAGCTTTGTTATTGCGAAGAACAAACAATAAATGAGTTAATAACAAATTTTATGTCATCCTCCATTTATTTACATTTATACAAATGATATTTTTATTCAGGCACTGAAGGAAAACTCCTTTCTGGAGGAATGTATCATATCGTTTACAGAAGACAGGATGAAACATCAACAAAGCACACTCATACAAAAACAAAGTTACTTTTTGTAAATTCCGGTACATTTTTGTATCAATTGAGCTGCATTTGTACACCTGGGCTTTTAAACCTTATTGACAACTACAGCTCTTCTACACTACATTGGTTCGTTTGTGTACAACAGACAGTTACAATCCTATGC
>CAIGQQ010031697.1:894078-938682 GCA_903798035.1 Danio albolineatus
TAAGAGTGAGTAAATGATGGGAGAATTTTCATGTTTGGGTGAACTATACCTTAAAGAGAAAGTAAATGATGGGAGCATTTTCATTTTTGAGTGAACTATACCTTAAAGAGAAAGTAAATGATGGGAGAATTTTCATTTTTGGGTGAACTATCCCTTTAAGAGCGAGTAAATGATGGGTGAATTTTCATTTTTGGGTGAACTATCCCTTTAAAAGCGAGTAAATGATGGGTGAATTTTAATTTTTGGGTGAACTATCCCTTTAAGAGTGAATGAGAAAAGGTGACAAGGCCGCATGACAGGCCGAATGAGGCATTTATGATGTCTATGAGAAATACTTAAGACTTTGTTTAAATAAACAACACACTCACCAGAGCTGGACTTGACAATGTTTTTGATGCCCGAGTAGATGAATGACTGTTTGCTGCTCTGTTGCTTCTGTTCCACATTCTCAGTGTACTGTTTCATGAGTAAAAACTTACATAGGAAATATAATAACGTGAAATAAAAGATCATATGGAGAAAAATGACATCATGAAATTAGACCAATCATTTTAAGAATTTACAAACTCATAGCTCTGAACATAATAGAAACGCATTGATTTCTTGTCGTTTGCACAGTTTGCTTGCTGTTTAATCCACAATAAATAGCCCATTGATGGCCTTCAGAGGCATCTGAATTTTACACGGAGAATTGTTGAATAAAAATTGATCAGTCGTAAGCAAAATCAAACCAATAAAATATTCAGAACGCTAAATCCCCTCTGTAAAAATCAATGACCACAAACTGTAAACAAAAAACATTTTCTAACCTGACACTGAACTTTTAAAGTTCAGATTTTTCTGCAAATGTTTCAGTAATAGTGCATTATTAAATAATATCTTATTTGCTTATTTAAACATTCCACAAAAATGCATAATAATTAAAAATGCTAGCAATCTATTATTAGCGCCTCTGTTTAATTTGAATTCACTTTCTCAAATGTCTTCCAAGTGAGGTTTAACAGATTTCTTCTTGTTTCACTGGAATAAAAATACTTTTCCAAATTTAAACATTTCTAAAGCTAATATTTATAGCCCCAAAGAAAATAAGTTTTTCGATTCACTTCAGAACAAACCACTGTTGTTCAATGACTTGCCTATAGTAAACCAATTAGTTAATTCTTTATATCACGCTTTAAGCTGCATACTAGTGTCTTTCAAAATAACTAAAATATTATGTAGTGTCCTGTGACAAAGACAAAAGAAGTGAGTTATTCATAAACAGCAGATTCAAGGACTTTTTAAAGCCCCATTAATTTTGAATCAAGCACCTTTGTAATTCACTCCACCAGCATATGTAGCACTATGAAAGCCCTTACTGTACTTAAGAATTTCAGTATTTTACATTATATTTTTCTTCTGGAGAAACTCTTATTTCTTTTTCTTTTTTTGACTGGAATTGAAAAAAAGAAAATACTTTTCTGAATTTAAACAATGCTATAGCAAATTTTGAAAGCCCCATAGGGAATTTGTTTGTTTTTCGGTTCACCTCAGAACAAACCACTGCTGTTTAATAACTTGCCTAGATGACCTAATTAACTTACTTAAAACTTTAAATTGCGCTTTAAGCTTAATACTATTATCTTTAAATGACTAGTACAATTTTATGTAGTGTCCTGTGACAAAGACAAAAGAAGTGAGTTATTCATAAACAGCAGATTTAAGAACTTTCAAGTAGTTTTTAAAGCACCATTCATTTCAAAATAAGTACCCTTGTAACCACTCCGCCATGTAGCACCATGAAAGCGCTTCCTGTACTTAACAATTTACTTACACTTAATATTTACATTAAAATCTCAGAGTCATGATGATTATGATGTTTTAGATGCGTCATTTTCAAAAAAAAATCAGAAGAACTTTATTAAAAATTTGTTGAATTCAATACTGGTGATATTCAAATGCGGTTTCTAAAATATTGATAAACCGTGCATTATTTGTCAGTTCTTATACAAGATTTAAATGTAATTCTTTACTATTAAGAATTTCTCATTGTTTTTTCATTCTGTTTTTGACAGCAGTAAAGTACAATTGTTGAAATGACACTCAATATTTCAAATTTCAAGAACTTTCAAGAACCTGTGTCTGTTTTGGGGACTCTTGTTATTAGAAATTAGATATTAAAACTAGGGCTGTGAGATTAATCAAAATCCAATCGCAATAGTGATTTGAAACGTTGTGATTAGCTAAATCGCAAGAGGCTGCAATATGAAGCCTATATGTATTATTTCATTTTCCCTCACCCAGAGCAAATGCATGACTGCCGTCTGTGTGTGTCAGTCTTACTAGCCAATTGAGTGAGCACACTTTCATTCTGCCCAATCAGAGTTTTGCAACCGAACCATGTGGAACGTCCACAATAATAATAAAAAAAACATCAGCCTGTGGAATTTGCCGTTCTAGAAGCATTAATAGACTAATTAGTATCAAATAAAAAGAGGACAGCGCTAATATGGGAATATCTTTGAAAGTCACAGACACCGAACAAAAAGAGTTGATTTGTAAGAATTGTAGCCACAGCAAAAGAAAATACAACAATTGGCACCAAAAAAGGTGCCACAGGCTATATGTGGAGCGTCTTGCTATGAAGTCAACTGAAAGTATTGCCAGTGATGCCAGAGTTGTTTCAGCCATGTTCGTTTGCTGAGTGTTCTGTATTTTTATAATTATTATTTTTTTGTTTTTATAATAAACTAAACTATCTCCCTAATTTGAGTTCAGCTTGTTTACAGAGAGGTAAGGTCATTTTATTTGTGTTTACAATTTGCTCTAGAACAGGGGTGCCCAAAGATTTTCTTATAAATTTCTTATATTTTCAAAAAACAAACTTGACTGAGGGCCGAGTTGAATATACCAAACCGTATTACATTAAATTTGCCATGTGTAGTTTCCTAATTTATTTCCTTTTTTTTCAAAATAACTTATTAAAGTAAAAACATAAACAATCCCATTTATAACATAATGGTGATCAATGCTAAATGTGAATCGCTCGTGAATGTGTCAGACCGGAAACGTAAGGTCGTGCGAGATGTTTCGCAGTTCGCTGCGTTGGAAAGTTCAAGCTTGGTGAACTCTGACCTGCAAAATCACATCATATGACTGCATGAGACCAATCGAGGATCAAAACATGACCTCTCTGGACAGAAATTTATTATATGGATCAATCACTTGCTTTTTAAAAGTCTAATCATCTTGTTTAATCCCGCCCCTTTTCGCAGCGCTGTACGACTGAGGCATTACTAGGGTTTCTAGAAACATCCTTGCAGGTGTGTTGAGGCAAGTTGGAGCTAAAATCTGCAGGACACTGTCCCTCCAGGGCTGAGTTTGGACACCCCTGCTTTAAACAGCACGTGCAAAGATTTACTTTTTCAATGGTGCAATTGTTGAAAAGACACCATAAATTAATACAATTTCAAATTTCGATTTCAAACACTTTCAAGAACCTGTGTTTGTTTTTAGGTACTTTCCAAGCCTTGAATCAATCCATATGTCTGAAATTCAAGTACTTTCAAGAAGCGTGGGAACCCTGGATATTTGAAATTAGATATTAAAACTATTATGTTTTTAAAAAATCTCAATTAAACAGCACTTGAAACATTTAAAAAAGAATTCAAATTATAAAATGGAGGGAATGGTCTTTAAAGGGTCACGAAATACCAAAACACATTTTTTTGGGCTAATGACAGTCATGTATGTGTCCCACGCTGCTATAAACACTATTAGGACACATATATCTCACAAAAAAGTGAAAATTGGTTGTTTTTGTGTTATTTCGAGCAAATTCAAATTTCGAATTTTTGAAGCTGCGTCACCCTGATGAGATCCATGCGTGTATTCCAGCGTGGAGAGTGGACGTCTGTACCTGCGAGTGCATCGTGACGTCTCTGAGTGTGCGGCATTGATTCATGAGAAAGACTTTGTTCGAACCAATCAGCGCGCTCTATTGTGTATGCGGTACAACTTCATAAATATGCATGATAGCTTCGAAAATTATTTACCTGCTACAGTGTTCAAATTGCAGAGAGACGCCACGTCGTGTTTCAAAAACAAGTGGAAGAAGAAGAATTGTTTGCAGACACAGGTCGCCAGTGTTGTGTTTATAAACGTGCTCCAACGAAAGTTTTGCTTTCATTTCCCCGCTATGAGAGTGCAGCTGGACTCACGTGTGGACTAAAGTTTACGCGACAGAAATGCGTTTGTAAGGAACATGTGTTACCCGAGAGCTTTCCGCATCTGGAAATGGTGAAATCCCGATTTGCCGCTCGTCTCCCTTTCAAAAAACAGCCGCGGTCCAGTTGGTGTTGATTTTCTTGTCTCTACAGATGTGGTAAGTGAGAGAATGCTGCTCTCCGAGTGTAAACATATAAACACCCTAATCAAACGATTGCCATCGAGTAGAATCGAGTAGCCACTTTTGTGACAGGATAGTGTATTCAGACACGGCTTTCTGACGCTGCTTACCGAGGGCGTCTAAGTTACTGAGAAATGCGTAGTTTTTTTTTCTTTTTAACATACGCCGTGCGGTCTAACACACTCCATTAAATCCTCCAGCAGTTACTCACAATTAATATCTCATTTGTCACGAGGGACACGCAGGAAATCTTCCTGAGTCAAAGTAAAAGTGCCAAACTGTAGTAAAGTCAACAAATTAATAATTTGGCAAACAATTAGAATACTAATGTCCATGTAAACAGTCACTGTCTTTCTTCCCCTCCGTCTGTGTTTGTGTGTTGCCTGTTTGAAAATCAAAATGGAAACTCCCATTTTTATGCAAAACCTTCCATCTTTCCCTCCCCTGACACTCCCACCGAAACAGAGCTAGACACACCCACTTTCCTGCGCTTTTCCAGATTGTAGGTGTGAAAACACCCTGCTAAGACAGAGGGGTTTCGTGGCCCTTTAAATAATATGAGCAAAGATTTAGTTTTTTCACCACAAATTAATTTAATCTATTATTTAGACTTTAAGAACTTTCAAGACCTTGTGTTTGCTTTTAGCTACTTTCCAGGCCTTGAATCAATTCAAATGTCTAGAATTCAAGTACTTTTAAGAAGAGTGGAAACCCTGGTTATTAGAAATTAGATATTAAATCTATTATGTTTAAAAATATATATCTCCAATAAACAGCACTTGAGAAACAATTTAAAAAATGGAGGGAATCTGGTCTTTAAACAACATATGCAAAGATTTAGTTTTTTCAATAGGTCATGACTAGGCCCACATGGATTCTGCACGCGCTGGAATTCCACAGATTTCCGCAGATTTTTAGTCCCTCATTGATCCTGTTTATTTACTTGTGTAAACGTGTGTACATTTATATTTATTTCATTTTTGTTTTTTTTTCTCAGTAATATTACTGACTAATATTAAAATATTTATATGATTCATTTACAATACAGTTTATTAAGCAATATTTTCTGTCTTTTAGTAGAGATTTTATGTAAGAGACTTGCTTTATTTACCAAATGATGTGGATCTAATTGGATTTGCATTGCAAACATTAAATAAAAGTTGAAATAAGGTATCACTTTTTTATTTCATATATTAAGGTTTTAGTTATGATACTCCCAAAATCATTCCGCATTAATCTGCAGATTTTTAACAAAATTTTGTGCAGAAATAGCAAAAAATGTCTGCAGATTCCGTCTGGCCCTAGTCATGACCTTTCTGGCATTGTGGTCAAAGGTCAAAGCAGTGAAGGATATAATGGAGCGTGTACCAGAGCGACCTCAGCTGCGGGTCGTCTCCTCCAGCCAGCACATGGTTCCTCCACACCTGAACAGTATCGTGACCGTAGCGGGACTGTGCTCGTTCCCTCATCTTAGTGGCGATGTCCTTCTCAGCCTCTGCAGCCTGCTCGCTGTCCTCCGCACACTCGTACAGGTGCCGTCCACAAGCCCACATCAGAGACGTGGTGGAGCTCCAAGCCAAAGAGATGCGCTCGAACACTGTGAAGTCGTTCATCACGCGGCTGGGCGACACCACCACCATGCGGTTCTGCGCCGACGGGTGCCAGGCGAAGCTGCTGATGATGCTCTCGCTGCAGGGCTGCACGCCGCGCTCCATGATAGTGGGCTCCACTTCATCCCCGAAAGGCATTGGAGTGTGCTGCATGTCATACAGTCGGATGATATTGCTGTCCCGTGTTAGCGTCGCAAGTAAACCCATCCGAGTAGGACACCATGCAACTTTAGTCAAAGGTTTAGGCTGTTCGGTTAAAGTAAAAACTGGTTTTTCGAATTTACGCAAATCCCAAATAGCAACCTGACCTTCAAAATAAGACGCCACGCGATCCTGAAAATGAGGGTCTACAGTTACGCCCTGGATCGCTTTAGTGTTCACAAATGTCTTCTGGCTTGTGTTACGCAGATCGAAGATGGCAAGATTTCGGTGCATCCCTGCAAGAAGCAACTTTTGGTGGTCACGAGGGAGCCAGCAGAGAGAAAGGCATGCGTCGTTTTGGCCCAGCTCATACAGAGGTTTGGTCACCACCAAACCAGAGTCTGCATCTCCAGAAAGACGAACCTTCTCAGCGGGAACGGCTTCAGGAGAAAACTTACTGCTGATGTCCCATATGAGAACGGAAAAATCAGCCCGATGTTTGTCCAAACCAGCCGCCAGCCAGTTACTGTCCACCGGGTTCCACGCAAGAGTGTTGCACTGCCGAGCATGCTTAGGGACAAACTCTTTGCCGACGAGGTCCTTGCTTTTGGAGTTGTGGCTCTGTCCCAAACTGGTTAACACGACTCGGCCATTGGCTTGTCCCACAGCTAACAAACACTCTGGCTCATGTTTGGGATACCAGGCCACGCATTTCATGTAGGGGGTGTCGGAGTTGATGGCCAGCAGCGTGGCCGCCGTCTCTTCGGATAACGGTAGAGATCCAGCTTTGGTTTCGGAGCTTCCAGCAGGTCCGATCCGGTACAGACTGAGCTCAGTGTCACAGATCACGTATCGGTCTGCGTGATGAGGAGACCACAGGATATCTGGCTTATAGCCGCTCGACATGGCAGGACAGTGGTTTGTTCAGTGCTGAAACCTGCGGATGATGGAGATTCTTAGTATCAACTCTATCAACAATAATTTCAACAATAATTGAGTTCTTTAAACAACTTATTTAACTATATAACATTCTCAACTGGACTGCCATATATTATTTACACAATAATAATTATTATCATCAATTGTATTGTTGTAAATTAAGTAAATTAAATCAAGTTAATTATTTCTACACACACACACATATACAGTTGAAGTCAGAATTTTTTTTTTCTCTTTTTTTAAATACTTCACAGTATGACTGATAATATTTTTTCTTCTGGAGAAAGATTTATTTGTTTTATTTCAGCTAGAATAAAATCAGTTTAAAAAAATTTTTAAGACCATTTAAAGGTCAAAATTATTAGCCCCTTTAAGCTATTTTTTTTCCCGATAGTCAGCAGAACAAACCATCTTATACAATAACTTGCCTAATTACTCTAACCTGCCTAGTTAACCTAATTAAACTAGTTAAGCCTTTAAAAAACACTTTAAGCTGTGTAGAAGTGTCTTTAAAAATATCTAGTAAATATTATTTACTGTCCTCATGGCAAAGATAAAACAAATCAGTGATTAGAAATGAGTTATTAAAACTATTATGTTTAGAAATGTGTTGAAGATATCTATTTATTTACAGCACTTAAAAAATTTGGTTTCGGCCCTAGATTCTGTTCTTGGGTTAAAATTTTATATTCCAGGCCCCAAGCATCCATTCGAACAAATAACATAATTTCCAAATACTTTCCACTCTCCAGGGGAACGAGACAGGGCTGCCCTTTGTCCCCTCTGCTCTTTGACATTGCCATTGAACCTCTTGCAACTGCATTAAGGAACTCAGATGGCTTGCAAGGAATTTTCAGAGAGGGACAAGAACATAAGCTCTTGCTATATGCAGATGATCTTCTTCTTTTTCTGTCAAATCCAGATACATGTATTCCAAAAGCTCTAACAATAATTTCAGAATTCGGAAATGTTTCTGGATACAAAGTCAATTTAGCAAAGAGTCTCCTTTTCCCTATCAACGATGGAGCACAGCAAATGTCCTTTCAATCCTTTCCATTTTCAGCAAATCCTGATAAATTTGTATATCTGGGTGTTAGTGTGACACGCAAATATAAGGATTTGTTCAGTAATAATTTTAAAACGACATTAGACAAAGCCAAACGAGACATGGCGCGGTGGTCAACCCTTCCTTTATCTTTGGCTGGGAAGATCAATTCCATTAAAATGACAATACTACCAAGATTTCTGTTTCTATTTCAGACCGTGCCTGTTTTTATTCCCAAATCATTTTTCAAGGAGTTAAATAATTGTATTTCTACATTTCTCTGGGATAAGAAAATTCCTCGCATAAGAAAGGAATTCTTGGAAAGAAAGAAGGAAGAGGGTGGATTGGCATTGCCAAATTTCTTATACTATTATTGGGCGGCCAATTTACACAAACTGATATTCTGGTTTTCCAACATCTGTAATGACGAGACCCCACTTTGGTTACTGATGGAACAGCACGCGTCTAATCCAGTGTCTTTACGCTCACTACTCTGTGCCTCAATTCCAGTGAGTAAACGATATTCTACGAATAATCCAGTTATTAATGGATCACTCAGAATATGGTCACAATTCAGACTTCACTTTAATAATAAACAAGCGTTGCCTTCTGCTCCCATTTTGTTAAATCCGTTATTCCCTCCCTCTCTTATAGATTCAGCATTCCAATTATGGTCTAGGAAGGGAGTTAACTGTGTTAAGGACCTCTTTAAAGATGGCATATTTATGTCATTTCAACAGTTAAGAACAGACTTCGAGATTCCACAGTCTAATTTTTTTAGGTACCTTCAGGTCCGTAGTTTCATTAAAAAACACTTCTCTCCTTCTCTAAACCAACCAGAAGCATGCTGGATAGATGAAGTGGTAAATATGGACCCATATCAAAAGGGCATGCTGTCCATATTATATGAAGTGATCCAAATAACTGCTTCCCCATCCCTAAATCATATAAAGCAAAAATGGGAAGACGAACTGGGACTAGAAATATCAGATACAGCCTGGCAATATTCCATAGAACTGGTACACTCATCTTCTGTATGTATTAGACACGGTCTTCTTCAGTTTAAGGTGCTTCATAGGCTTCACCTATCTAAGAGCAAGCTGGCAAAAATGTATCCAGGGTCAGATTCATCTTGCCCCAGATGAGGTCTGGAGCCAGCAGATCTGAGTCATATGTTCTGGGGATGCCCTAGATTACATAAATTTTGGACTGATATTTTTAGGTCATTTTCCTCTATATGTAAAAAAGATATGGATCCTAATCCTTTGACTTCAATTTTTGGTACAGTGCCAGAAGAAATGTACCTGTCAGATAATCACGTAGAAATCATTGCCTTTTCTTCTTTATTGGCCAGACGCCTGATTCTTCTCAGGTGGAAAAAAACAAACCCGCCATCCCACAAACGTTGGATATTAGAAGTGCTATCACATCTTAAACTCGAGCACCTTAAGTACAGCATCCGAGGCTCTACAAAAAAGTTTTTTGAGGTTTGGCAGCCTTTCCTATCCTATATCGAACGCTCAGGGGTTAATATATCCTAAGTGAGAGTTTATCCGTTTTTTTTCTTCTTCTTTTTTTTCTTTTTTTTTTAAAATCTATTTATTTATTTATTTTTTACTTTATTCATTTTTCTTTCCTCCCTTTTTTCTTTATGGGGTGTATGTCTGTAGCTATGTACCATGTTAATATGTTGTTCAAAATGTGTGTTGTGAAAAAATTGAAGACTTGTAAAGTCAATAAAAATATTTGAATAATAAGAAATGTGTTGAAGAAATCTGCTCTCTGTTAAACAGAAATAATAATTCAGGGGGGGTAATAATTCTGACTTCAATTGTGCATGTACTGTATGTATGTGTATATATATTAACTTTACAAAATAGACTAAACTTTGCAAAAGAATTGTTGCATAAATATTTAAATTTAGATCATTTGAATCCTATATTATATCATATCTAAATATAAATAAATTGCATTAAATATGCATGCATGTATTTATATAAATACTGAATGTACAAAGTACATACACATATTGTCAAAACAAACTTTTATTTTGGATATGGTTAATTGTGATAAATTTTTGCACTAACAATATTACGCACAGCTCACAACATTATTCACAGCTATATATATATATATTTAAAAAAATGGAGACCGCTTGAAAATGTTCAGTTTCTCTGGATTCAAAATGTATTGTTTTGTTAGAGTAAAAGACAATTGTTGTTTTATTTTGTAAACTCTGATTCTGATATTACCTAATTAAAAATAAAAATAATGTAACTTATTGAGTATTTTATTGAGCATGAAATAGCAAAAAGTACCATTTATACAAATTTTTAGGTGACTCAAAACTAGGCCCACACGGAATCTGCGCACGCAGAATTCCACAGATTTTAAGCCCATCATTGATTCTGTTTATTTACTTGTGCAAATGTGTGTAAATTTATATTTATTCAGTTTTTAAATACATTTCACTAATATTACTGACTAATATTAAAATATTCATGATTTATTTACAATACAGTTTGTAAAACAATATTTTCTGTCTTTTAGTAGAACAGTAGAGTTTTTTTGTTTACCAAATAAAGTGAATGTAATTAGATTTGCATAGTAAACATTAAATAAAAAGTTAAAAAGGTATTACTTTTATTTCATATATTAAGGTTTTAGTTATGACACTCCCAAAATCATTGCAAATAAATCCACAGATTTTTAACAAAATTCTGTGCAGAAATAGCAAAAAATGTCCGCAGATTCCATCTGGCCCTACCCAAAACCAATATTTTGACTTCAAAAGAGTTTAATGTTTGGTGAAATAGTCAAGACTTTGTAAGACATTCAGTTACAATTAATAAAAAAATAAGTTATCATCATTTTCAGGAAAAAAGAACTCTTTAAATTATCATTGTCCAAATTTGCGATTTGAAAGAAATGTTTTCAGACATTTGTAGAATAAAACAAACCTGAGCATTTGACTCACACTCGTAACTACTAAATCCAATACATTTAGAGAAACTGAGAATTTTCAAAATTGTCTCTTAATTAATTTCATAGCTGAACGTATAATATTATACATAAAATGACATATTTATTATATAAATTTTGAAAAATAATAATAGCAGTAATTAATAACAATAATGATGTAATGGCAGCAGGCTTAAAAGTTATAATAGCGTAAACAATATTTCTCAATCTCACGAAAGGGTTAAAATAAACGAGTAGTTGTACACTAAATTAAAAGTAATGAAAGTAAATGCAATCAAGATATTATAAACATATTGTATAAGAACTGTAAATACGCTAAGAGTACATTTAACAGTGTTTAATGAGTTGAAATAAACCACAATTGAAATAAAACATTAATAAATTGCAGTCTGTATCTAATGTTTCAGCTCTTCGTATTATGATGAAAATATGATATAAATAAAGATAGAAAGGTAAAGGTATGATTTAACAAAAATGAAAAGTTATTGTGTGAGTTAACGGTGTTATAATTTAAGTTTAATAGCAGTTAGTTAGCCGGTAAGCTACGGCTAAGCTAACCATATAAACCTTTTCTTACGCAGAAACAGTAAATGAGAGACTCCTGGCAAAATATAAATACACAAAAGTAACCCTGAATTGACAAATATGTAAATGACAGTGGTGTCTATAAGCGTTTGATAAATATAAACTCACATTTGACGTGCAAACATGCTGAAGTTTGTTTGGTTTGTGTGAAGTCGGAAGCATCGCAGAATGAAAACAGCGTGACAGAAAAATACAAAATAAAAGTCCCACTCCGATGACCTCTACTTCAGCACAGAGTACGACAAATGGTCAAATTTTGAGCATTAGTTTTCTACGTTCTCTTTCAACCTTCAATACTGGTATATACATAAGATAAACACACGAATTTAGTAACGTAAAATGTGTTAAAATTAGATTTGTACGGAAGGACGTGCCGAATACAAATGAGAAATGCGCAAAAACTACTTTATTACTTCTTACCTGAAGCTTAAAACGTAATTATGAGATTAATTGTGAAATATCCACATGAAAACTGCACAATAGTAATTTATAGTAAATACTACATTGGTTTTGAACCATACTGTGGTAAATTAGGCTACTTGAATTAATGTGCTTTAGTAAATATGTGCTGTGGTAACGTTATTATATACAGTATGTGTGTGTGTGTGTGTGTGTGTGTGTGTGTGTGTGTGTGTGTGTGTGTGTGTGTGTGCGTGTGTGTGTGTGTGTGTGTTCCCAGAGATGGGTTGCAGCTGGAAGGGCATCCGCTGCGTTAAACAAATGCTGGATAAATTGGCGGTTCATTCCGCTGTGGCGACCCCGGATTAATAAAGGGACTAAGCCGAAAAGAAAATGAATGAATGAATGTGTGTGTTTGTGTGTGTTATCCTCCCAAATATTTATTTTGTGGTTGTGTTTTTTTTTGTGATTTCCCACATCCTTTGGGTTTAAATTTTTTTTTACAATTTAGAGTTTTTACATTTTGTTTTTATTTTAAAGGATTTGCACTGTAGTGGACCACAGGACCATTTTAGTTTGTAAAGACAGACGAAAAAAACTGTACATGATATGGCTGTAAAGGGATATTAATCCAACATTAATGTAACAATAACAAAACAAAAGCAATGTTTTCCTTCTGGTATTGAAATTCCTGGAACAGTTTAGTCTGAAAGAGAGCCGAACTCAAAAAAAAAAAAAAAAAAAAAAAAAAACTCAACATAAAAACCATTTAAAACTTCTGCAGTTTCTTCTTCTTCTTGACGACTTTTTGTATGTTACATTCAAATTCATCCTCATCTCTCTCCTCATCTGACAGCTCTAAGTCAGAATCTCCCTCAAAACTTATAAAGAATCCTCTCTGCTTCAGTTCTGTCTCCTACAACATGCGGTTATTAATTACATTAAGATGGTCCTGGTGTCCACTATAGTTGGCATTTAAAAAAGGATGATATTTTGAAACGAACAATTTAACAGCTTTGAAAGATAAATGCATTGTTCCTGACACTTTAATAAACAAATACATATGCAATAATAATAGTAAAAATATTTTAAAAGCAAAATTTTACATCTCTCTCTCCTTCCCATAAAATGTGCTCATTTGTATGCCGGCCATTTTGGATGCATTGTAAGAAGTGGTTCCTAGCATGCCAGCCAATCAAAGTGTAGCTCAAAAAATTCTAAGAAAATTCATGAAAACACAAGGTCCGCTACAAAGGACACAAGTCAATGAGCGGGGTCTCAGGAGGACATAGAAAGAAAGAAGAGCTACCAGTAGCTTGCACTGGTCCATCTGTGACTCCACATAAGCAGTTATTTTGAAGATTCTTCTGGTCATTCATGGTGACATCTTTTGTCTGGAGCAGCAGGCCAATCTTCTGCTGTTCAGAATCAGGTGGGTTGTCTTGGTCGGGCATCTCAGCTGAGTCCTGTCCACTATGGTAGCTGTGAAGTACCAGTGGTGTAGCTCCCAGCAACACTGAAGCACACAAGCCCACATCATGTCAAGCTGCAAACCATGTGAGGGATCCTACCCTAACCCAACAACCAGCACTATCAACCCCTAACAACCACCAATGTGCCAAAAACCACTCTGAGGAGACCAGCAACAAGCAAGAAACCGCCTAGAAAACCTTACTAAACGACACAGCAAACCATCCAAAAGAACTTAACAACCCAGGAGCTGACTATCAACAGCACTGACAATCACCAAAACATCCAGCAATGTGATAAAGCTTGAATGAAAAGATAAATTGGATGTATTGCAAACTTACTCTAAAACTATATACAATATATGCAGTATTACCTACAGTACGTACTCTCGATCCTCCATCTGGCTTAGGAATGGCTCAGTGCCTGGGCTTCTTTCTCCGGGGCTCCTTGGGCAGCAGCTCTTTCCTGATGTCCACCAAGATTTGAGGAGCAACGCTGGACCCTGGATCTGCTCTCCGTGATGAACACACGTCCATCAGGCTGCTCGTTCGTCAGCAGCGCAGGCTGGCCCAGCTTCTCTCACAGCTGCTGCTTTATCACCAAGACTCTCTGGAGGCTGTCTTCAATCAGAGACAAATACTGTGAAAAAACAGGGGCGCCCCCAAGTAAACTCTGTTATGATTTTCCTGTTAATTTAAATATGAATTAAATACAATTTAAATGTAAATGTACAATATTTCAATGAATCAATCAATAAATAAAATGAAGCCACTGACTTATTGCTGATTCACTGTCACCTTTAATAGACAGGAATGGCAATTTAATATTTACCTTACGGTACATCAATAGAAGAAGCTGTCTTAGTAATATTGTGGCTCAAAATGGAATATGGAGACATGGAATTATTAGGGTGTATAGAGAGTGTGTATGTAAATAGGAATGCCTTTTGTACTATTTGTTCATTTGTCTGTTTTAATACTTCATTTATCTTCATTAATTTTAGACATGGCATATACTGTATGCTGGACAATGCCCACATAGCAAATGTTTTCTGGCCCAGCTTCAGGCCACACAATAACGTTTCGCTTGACCCAAGTACCGCAAAGATTGACGGTCCTGAAGTGGCCCATAACTGGATTAAAGACAAGGGCCACACATGGGCCATGACCGGCCTGAATCTCAGCCAATTCATCACTCTTAACTGGCCTTGAACTGGGCCAAAACAGGTTTAGTATTGGTACCGATTCTCAGCTATAAGCTTATACTTCAACCTGAAACACCAAAAACTGAGCCATAACCCAGCCTAATGTTACCTCAACAATGTAAACAATCACTACACTGATCTGGCCACACACCTCCCATCCACAACTGGCCCAAATGTAGTTTGCCATCATGCATGCAGTGCCATCATTGCCATGCATGGCCCACATTTGGCTGACATTCTGCATCCAGTGCCGGCAACACGCCAGCAGTGCTATAATGAGGCCACATTTGGGCCTAATTTGGTTTGCTATGTGGGTAAACCACATTTGGTTTGCTATGTGGGTAAAAGTACGTGAAAAGTAACTGAAAAGTTATTTATATACTGTATATCAAAAGTGTTTTTAAACTAAATATAGATTTTATTTGGTTGGCACATGCACTTGCTGAATTATTTCAAGGAATAAATTGCAATATTTCAAGACTAATTAATTAAATGAATTAAAACCACATTATTTCATTTACCATTGACAAAAATATAAAATTACACTGAATACATTATTTTTTTGTGTAACACCCCAAGATTTGGTATGGCCTCTTCTGGCCACCCCTACACAGCAAAAAACTCACTGTACATTTAACTCAATTTAAGTGTAACTTAACACCCATGTACACTTAGGTGTACATATGACTCCCTCCATTTTGGAGTTATATTAACACTTTCTAAAGTGTGAAACTTGTACACTCCCAGAGTTCATTTTAACACAGTAAGAGTTTATTCTTACATCCAACTGGAGTGTGTGTTGCTCTTCAAAGTGTTAATATGTTAATTTTTTACATTACTCACTTTATTTAATAACAAATAAATCTAAATAATGAGAAAAAACCAAATCTCCTACCACAGCTATGCTGATGACACTCAGATCTACATAGCCTTACTGCCTAATGACTACAGCCCCATTGACACCCTCTGCCAATGCATTGATGAAATTAACAATTGGATGTGCCAAAACTTCCTTCAGTTAAATAAAGAGAAAACTGAAGTCATTACATTTGGGAACAGAGATGAGGTTCTCAAGGTGAATGCGTACCTTGGCTCTAAGGGTCAAACAACAAAAAATAAGGTCAAGAACCTTGGTGTGACTCTGGAGTCAGATCTCAGTTTCAACAGTCATGTCAAAGCAGTAACTAAATCAGCTTACTATCATCTCAAAAACATTGCAAGAATTAGATGCTTTGTTTCCAGTGAAGACTTAGAGAAACTCGTTCATGCTTTTATTAGCAGCAGGGTGGATTACTGTAATGGGCTCCTCACTGGCCTTCCTAAAAAGACAGTCAGACAGTTGCAGCTCATCCAGAACGCTGCGGCCAGGATTCTGACCAGAACCAGGAAATCAGAGCACATCACACCTGTCCTCCGGTCTCTACACTGGCTCCCAGTTACATTCAGAATAGATTTAAAAGTATTATTACTTGTCTATAAATCACTAAATGGCCTAGGACCCCAATACATTACAGATATGCTCATTGAATACAAACCTAAGAGATCACTCAGATCTTTAGGATCACATAAACTAGAAATTCCAAGAGTTCAGTCAAAGCAGGGTGAATCTGCTTTCAGCTATTACGCCCCTCGCTGCTGGAATCAGCTTCCAGAAATGATCAGATGTGCTCCAACATTAGGCACATTCAAATCAAGACTGAAAACACATCTGTTTAGCTGTGCCTTTACTGAATGAGCACTGTGCTACGTCCGACAGATCGCACTATTGTGTCTTTCGTTTCTTTTCATTCTTTTATAACTTGTCTTAACTCATTTTAATCTGTTTTTATCTGTTTTTTTATTATTTGTTTTTATTTTCTTATACTTCAATTTTATTCCTGTTTATGTAAAGCACTTTGAATTGCCACTGTGTATGAAATGTGCTATATAAATAAACTTGCCTTGCCTTGCCTAAATGGATTATGCATGTGTACTGTATATAAGCTAATAAGTGCATATAGTACACTGCTTATGATGAGAATTAATTCATTATATCTTATAATTTATTATATCATGAAGACTCGTAAACATACTGGTTTGATCAATGTTTGTCCTGAAGAACCGGTTCGAGTAAAAAAAACTGGACTTCCCATAACTAGTGGGAAATACACTGCACAATGGGGTAAAAGTAAAAAAAAAAAAAAAAAAAAAAAAAAAACTCTTCAATATACGCTGTTTCACACTCGTGGATTAAAATGGACTCCGGTTTTAACACTGAACAACACCAAAATAAATAAATAAATAAATAAATCACACTGTAAATCTGGAATTTTTGCTTGTAAGAAAACTTTCTGGGTGCGCCACTGTGAAAAAACCTTCAACTTAATCAGTTTAAATCGGTCTTCTTATAATGTATATAGCCTAATTTTATAACTATTAAGTTATTAATTGTTTTACAAATGGTACAAATACAAGCATTATCTTTTAGTTCATTCAAATGTTAAAATCCAATCCAATCCACAGTTTGTGCAGTGTAAAACTCATCCAATAAATAATAGAAACTGGTCCTGCACTTCCCTGAATCTGCCAGCAGGTGGTAGTGGAGGAACCTCCCGCTAAAACTTGAGCCAAACGAGAGCGTGAGGGTAAAAGGGTAATTAGAAAAAAAGAGGAAATTGGCTGAAATCTAATATCTTTAGTATGGAAAAATGGCTGAAAAAATTAAGGTGGAATACTTTAACTGTTGGTTCTGTCGGGATAAATCTTTTGGACGTTCCTGTGTTGTGGAGGTGCGGGAAGCTCCACCTGAGATATATCCAGCTGCAGGCCCGCAGAACCACTCACGGTTTAGGCAAGCACAATCTAGCGCATATATGGCAGCTAACTAACTCCTTAGGAGCATTATCGCCACCAATGGTTTAAGGTACTGAACTGTAGATCAGCGTCTAGTAATTTTAAAATAGATTCTCTGTTAATTTAAAAATTGGTTTAAACAAACAGACTAGGGGCACCACGGTGGCATAGTGAGTAGCACGTTCGCCTCACAGCAAGAAGGTCGCTGGTTCAGTTGGCATTTCTGTGTGGAGTTTGCATGTTCTCCCCGTGGTCGCGTGGGTCTCCTCCGGGTGCTCCGGTTTCCTCCGGTTAAATTGTCCGTAGTGTAGGAGTGTGAATGAGTGTATGGATGTTTCCCAGAGATGGGTTGCAGCTGGAAGGGCATCCGCTAATCGATCTGCAGCATTCCGCTGTGGCGACCCCAGATTAATAAAGGGACTGAGCCGAAAGGAAAATGAATGAATGAATGAACAAACAGACTAAGAAAATGTCATAGCGTGTGTGTGTGTACAATTCTAAACTATAAATCAATATCTCAAGCTAGGCTGTTCAGAGCTGACCCCAGACCTGTGAAATGATCAACATAGAAATAGAAGACACACACACACACACACACAGACACACACACAAAGTACAATCTGTTTCACACCCAAGGCTTATCAAAATTGGTTAAAAACTGATACGATCTACGTCCAAACTGGCAGCTTACATACAAAGGAATTAAAGTGATAATAAAATATTTCCAATTCTCCGTGACCTCTGACCTGGCTGGGTAGATCCTGAGAAAACAAATCATTTGACAGAATAAGCAATGACACGCATATTATTCTAGTTTTACTCTGAAGTGGGATGATACTAAGGTCATTATATAATCTAGGCTCTCAAACATTCAACTATATTAATAATCATCATAACACATAAGAAGGGAATCTACATATACAGTATATACACACACACTACAATACACAAGCGTTTACTGTAGTAAAAAGGTACAAACGAAAGACCACTACTGCAGTATAACACTTTACAGTATTGTTCAAAATAGTATTTACTATATTGTATTTTGTATTTTTTTTCATGTGCGATTAATGGCATCGTAATTGTTATTCATAAGTATGCCTAATTAACAAATAAAATGTAATTAATTGAGATGAGTCCTTACATACAGTCTAAATTATCATATAAAAGTCATGATATGAAAAGTTTGATTTTAACTCATCATTATTGTTTTGCCTCATGATTATGACTTTTATATCCTATGTTTACTTTTCATGTGAATGATTTGGGTATGTAAACATTGGCACTTCTAGCTGTAATCCGTCTGTAACAATAATAATTTCCCAAAACCTTTATATTTATAAAGACTTCACCGCCCTCTGCAGATGTACAACGGGTTTACAGAAAGTGAAAGTTTGTTAGTTTGTAAACTTGTAAGCATTTTGGGAAAAATAAAAAAAATCATAAACAAACCATAAACATAATATGGACCTAATTTTGAGATAAGGCCAAATTTTTAAATAGTATCTGGATGCAGCCTTTATGATGCAAGCTGAGACTGCAGTATGCAATAACAGACACAATGCACTCAATGGAGCTAGTGACATCACTGTGAGAGGTAGTGTTAGGGGTGAGGTTAGGCGATAACAATATTTAATAACACTAATTTCCCCTAAATGCTCATTTTGTACTCTGTATGAAACACTCAATTATTTATTTTGGGAGTGTACTTACTGTAAAGTTTTTTTGGGTTTGACTTTTCCAATTTCATAAAACAAATCTTATTTCCAAATTTTTGTATTTCCCCAAAACTTGTTTTCTTTGGTTACTCTCTGAATGTAGATCCTTCTCGTAAATTTATAATTAATTTATTGCTTTTTTTTTTTACTAAATTGTACATCCATACATGTTAATTTTCAAAGAAACACCCCTCCTGTTTTATTTTCGGAAAGTACTTTGCTTTATATGTGAACTCTTTAAAAGACTCTAACAATTATATTTCATGTACAACTCTTTCTTGGTGTAAATCATTTAAACATGTTTAATTTGCTGGGATTTTATTTGTGTAACCCTTTTTGTCCCTTTGTTCATATTGCATCTTTGTAATGTTCTTTCTTGCATAGTAAAAAAAATAATATTAAAGATAGTGGTTAGGTGAGCCCATTGAAAAACATTGGATGCAGCTCAGATTGCACGGCCCCAGATCTGGATCCACAAAGTCTGCTAGTTCTCAAGTCAGAGTGAGAGAATTTAAGGCATGAAAAAACCTTCATGCACGTTTGTTAGAAAAAATACATAAAAATAAATTTAAATAAGTAACAAAAGTAAATGTGAACGAGTGTGGACCAACATGAGGATGAGTAACGAATGAAATATTTGTGCGTGCGCTGATCCTGTTTGGAATAGTTCAGATGAGTCAGAGATCTCAGGAGGTTGTGCAGGTTCTCCAGATTTCACGTGGGTGCCGTTTATTTGAATTGTTGAATTGGAATCAGCAGCTTTTGTGGAAAAAACGAGTGTCCTCCAAACAATCTCTCAGCATTCATTTGCAAAACAGATCTAAACACCAGAAATACTGGAAAGCTTGCAGCACTTAACTCCAGTTCAAAAACAGAAGAACAGATTTTAGAAATACATTTTGTTTTTTAAAACTATTATATAATATTCATTCATTAATTTTTCTGTAGCTTAGTCCCTTTATTCATCAAGGGTCGCCACAGCGGAATGAACCGCCGACTTATCCAGCATATGTTTTACACAGCGGATGCCCTTCCACCTGCAACCCAGTACTGGTAAACACCCATTCACACTCATACACTATAGCCAATTTAGCTTATTCAATTCACCTGTACCACATGTCTTCGGACTGTGGGGGGAAACTTGAGCATGCTGAGAAACCCACCCAAACACGGAGAGAACATGCAAACTCCACACAGAAATCCCAACTGACCCAGCTGAGACTCGAACCAGTGACCTTCTTGCTGTGAGGCGACAGTGCTAACTAACTAAAATAACGAAATAAAATAAAAGTGCACACATAGGGCTCAACATGTGCAGTGCACATACCCTTTTTAGTCCTGGATATAAAGTGCCCTTCCAAAATGAACTGAAATGCCCCCGCTGTTCAGTTTGGGATCGTTTCTTCCCAAACACCCCCTCTAGCGGTCTTCGGTTCGGGATAGTCTATCCCAGTGTTTCTCAACCGGTGGGTCGCGACCCAAAAGTGGGTCGCAGGAACATTTTCAGTGGGTCGCGGAGTGTCTGGTCAAAAAAACAACAAAAGTTTCATTTTTAACTTGTTTTGCGAATACCGGACTTTTATTTTGAAATGCGCGCACGGCAACCGTTCCCTTTGGCCGAGCAACATAGAGAGTCAGCTGGTGGAGCTTTCATGTGATAAGACGCTGACAAAGAAATTCAGTGAAGTAAGCCTCTCCCAGTTTTTGCGATCTGAGAGTGCGATCAAACCCATCCCATTCAGAACTACGTATTTGTATGAAAGTGGCTTCTCTTCCTTGGTGCTGCTTGAGTCCAAGCAAAGGAACAGGTTGGACATAGAGCATGATCTTCAGGTAGCACTGTCTACCATCACTCCTGACTTTGAAACTCTTATCACATCAGTAAAGCACTTCCTCAGTTATCTCATTATCTTCCCAAATTACTGTTAAGTGAACATGTTTATAATTGCTGTCATATTAGATGTAAAAATTGTTATGGATACTTTAATCATTTTACAATTTGCTGGTTTGTTCTGTTCAACAGGATCAGTGTTAATGTTTTATTAACAGTTCAGTTTTGTTTATGGTAACAACCTTTCTTGTTTACAGTGTTTGTCATTTTTACTTTGTAATATTTCAATAATTTGATACATTTTGTTAAATGTCAGTAATAAAATATTGTTTATTTGTAAGTCTTGCTGATTTTCTCATGAGTTTTCTTTCACTACTTGTGTATGTTAACAAATAAATACAAATTAATTATAATTCCTCAAATTATATTACAGTTTTTAAAAATGTGGGTCCCGTAGCCAAACCAGTTGAGAACCACTGCTCTATCCCACCCCATTTTTCACTCTTTTCCCTGCACATGCCCCTTGGAAACTCTCAGCACGGGCCTGAGTCAGTCAGAACAGAAAGTGCTTCAAACAGGAGACACGAGCATGTGGATTTTCTCTGTATTTGCATAAAAGTCAAGGTAAGGGCTTCCTATTTTCTTGAAATCACTCTTAGTCACTGTAAGAGTTCTCCTGAGCATCTCAAATACTCCAGTTTTTGATAATTTAATTGCTTTTTATTTCTTTTCAAGCTATTATAGCCTGTTTAAAGCCAGCATGTTTCACATTATATGACAACAGAAGTTATGCTGAAAATACTGTCTTTTGGCCTTATTGCATAATACATTTAAGGATATTTATTTATTTTTCATCTACAGCAAACATGCAATTCAAGTTTTGATGCATTTGACCTGATTTATTAGAGATAATTTTTTTTATTGATCTTTTATTGATTTTTTAAGTTTATGGATCATGCAGCTGGTGTTTACTTGTTTTAGAGATTTTACAACCTGCTTTAAAGTACATTTCAGTATAAGAGGACAGTATACATTATGCTAAAAGAGTGCTGAGCTCAACTAATTAGTGATCTTTCATCTGTATCAAGCATTTCATTGTTTTAAAACATTCTGATTATTTACAGCTGATTTTTATGATTGTATTTGTTTTGTAAGTTATTCAGACTTGCTCAAAACATTTTTGACATTTATTATTGAATGCATTTCAACACGTGATGCAATTTAGATTTTTCATCCATGCATGCATACATTCTACATCATATTTAAACATCATATCACTCTAGAAAAATGATTGTGGTTGCAAACTATTTATATGGGTTGAATTTAAACAAATTAAATGCAATAATGTTTAACTTTGTTTGTTATTCAGCTTTTACATTTTTTTAAATTCAGTGCATGTTCTGATTCTGTTTGAACATGCAGTAAAATTGTGTATTAAAGGGATAGTTTACCCCAAAAAATAAAATTGACCATTTACTCATTCCTCAAGTGGTTCCAAACCATTATTAGTTTCTTTATTCTGTTGAACACACAAATAAAAGATAGAAGATATTTTGAAGAATGTAAGAAGATATTTTGAAGAATGCTGGAAACCTGTAACCATTGACTTCTAGAGTAGGAAAAATAAACACTATGGAAGTCAATCGTTACAGTTTTCCGGATTTCTCCAAAAATACCTGCTATTGTGTCAGAAGAAAGAAACTAATAATGGTTTGAAAAAAGTAAAGGCTGAGAAAATGATCATAGAATTTCCATTTTTGGGTGAACTTTCCCTTTAATTCAACAAGAAAACGCTGTCTTTCTCTGTATGGAACATGCATTTCATTGCTTTATTTTTTACTTCACAAGTTTAATTTTGATCATTTACAGCTAATTTTTATGATTGTATTTGTTTTGTAAGTTATTCAGACTTGCTCAAAACATTTCTGTCATTTAATATTGAATGCATTTCAACACGTGATGCAATTTTGATCTGTGAACCATGCATGCATACATTCTAAATCTTATTTAAACATTACACAAAAAAATAATAATTATATTTACTATTAGTTTAAGGTACATGGTTGCAAACAATTTATTTATTTATTTTATTTTTTATTTTTATTGTAAAAACATACAGGCTAAAAAAACTATAATAAAAAAAAAATCAAATCAACTACCCCCACCCCTTTCCCCTGCAGTTTCTTTAAACTGGGGTATCTAATGAACAGAAGTTAACGGAAAAACAATGTACAGTATTAAGTATCAATTGCAGTAAACAGGGAGATTTTATCAGCAGCTGAAGTCTAGATCTTTAATGGGCTGCAAACAATTTATATGGGTAAATTTAAACAATCAAATTAAATTGAAAAATGTTTAACTTTGTTTAAATTCAGCCCATATACATTGCAAAAAAAAAAGATAATCCAATGAGCTATTTTTTCAGTGAATGTTCTGATTCTGTTTGAACATGCAGTAAAATAGTGTATTGAAGGGAAAGTTCGCCCCAAAAAATGAAAATTTACTCACTATTTACTCATTCTCGAGTGGTTCCAAACTGTTATAAGATTCTTTATTCAGTTAAACACAGTAAAATATATTTTGAATAATTCTGGAAACCTGTAATCATTGACTTGTACAATAAGACAAATACTATGAAAGTCAATGTTGACAGGTTTCCATCTTTTGTCAAAATATCTTCATTTGTGTTCAACTGAAAAAAGAAACAAATGAAGGTTTGAAACAAGTGAGTAGATGATTCATTTTGGGGTGAACTCTTTCTTAAAGTCAACAAGAAAGTGCTGGTTTCTGTAATGCAGGATATTGTTCGTCTGATTTGTCTGCTCGTCTTTAAGGTTCGACATGAATGAAAGCGTGCTGCTTGCATGTGTGTGTCTTTGGCTGCTTGTATCCACGGCCAGATGCCAGAACAGAAGACAGTCTGGAGAAACACTGAACAACCTCACCACAAAACAGGACAATGGTAAATGTGTCAGTGTTGGGTTTCTCTCTCTTATTGACTTAATAATGTATAATTTCCTTATCCTCCACTTGTTCCAAACCTGTTTGAGTATCTTTTCTTTGTTGTAAAGGCAGATATACTGAAGGATGCTAAACACATTTGCTGAATTCCATATAGTCCATTTTTCAAGCCATAGTCCTTTTTTTGTTTTCTAAATCTAAATAACCTATTTTTCATATAAATAACCTTTTGTGTGTTTACACACTCCTAAAACTTTATAGTTTTAAGGTCAAAAATTTCCTTACACTCAATAAATGACATTTGCTGTTTGTTTAAACTTATTTAAAATGAGTTGAAACAGTTTTTTTTAGGAACAACTTAATCATTTGATTTTAATACGTAAATTAATGTACAGTAAACTGAACTCAAAGTATAGCGTCACTGCTCAAAAGCATGTTATGAATGCATGCTACACTTCTGACTGTACAGTGTTTTCTTTTTCTTATAATGCACAGAGATTTGAGGTATGAGACGTTTTCATTTGCCATTCACTGACAGTCAGACAGGCTCATCCAGTTCATCGAACTCCATCCTTTCAAATCTAAATCGAAAGCAGAATAAAACGGTCTCCTCATAAAAGCCGGCTCACCAGCGCGCTGCCACATTGAAAACAAATTATTCGATTTCCACCTTCTGATTGGTTCTCGGGACGTAGCGGCTTTTGCTGTCAAAGGCAAGTGGCGTTTAGTGGCTTTTGCCAACAAACTGTAATTTCTGAATGCACTGACACTGCGATTTAGGTGATTTGAAGCAAAAATATTTGTTGAACATGTGGTACGTGCCTAAAGCATTCTCTCAATGTCATTAGCTCATTTTTGGCGGAGGTGGCGTTTATCGGCTTTTGCATCTAATCTCTTCATATGTACACTACCGGTGGAATTTACTGCGATGCAACAGGGCGCCACCTGAAATCTTGCCTAGGGTGCTAAATTGGTTGGGGCCGGGCCTGGATATACAGCAATATAAATAGTGCTGTAAATGTAAACGCAGCATTTTTGCTGTAATTGATTTACAGTAAGTTAATTGCGAACTGCTGCCAGTAAGTTACTGTAGAGTCTACAGGAAATTCTTAACAGCGTCCTTCACCCAAAAAATAACCCTTTACTTGTTCGGTTTCAGTTTCATTCCTCTGCTGAACTCTAAAGAAGATATTTTGAAGAAAGCTGAAAACCATTGACACAGTAGGAAAAACAAAAACTATGGAAGTCAAGGGGTTTACACGTTTACGGCTTTCTTCAAAATATCTTCTTTAGAGTTCAGCAGAAGGAAAACTCATACAGGTTTGGAACTACTTAAGAGAGATTAAATAGGGAGTCATTTTTATTTCATTTTTAGTTGAACTACCCCCTTCAAATCTTGTACCCTGTCTCATTTCAGAGGTACCGTGTTCACTAGAGGTTGCCTTCATCCTGGACAGCTCTGAGAGCGCCAAAGGTCTTCTGTTTTCCCGCCAGAAAGAATTTGTGCGCAGCTTCAGCAGGCGGCTGGTGGAGATGCAGGTGTCCGGCTGGCACCTGAAGACCCGTCTGGCACTCATCTACTACAGCAGTTCAGTGCATATCAACCAGAACTTCACGGATTGGCAGGACCTTGACCTCTTCCTGGACCGACTGGAAGATGCCAGCTACATCGGACAGGGCACGTACTCCACATACGCCATTTCCAACGCCACACAGCTCTTCATCCGCGAGACCTCGGAGCAGAGCATCAGGGTTTCACTGCTCATGACAGACGGCTTCGACCATCCGCGAAACCCTGACATCATGACGGTGGTCGCCGACGCCAAAAGCCACAACATCAAGATCTTCGCGATAGGGCTGTCGGTGCGGGCGATGGACGGCAGCAGTGCTAAACTGAGGGCCGTGGCGAGCAGTCCAGCGCAACAGTATTTCCACAGCCTCACCGACCGCAGCCTGGAGGAGCGCCTACTGCAGCAGATCGTGAGACATGCAGTCAACATTTCTACATCCATTTACATTGACAATCAGGGTCACTGTTAGCAAGTTGGGCACTGCAGGGCTCAACAATAAGGACTGCCCGATGGCCCGGGGACAGTGTGAGAAATGCTCGGGACAGTAGACAGAATTATTACTGGCCCAATCAGGCCAGTGCTGCCTTGTCACTAAATTTTAATTTGCCTGCGACTATTTGTCCATTGCACGGGCGCCACGGTGGCATAGTGAGTAGCACGTTCGCCTCACAGCAAGAAGGTCGCTGGTTCGATCCCCGGCTGGGTCAGTTGGCATTTCTGTGTGGAGTTTGCATGTTCTCCCCGTGGTTGCGTGGGTTTCCTCCGGGTGCTCCGGTTTCCCCCAGTCCAAAGATATGCGGTACAGGTGAATTGGGTAAGCTAAATTGTCCATAGTGTATGTGTGTGAATGAGAATGTATGGATGTGTTTCCCAGAGATGGGTTGCGGCTGGAAGGGCATCCGCTGCGTAAATCAAATGCTGGATAAGTTGGCGGTTCATTCCACTGTGGCGACACCGGATTAATAAAGGGACTAAGCTGAAAAGAAAATGAATGAATGAATATTTGTCCATTGCCTGCATATATAGTCTTAAAATCAAGAAATAGTTTGTGCTTTCAAGTGTTTGAACGCTACGCTCTCTTCGAAGTCGTAAATACCGGATTACTTTTTTGGGTTCCTCTTATCTAAATAGATGTCGTGAGCACGTTATTTTTTTCCGTAACCTGGTAAAAACCAACACAGCGAAGAGACGACAACATGACGGCAACATCAGATTATGAGGCTAAGAGAAAATGTCTGTTTTGTGATGTTTTGCTGTCATTTTTACGTCAGCCAGGTTTTGTTTTGCAATAAAAAAATACCTGCACATTTTCCTTAACATTTTTAGAAATTATTTTTGACACATTATTTAAAATATGTGGCTAAGAAATAGCAATGAACTTTTTTTAGTGCGGCCAGTGAAAAATTTTGGCAGGGCAAGTTAAAATCTGAGCCACTGGTCCGATCGGGCCAGAAGAAAAAATCCTTAGTGTTGAACCCTGCACTGTGAAAAGTAAATGTGGGGATATGGGGAGCAAAATGAATGACGTGGGGTTGTTGGGACCACTGTCTAGGGCAGGGGTGTCCAAACTTGGTCCTGGAGGGCCGATGTCCTGCAGATTTTAGCTCCAGCTTGCCTCAACACACCTAAACCCTAATGTCGAGTTCAGACTGCATGATTTTAGCCCCAATTTTGACTCGCCTACAGGTTTTGAGAAATCGCCAACAAATCTCTGAAATCACAGGCGAATCGGTGCTCGTGCACGCGAGTGACAGTCACACAATATGAACTATCAAAGACGCGATCTGAGAGAATCGCCGATGAGTTGCTGATGCCCGGGAGATATTTGGCATGCTGAATATCTGGAGCTGTCGGCGATTCAAATCATGCCGTGTGAAATGTGTTTTGACTGAACATAACATCAGCGATCGCCTACAGCCAATGAGAGCGCAGCATTCACTAGTGTGGGTACCCGCAGGCCTGCGGGAGGTTGAGGGAGAAGTTAAAAACGCTCATTTTCAGTTTATTCGGACACAAGAAATGGAGGGAAAATGAGTGTAAATTTGGCAGGAGCCCCCGTGTCTGTCTGACTTGTCATGTGAGCAATATCACAACCCAACCCGGTCAAAAAATAAAAAAGTTGAGGAGAAATTGCTAATTCCCTTCAAAGCCAGGTGAGCAAATATGTACATTTCTACCCCATTAAAGGCTTCTTTCTTGTCATGTAGTTAATAACAAAAGATATACTACGTGTTTTTGGGTGTGAGACATAGTTTGGACAAAGTTGTCGGCGATTCTTCCTATTTTGAAGTCATGTAGTGTGAAACTCCCTGTCGCCGATCCATCTTGCAGTGTAAACACAGCAGCGACAACACGCTAGCCCAGCTAGTCATGCAGTGTGAACACATCTGTGACACGACTACTTTGAAAATCATGCAGTCTGAACTCGGCATAAGAGCTTAATTTGCTAGCCCAGATGTGTCTGATTGGGGTTGGAACTAAACTTTGCTGGACACCGGCCCTCCAGGACTGAGTTTGGGCACCCCTGGTTTAGGGGCTCCAAAAATGCATTAGAATAAATAAGTTAGAACCTGAGCCGTTATGATTGACTTATCCCACCCACACCCCCCTCGCGGCACCCCTGTCGACAGTACTGGGTAAAGTTATCTTTAAAAGAAGTATATTAAAATCTTGAACCTGTCCACACAAAACCTCACATTGTTTTCTATGCGGTTTCGCTGTTTGTCCACATGAAAACGCAGGTGACTGAAACTGGAACTTTCTGAAAACTCTGGCCAATTGTTGAATGATCGCGTACCGAAGAGCCGGTGGCACTTTGATTCATTTTTAAGGGGCATTTTTTATCCAAGAGAGCCCTACCTGTGCACCTGCCTGAGCCAGAGTGAAATTCCAGGTACAGTGTGGTTGAACACTACAACCATAATTTTCACCTACTGATGTCAGTGGGCACGCTGTTTTCTCCTTTCTGATTGGCCAACATGGGCTCACACCAAATGCGAAAGACCCAAATTCTGCACATTGGTCGCAAACGCAACGTTCATCATTCATGCGTGGGACGGTAATCTGGAAAATGCAGTTATGGTTTCTATAGTAGTTGTGTTACCACTGAAACTATTGTGAATTACCGCAGTAGATATATTCAAGTGCTTCACTATTGACTTTATTCTTCAATGTGGAAGTGCGCTCGTTTTTGCGATTGTACTTCCTATTCAGTCGCCTATGGGAGAAATGACTAGGAATAATAAATAGCAGAAAATAAATCAAACTATTCGCTCTACAAACAAGTGTTTGCATGACTATACAGACAAAATAGAATAACATAATAAGTAAACATCAGTTTACAACATCAAGCAGCAGAACGAGCTGTTTTTAATGTCTAAAAATGAATGGAAGTGAATGAGACCGGAAGTCTCAAGGCAAAATGATTCAAATGGCTGCGCCCGCTCGCACGCGGAGAATAAGGTCAATAGTATTTACTAGAAATTAGTATTTTTTTCATGTCATATCACAGAAGTTATAATTTTTTCCATTAACCCCCCCCCAGAAAGTTAATCATCAAAACCAGTACCAGCACATTTTAATGGTTTAATATGTGTTTTGGGATGTATTCCCTTAGAATTAATTGGTTTTAACATGCGGCCAATAGAAGGCAAACAAATCGACCATTATAGTTTTCATTGAAACCAATATGATTTCCACTGCAACCATAAATTCTTTTATGGTTTCTATTTTTTTCTCCCCCAACAGGGAATAGAGTGAGCAGGTAAATAGCAGGTATTAGCCCTTATTATTGAATAGATTTTTCAACAACTTCAGATACTTTGAGACATCCACTTTACACCACTATTGTGATACATCAGGATTTCGCAAATACACAAAAATAACCCTGTAAAATTAGAGTTATCACAGTGAATGAAAAATCTCAAACTGTTTTATAAAATGATAACTGAAATATTATTAATTAAATAATAATTATAGTTTTATAATAGTTTTAATAATTAAATTATAAAAACTCAGGTAGGCAAAATAAATATTTCTCATTTTATTTTAGTTTAGCTTCACGTAGCCTACTAAATATATAAAACTGGAATGAAAATAAATGACAGCAAATAGATTTCTGTTTTGCAGTTTTTTTGATAATTCTACTGTATATTCTAAAAATCCATCTTAAATCTCAATGAGAAAAATAAAAGAGAAAAATACTAGGAGGGTCTTAATGCATTTCATAACCTCTTAAAAACATGCCTTCAGACAGAATTGAGTCATTTACATTCAGTTTTCACAGCTTTAGAGTCTGATTAACGTCAATACAAGCCATTCATATCTCTTTTAAAGAAATATCTTTCTTATTTTACAGCTTAGAAGTGTTGCTGTTATTTGGGGTCAGACAATTGATGCTTAAAAACGGCCTTTGGTTTATTTGCGTGAGTCTGAGATCCAAATACAGCAACCAGTGTTCAGTGTAGGCTGTCCCGAAGCGAAGTTCACACATCAGTGCCTGAATGAAATCTGTGTGAGGGATTTTCCATGTAAACACAGAAGAACTTGATGCCCGTGAAATGTCAAGCACTGTCTCTCATCGCACAACACCAGTCTATTAAAGATGCATCATAAAGTTGCCCACATCACGCATGATATCTGGCAATAAATTGCACTTGTTTTGTCCTGCGTGACATAGTACTTGTGTTCTAATGCTTTCTATTTTCTTTTTTCTTCAGGAAACGATTGCAAAACATGATGTAAGTACTCAACTATTAAGCAGAAATTAAGCAACTACAAAGTGTTTGGATACTTTGATGACACATTTTGAAAGTCAAAATCATTGCATTAAAATAAAATACTAAATCAAGTAGCGTTAAGGTTTTATAATTGCATAAAACATCACCATATAACACATTAATAATCTGAATTAATAAATGATACAAATAGAATGCACTTTCTTCTACTTCACACACAGAAAAGAGATCAATGTACAATAAAACTGCGTTTCACTTGAATAAAACAAGAATATTATCTGTGTTTTTCTCACCAGTGTCCACGTCCGTTGGTGTGCTTGTGTCAGAAAGGTGACCAAGGTTTGCCTGGAGCTCCTGTAAGTATCGCAGGGACATAATTAACAGTTTTACTCATTTATGAGGATTAATAACATTTTATTTCTGTCTAGGGTAAAAAAGGAGATCAAGGTTATGAAGGAGCACCGGGTGCAAAAGGCTCAAGGGTGAGAGTGGACATAATAATCAAGTAAATATGATGATTAAATATGTTGTTTTCCCAGAGATGGGTTGCAGCTGAAAGGGCATCCGCTGCGTAAAACAAATGCTGGATAAGTTGGCGGTTCATTCCGCTGGGGCGACCCCGGATTAATAAAAGGACTAAGCCGACAAGAAAATGAATGAATGAATAAATATGTTGTTAATGGTTGTTGGTCTGATTTATTTTTTAGGGGGAAACAGGAGCACCGGGTCTTCCAGGAATCAGTGGTCCAGAGGTACATCATGACTTGGTCACACTTTATTTTAATGGTCCATTTGTTGAATTAAAGTTACATTGCATCTACATGCCAACTAATTCTCATCAGATTATTAGTAGACTGTTAGGTTGGGGTTAGGGGTAGGGTTAGTGTAAGTTGACATGTATTTGCAGAGTTTCTTAGTCAGTTAAATGTCTGTTGAATGTCAGTATCAACAGATATTAAGCAGACAGTCTACTAATACTCAAATGGACCATCAAATTAAAGTGTTACCCACGACTTCAAATGATCTGGTTTTATTTCGGTTTTATCAACAACTCTATGACCAACACTGATCTTGTTATTGGTTCCTCATCCACAGGGGAGACCTGGCTTCAAAGGTGATAAGGTAAAACAGAGTTTTTATCTCTAACATGTTTTAACCCTTGTGTATTGTTCAAATTGACTACCCTTTGGTTATGTTGGTGGCCATTTCTGCCCCATTGACTTCCATTATGACCACATTTTTTGATTACAAAGCCATGACGCCATATAATCACGCATGGTTGATTGTTGGTGGTTTTCCCTGTTGGGAAAAGGTAAAATGTGTAATTTTTACTGTTGATCATCAGTTGGCACCATTATCCTATTAGATAGGGCTGGACAGAATGTGTGTGAATGAGTATTTATGGATGTTTCCAAGTGATGGGTTGCAGCTGGAAGAGCATCCGCTGCGTAAAGCATATGCTGGATAAGTTGGCGGTTCACCCCAAATTAAAAAAGGGACTAAGCCAAAAAGAAAAATGAATGAATGAATGAATGAATAGGGCTGGACAAAAAAAGTTTCTGGATTTTATATGAAGTTATATGTATTGTTATGAAATGTGTATTTATATAGCGCATTTATTGTGTATGGCCATACACCCAAATCGCTTTACAATCATGAGGCGGGTCTCTCCACACCACCACCAGTGTGCAGCATCCACTTGGATGATGTGACGGCACCCACAGGACAACGGCACCAATGCGCTCACCGCACACCAGCTATAGGTGGAATGGAGAGACAGTGATAGAGCCAATTCAGTGGATGGTGATGATTGGAAGGCCATGATCGTAAGGGCCGATTAAGGGACTTTGGCCAGGAGACTGGGGTTATACCCCTACTCTTTACGAGAAGTGCCATGGGATTTTTAATGACCACAGAGAGTCAGGACCTCGGTTTAACATTTCATCCAAAAGACGGCACCCGCTGACAGTATAGTTTCCCCTTCACTATACTGGGGCGTTAGGACTCACACAGACCACAGGTTGAGCACCCCCTGCTGGCCTCACTAACACCACTTCCAACAGCAACCTAGTTTTTACCATGTGGTCTCCCATCCAGGTACTGACCAGGCTCAGCCCTGCTTAGCTTCAGTGAGTAACCGGTGTTGGGCTGCAGGGTGATATGGCTGTGGTTGTAAATGGACATATGGACTAAAATCACTAGTTTTAACTCTTTCCAACAGGGAAACCCACCAACAATAAAGAATGCATAATTATATGATGGTGTCATAGCTTTGCAATCAAAACATGTTGTTATAAATGGAAGTCAATGGGGCAAAAAAAAGCCACAAACACAACGAAAGGGTAGTATATTTGCACTGAGTGTATTTTTAAAAATCCTGAAGCTTTTTCCCAAAATACGTGTCAAAATATTATTTGGCACTAAAAATCATTCTATTTGCTGAAACACAGAGAAAGATGTGCCAAATTAAGCCTTAAAAATCACCCTAGAGTGGATGAAAACATCCTCTTCACCCCCAAATTTTCAATGTTGCACATGTAATATACAGGGAGTGCAGAATTATTAGGCAAATGAGTATTTTGACCACATCATCCTCTTTATGCATGTTGTCTTACTCCAAGCTGTATAGGCTCAAAAGCCTACCACCAATGAAGGTGATGTGCATCTCTGTAATGAGAAGGGGTGTGGTGTAATGACATCAACACCCTATATAAGGTGTGCATAATTATAAGGCAACTTCCTTTCATTTGGCAAAATGGGTCATAAGAAGGATTTGACAGGCTCCGAAAAGTCTAAAATAGTGAGATATCTTGCAGAGGGATGCAGCGCTCTTAAAATTGCCAAGCTTCTGAAGCGTGATCATCCAACAATCAAGCGTTTCATTCAAAATAGTCAACAGGGTCGCAAGAAGAGTGTGGAAAAACCAAGGTGCAAAATAACTGCCCATGAACTGAGAAAAGTCAAGCGTGCAGCTGCCAAGATGCCACTTGCCACCAGTTTTGCCTGTGGTCCATCATCAAATGTGAGATTTACAAGCAGGGAAAACAGTACACCTCTCTGAACAGTGTCTGTGAGGCTGTGGTTGCTGCTGCACGCAATGTTGATGGTGAACAGATCAAAACACTGACAGAATCCATGGATGGCAGGCTTTTGAGTGTCCTTGCAAAGAAAGGGCTATATTGGTCACTGATTTGTTTTTGTTTTGTTTTTGAATGTCAGAAATGTATATTTGTGAATGTTGAGATGTTATATTGGTTTCACTGGTGAAAATAAATCATTGAAATGGGTATATATTTGTCTTTTGTTAAGTTGCCTAATAATTATGCACATTAATAGTCACCTGCACACACAGATATCCTCCTAAAATAGCTCAAACTAAAAACAAACTAAAAACTACTTCCAAAAATATTCAGCTTTGATATTAATGAGTTTTTGGGTTCATTGAGAACATGGTTGTTGTTCAATAATAAAATTAATCCTCAAAAATACAACTTGCCTAATAATTCTGCACTCCCTGTATATGCACAAATTATATTTTCACTGAAAACTGTTGCGCCAGGTTTGGATCATGATCTAAAAATATTACCCCTTGTTTAGTTTCACAATGCAATCACTAAAGTCTTGAGTCGTGTTTTAGGGGGATCAAGGTAATTGTGGACCACCGGGACAAAAAGGATACAAGGTAAGACTTACAGGATCTACTTGCGCTTTACTACTCATTATAAAAGATTATTAAAACCGTTTTATTGTTCATTTCGCAGGGCACTGAAGGGCCTCCAGGGCCGAGGGGCCCCAGAGGAGAGCAGGCACAGTATAAACATTCACCTCTTTACATCACATATTACATACGTCACACCGCAGGTTTAACTGAATGCATGAGAGAGTGATGAATAACATACTCAGTTCTGCAAGTATCACATTCCATTCAAATCAGGTTGAAGGCATTATGTATTGGTGAATTATAATCAATATTAATCTTAACCAAGGATGGCACAGTGGTCGCCTCACAGCAAGAGGGTTGCTAGCTGTTGTCGTTTCGGTATGTAGGTTGTATGTTCTCCCTGTGTTGGCGTGGCTTCCTCCGGGTGCTTTGGCTTCCCCCACAGTCCAAAGACATGCGGTACAGGAGAATTGGAGGAACTAAATAGGCCATAATGTATGTGTGTGTGTGTGTGTGTGTGAGAATGTGAGAGTGTATGGCTGTTTCCCTATACTGGGTTGCGGCTGGAAGGGCATCCACAGCGTAAAGCAAATGCCGGAATTGTTGGCAGTTCATTCCGCTGTGGCGACCGCTGATAAATAAGGGACTAAGCCAAAGGAAAATGAATGAATAATCTTAAATTAATCTGATTTCCAAAAGCTCAGACTTATCATAATCTCCAAAATATATCTGCACACTTTATAAATCACAGGTAAATGTAAATGCATTAGTCTCACCATAGTAGAGTCATTTCATTACATACACATGGTGTTCATGGCAGGCTGTAGGTTTTCCCGCAGTCTGCACTCATGGAATGTGATGGACAGATCGCTGGTAATCCAGTGCTAGTGTACACACGTAAAGCAGTGAATCCAGGCTTGCAGGATATTATTCTTTTTCCAACAGCGACTTTGTGCAGTGGGATTATTTGGAGACAGAATAGTTCAGACTGACTGGGTCGAGTCCTTCAGGACCCACAGCAAGGGCCAAATTTACAACTCACAGCAGCACAAACACTCTTTAGGTGTTAAAAACTGCTTTTAGGATTTGCTGGACACATAAAAAGCAGATTTAAAAACATGTTTTACCCATTTGCCAGCAAGACATTTTAATCATGTGCTGAACAAACATCCTAAACCAGGCTGAGTGGGTTAGCTGCTTTTAAAGGGATTTTGGCCACTTTAAGCCAGGCTTTAGAAGGACTTCGGCCACTTCCAGGCTGCTTTTAAGAGGGACTTTGGCCACATCCAGGCTTGTTTTAGAGGCATTTTGGCCACTTCCAGACTGGTTTTAGAGGTGTTTTGGCCTCTTTAAAGTTTAAAGGGACTTTGGCCGCTTTCAGATTCGTTTAAGAAGTGTTTTGGCCACTTCCAGACTGGTTTAAAGGGACTTTGGCCGCTTTCAGACTAGTTTAAAGGGACTTTGACTACTTTTAGACTGGCTTTAGAGGCATTTTGGCCACTTCCAGACTGGTTTTAGAGGTGTTTTGGCCACTTCCAGACTGGTTTAAGGGGACTTTGATCACTTCCAGGCTGATTTTAGAGGTGTTTTGGCCACTTCCAGAAAGGTTTTAGAGGGACTTTGGCCACTTTCAGGCTGGTTTTAAAGACATTTTAGCCACTTGTAAATTGGTTTTAGAGGTATTTTGGCCACTTCCAGGCTGCTTTTAGAGGCATTTCAGCCACTTCCAGGCTGCTTTTAGAGGTGTTTTGGCCACTTCCAAGCTACTTTTAGAGGCGTTTTGGCCACTTCCAGGCTGCTTTTAGAGGTGTTTTGGCCACTTCCTGACTGGTTTTAAAGGCGTTTTGGCCACTTTCAGGCTGGTTTTAGAGGTGTTTTGGCCACTTCCAGGCTGGTTTTAGAGGCGTTTTGGCCACTTCCAGGCTGGTTTTAGAGGCGTTTTGGCCACTTCCAGGCTGGTTTTAGAGGCGTTTTGGCCACTTCCAGGTTGGTTTTAGAGGCATTTTGGCCACTTCCAGGTTGGTTTTAGAGGCATTTTGGCCACTTCCAGGCTACTTTTAGAGGTGTTTTGGCCACTTCCTGACTGGTTTTACAGGCGTTTTGGCCACTTTCAGGCTGGTTTTAGAGGTGTTTTGGCCATTTCCAGACTAGTTTTAGAGGCATTTTGGCCACTTCAATGCTGTTTTCAGAGGAGTTTTGGCCCCTTCCAACCTAGTTTTAGCTGGTTGGGATGGGAGACAATTTGGAATGACTAGCTAAAACAGGTCAGAATAAGTTGTTGTTCTCAGATACTCTAAAGCCACCTTTCCACTGCACATGACATTTGGACATGCCTATCGGACAGAATTTTCATTATGGACGTACGTGTAATCATAAAATCACTCTTGAGGTCTCGGAAAACATAAGACATAAAAATGATCGTTATTTATCTGATTTAAAATGTCTTTAACTTAGTTACCTTTACATATTCTTATTTAAGTTGTGTTTAGAGTTTGTTTTCGTCTTTGCTATTGTTTGTGTATCACATGTATAATATAATAATAATAATAATAATAATAATAATAATAATAATAATAATAAAAATAATAATAAGCAGGTAACTCCACGCAGCTCCCAGACTACTCTCCATTGGAGATTAAAGACTTCCGGTCTGACACTTGTCGCTTGCAGTGAAAAGGTGGCTTAAATGGAACTTTATTTTACCCTCATTTTGACATTTATAGATGATGGGAATCTTTTCAGTTTGCAAAGGCTGCCTGTAGTATTGGTAACCTAGTAACCTACAGTAAACAAGATAAGGATAATGAATACAGCTGATTGGTCAAGTGGGTGTAATATTTGCTACTTCAGAGTTTATTCGGCAAACGTGTTTCCATCTCCTATTATTCATGTTAACCTTTTTTTAGACAGTCCAAAACCACCTCAAGCAAGAACATTTGATTCCAACTTTGGTGTTTCTGTTACTCCTTGGCCATGCGATACTTCAAAATAAGCGTTAACACAGCGTGATGGAAACCCAGCTAGTTATTTAAAACAATATTGTAAATAGCTAATATGCTTTCAAATCACTTGTGTTGTGTACATTTTATGCAGACACCAAAGTAGATGAAAAACAAACAAAAAACAATGCTCTAAATATAAGATCAATTTCAACTTACTTGTTCTTCTTATTTTATAGGGTCTGAAAGGATCTCCAGGAGACCAGGGAAGCGAAGGTCAACCAGGACCTAAAGTAGGATCATATCTTGCTATTATTTTTTCTATTGCAATGATGTGTATGTGCTTCTGAAATAGAGACATTTTAGGGATTTTCCATGTGGTTTTAAATACAGATCTTCTGCCTTTTGTACTTGCCTGTGAAGTTTCAACAAAGAGAGCCTTGAAGATCTGACATATAATTGCACATGAAAATGCAAACCCCCCAACACTGATAGACACAACGGATGTCTTTATGCTCTGTAAATGTCATTTGGAACATACAGGAGGAAATGAGTTCAGTGATCAAAACATGTACTGAACCCTTTCACCACTTACTAATAGTAGGATGTGCTATAAATATTCATGCAAACGTTGCAATGTGACACTAAAATTAAATTGACAGCATTTAGCAGCAAATTCTTCAGCTTTATGACAACTTTTAAGTGGACCAAATGAATCACTGACCTTTTGGGTGGCTCGTAGGGGGATCGAGGGCCAGCTGGTGTATCTGGTCTACCAGGAGATATTGGAGTTGGATTCCCTGGTCCAAAGGTAAACTTGATCTCAACTGTATCTCTGTTTAAATTAAACAACAATCATGTTTACATCAGTTGGAAACATACCAATCGAGATCTGAACCAGAGAAACTACAGTAGTCAACATTTGAAGTGAATCAAAAATGTTTTTCAAAAGTGGACAAGAGTGGTCAATCGTTATTAGTACAGCGTTGATGAAAGGTGATCCACTTCAAGTGTTGACTACTGTATTGATCCACTTCAAATGTTGACTACTGTATTGATCCACTTCAAGTGTTGACTACTGTATTGATCCAGTTCAAATGTTGACTACTGTACTACGACAAATAAAATAAATTGTGTGATTGCTCCAGGGTGTCAAAGGAAACCCAGGAAGACCTGGTCCCAGTGGTCAAGTTGGCATAGGTCAGCCAGGACTACCTGTAAGTATAACACAGCTAAGTATTGTATATACATACAATTTATCTATAGATTATGTTGACTTAATACATGCATCAATGAAGGGTCCACCGGGATTACAAGGAGGACTGGGGAACCCAGGACCTCCAGGAGAGGGACTTACTGGAGAAAAGGTGAGCAGAGAGTTGCAATTGGTCCTGTTTCTTCTTGGCAAGAACTCCTATCCTGATTCTTTCTATGCATTGATAGTAATTAAAAACAGCAATGTTATAAAATTGCTATGAGTTTTTTTAGAATTTATATTTTTAATAACCTTAATGACCATTTTCCACTGTAAGGAACTTTAAGCAGCTGATAGTTTCACAAATATTAAGCTTTATTTTGAAATTTGAAGAATATCTGAAATGAAATCATACCCATGTGTTATTCTTTACCTTTGATGGCGCTCTAAAGACATTAGAATATCACATATTATGTTTTGTGTTGGTGTTTTAGGGTGACCGTGGCTATGCCGGCCCTACAGGTACACGGGGACCACCAGGTTATGGAGTTAAAGGTGCAAAGGTATGCTGCAGTTGTGTGAGACCTCTGTTGTCTACATAAATATCCATTATGAGTTATTTTATCCCTCATAACAATAATTGTAGGGTGATGCAGGACCTCCAGGATCACCTGGACCATTAGGAATGCCTGGTAGAGGAATTCAAGGAGAGAAAGTATGTGCTATTTTTCTGGTCTGGTATTTCTATTTATCAATATTCTTGATATCAATATTCAGTATTAGGGGTTCTCGTATAGTACACTCAGGAATGTGCTTAACAAAAGCATGCTAATGTGCTATTATCTAAATGATTGGACTTTATTCTACATATCTAAAGGGGAATCAGGGACCGGTTGGTCCTCCTGGTCAAAGAGGGAATCCTGGGACAGGATTCTCAGGACCAAAGGTAAGAATATACTGTAAACGCCACAATATTAAGAAATAAATATATAAATAAATACACATTTTTATTTTGTACTCTCTCAGGGAGAGCAGGGATTTCCTGGAAATCCTGGAGCCCCTGGGCAAAGAGGAACTGGAGAACCAGGACCAAAAGTGAGTTGCCGCTTCAACTAAACCATAGGTCTCAAGGCTCGTACACACCGGGACGCTTTTCAGTTGCATTTATCGTCGGCGTTTGAGACGTTTTTTTACATTCAAGCCCAAGCGATTTTCTCTGGCGTCGAGCAGAAGAGTATGGAAAATCACTACTTGACGTTAGATGATGAACAAGGTGGGGCCAAGCTTCTGACACCCGCTTGTTACACAGAAGAAGAAAAGAGCAGGTTTACACGCTTGTTGATGGCGATCGGCAAAGCATGGATGGTTCAAGTAGCCGTTCTAGCGATGAAGAAATGATTATTGTTCACTAGTGCAATAAGCAGCTCCACGTTCATATCGCCACTGGGCATCTTCAATGTGCGCTCGCATTGACAGTTTTACGCTTGAGCGCCTCCAAGGGGTGTTTACTGTAACTTCAGCAGCTCCGTACACGTGAATAAAAGTGCCAATCTGATTGGTGAAGAAGGTTTTGATGCTGGGCGTCAAAACAAAAAAACGAGCATGAGGCTTTTCTTTAAAAATGGCGCTTTTACGCATGGCGTTTTGCACGTTGGTGTGCACAATCACATTGACGCCCTTTATTTAGTCACGAGGCATTAAACGTTGACCGAAAATGCGAGCAAAAAACATCTCTGTGTGCACGGGCCTTCAAACTCAATTCCTGGGGGGCCGCAGTTCTGCACAGTTTTACTCCAACCCTAATCAAACACAGCTGATCCAACTAATCAAGGTGTTCAAGACTACTAGGGACTATTAAGTAGGTGTGAGATGGAGGTGGTTGTAACTAAACCGTGCAGAGCTGTGGCCCTCCAGGAATTGGGTTTCTGTGACGATATGATATGATTTCATTATTTGATACTTTTATTCAGAGTTGTGGTTATGTATTGATGCCATAGGGTGAACCAGGTTTACGTGGTTTAGCAGGTGATCCAGGTTTTCCAGGTCAAAATGGAGCATCTGGACCCAAGGTAGTCTTAATAGCAGTTTTTGGACAGCTTATAAAACTTTTAATATTATATGATGTTGTGAATTATAATTATTTTAGGGTGAGGTTGGCCTACCAGGAGCTAAAGGACCAGATGGACCCCCTGGAAGAGGCCTACCAGGAGAGAAGGTAATGCAGATTCCAAATATCGTCATCAAATCAAAATGTCTTTTTGATGATAGTTGAAGAATTAGTTCAGGAGAAATGGGAAAGACTAAAGATTGTTATGAAAAGCTGAGTATCTCAGAGTAACAACAAGATATAAGCTAATGATACACAGGGTAATTTTGAGAAATGTTTCCAGACAATACTGCAGATCAATGTAGCTAAACTACTTTTCTTTTGAGAATGGGCAATACATTTGGATCCTGGATACATCTGGATCCTGTTTGCGTAATAAGTTGCCTTAGGTCTCACATGGTTGCCCATTGATGGCATGATTTCACAAATTGCACTAAAAGTATATCCTCAGTATTAGCTGTGGGTTGCTCCCAATCATCATTGGTGACAATTTCCCAACAGTGGTCTGAAGAGGGGAAAACCTCAAACTTGCGAGTGCATCAGGGTATTGGGTGCTCAGTGTCTATTTTGAACCTGTCCATCATTGAAAGTGCCTACAATGGAACTGGACCTAGTAGTGGAAGAAATTCATGTAGTAAGATGAGTTCTGTTGTCTTTTACACCATGTGAATGGATATTTATGCTTACCTGTAGAAGTGATAGTGCCAGAATACACTGTCAGACTAGACAAGGTGGTGTAAGAAGTTGATTCTTTAGCCCCTTTCAGCTGGATAATGCATCATCCTATAAAACACTCACTGTTCAGAAACAAGTTTAAAGAACATGAGGAGATCAGGGTGTTGCCCTGGCCTCTAAACTCAGCAGACCTCAACTCAACTGAACATCTGTGAGATGTGCAGGACCAAGATTTATGCAGAGCAGCTCCACCTTACAACATACACAGCTTGAAGGACCTGATGCTCCTTTGTGCCAGATACCACAGGACAACTTCAGGGATCTTGTAGTTGTCATGCCTCAAAGGGTTGTGCTGTTTTGCAGTGGAGGACCATATGTATATCTTTCTTCAATAGGGAGATAGAGGAGAGAGGGGTTCCAGGGGTCAACCAGGACCAATGGGACCTGTTGGGACAACAGGGGAAAAGGTGAAAACAATCGATTCACATTTTTTAATGAATACATAATACAATGTCAATGTCAACAGAGACAAAGGACCGTCTCTGTTATTATTTTTCTCTGAATGTCCTTGTAACACAGGGAAACCCAGGGAATGTTGGACCTCCAGGTGTTCCTGGGCCTTTAGGAAGGGGTATACCAGGACCAAAGGTACCAAGCTAATTTGACAGGTTATAAGATCTGTCAACATGGCTTTAATGTTTAATTACTTTTTGAGGTCACTGTAGAGGAGATCTCATACCATGTTTATCTTCCTGTAGGGGGATCTTGGGCCAGTTGGTCCACCAGGACCTACTGGAGAACCAGGGATTGGTATTGCAGGGCCAAAGGTAAGATGTCACATAGCAGAAACCTGTACCGTTTTGTGACTGATGTAATGAAACTTACTCTGTCTTTAGGGTGAAATAGGATTACCGGGATCTTTTGGACCACCAGGGCTGAAGGGAGATGGTTATCCTGGACCACCTGTAAATATGAACATTACAAAGAGCGCTATTAGTGGTTTATAGTTACATTTGTACAATCTGTATTAAATCTGGCATAAAACCAGTAAATGTTGCTTGTGATCTTTAGGGGCCACCAGGCCTTCCGGGACTTACAGGGGAAACTGGGCCAGAGGGTATTGGTTTACCTGGACCAAAGGTAGGTTGCCTTTATCCTGTCTATTTTCTTCAGAAAATGCAAACATCTTAAGTGTGTTTAATCAATATATAATTTCTGTCACAGGGGGAACGAGGCCCTCAAGGCTCCCCCGGCCCAGCTGGAGCAACAGGTCTTGGGCAGATGGGCCCAAAGGTAGGAAAATATAAAATAAAGCTTGGCACACTACCTGACAAAAATCTTGCCATCAATCCCAGTTGTAACAGCAACAAATAATAATTTGACTTCTAGTTGATCATTTGGAAAAAAGTGGCAGAAGGTAGATTTTTTTCGATGAACCATCCCAATCATCACAAAAACTGCAGAAGACCTATTGGAACCCACATGGATATTCTCACAAGATTCTCACAAATATCAGTAATGTTTATATTGTATACTGTACATTATTTCTGTTAAGTGACAAGACTTTTGTCTAAGCAAAGTCAGACTTTACTGTCCTAATTAAATAATTCAATATCAAGGCATGATCATAATTTATTTTGGTGAAATAAGCGTAATCTAGAGGCCTTTGCCTTTTATGCAAGCCACTTCTGATACCAAATGATCAACTAGAAGTCAAGTTATTATTGGTTGTTCCTAAAACTTGGAAAGGCGATAAGACTTTTGTCAGGGAGTGTAGAAAACTTTTATGCATATCAAAATCAATACTCCATTGCATCACAATATACAGTGGGATGATTCATTAGAATTGTGTTCAGTTGTTAGGTTGATGAGCAACTCATAATTAGGGAGAAATTTACTTTATTGCTATAATGGTACAATACCCTTTAATGTGATTGTGTTTAGATTAACCTTTTAGGTACTGCATAATCAGATGTGGTTTTGTGATGTGCAGGGCTCTATTGGCCCAACAGGACCGGTTGGTCCTCCAGGATTACCAGGAGAGGGCATACAAGGACCAAAGGTAATAATCAGAGGCACATCAGCAACATACAAAACAATGGGATGTACTGTAGTTGTGAAACACTGAACCAGTTTAATACACGTGAACTTTACACTTTTCCTTTTTCTGTACAGGGTGAACCTGGATATCAGGGTGTACAGGGGCCAAGAGGGTTAACTGGAGAAGGCCTGCCAGGGCAGAAGGTGAGGAAAGCCATACTTGCTCTTATAGCCGGTAGCAAGTAAAACATTTATCACCCTCTACTCACTCTAATATTATTCCAAACATCTATGCCTGTATGAGGAGATGTGAGGGAGCATTTCTGAGCTTCTCTTTTCCATCAAACCTCTGTAGACCTCTTAGATTTAAGTTTAAAGTTAAAATGCTACATTGCATCATGTTTGATAAACAATTTTGATGTTCACCTTTGTGATCTCACTGCTGTATTTGTAGGGTGATCGTGGGTTTCCAGGAGCTCAAGGACGCAAAGGGGAAGGAGGAAGCCAGGGGGAACCAGGACTTACAGGACCACCGGTGAGAAAAACATTTGATTACTTGTCAATGTCTCCTTGGTAGAGTAACAGAGGCCACCCAGCAAACAGTTTGGAGTAAAAAGAAAAAAAAAAAAAAGTCTACCGGACATCTAAATGCAGAGGTTCAGTTTGGGCTGTCAGTGAACATCTATTAGAAGTCTTAGAAGAGTGAAAAATCATCAAATACACAAAAATGAACGAATACACATGTGCAGTCTAACATGTCTAATCTATTCGATTTTCACTGACAGCCTAAACTTACAGTAGTTTTGTTTGAGCCAAATGTAGATGTCTATTGGATGTCTATAAAAATGTTAATTATAAGGAGGGCAGTTAGGAAGAGATGTGCAAGTAAACCTTCCTCCCCTGATTTTAAGAAGCATACTAGCAACCATCATCTTTCATTCCAGAAATACCAGTTCAAAGTCCACTCGGATCAGGTTGACTTGAACCGGAAGGATTATATGGGTGCAGTGACCTCGATGTGAGTGAGCTTTAGACTGGTGTAATGGAGGTCAGCTAGTGAGAGTAGATCTTTAGAAGCTAATTAGCTTCAGTCTTTGGGGTGCTAGTTAGTGCATCCACCTCCCATGCCAGAATTGCCCATTTGAATTGCCCATTTGCCCACTCGGAGTGGGTCAGTCCCTAATGATTCCATGCACAATTTAAAACACACATCTCTATATTTACTGCGTTTAACATACTACATATTGTCTTATGATCACAGGGTAATGCAGGGAAAAAAGGAGAACCTGGTCTCACGGTACGTGCACAGATTTCAATAAAGAATTCGTTTTGGATTTTGTCATCCTCTATAAACATGTTTTGCACCTGTTATAATGGTGATGATCTCGTCATTGTGTAATCGTTGGAGGGTAAAAGCTTCTTGCATTTTTAAAGCACTTTTGTATAAAAATGGTTAAATGTTGCAAAAGTGCATTGTGGGATACAATTTTTGTACAAATTGTATGTATAAATTGAAAATATATACATTTCATTATTTATTTATATATATATATATATATATATATATATATATATA
>CAIGQQ010031697.1:940747-953705 GCA_903798035.1 Danio albolineatus
CAGTTGACTTTACTTAAAATAAGTGAGTAATCCTGTTGCTTTTAAAATGATCAGTTGACTTTACTTGAAATAAGTGAGTAATCCTGTTGCTTTTAAAATTATTAGTTGACTTAAAATGAGTAACACTGTTGCTTTAACAATGATTAGTTACTTTACTTAAAATAAATGAGTAATCCTGTTGCTTTTAAAATGATTAGTTGACTTTACTTAAAATAAGTGAGTAAACCTGTCGCTTTTAAAATGATTAGTTGACTATTTAAAATTGAGTTAACCTGATAATTAATTGACTCTAATTAAAATGAGCTAGTAAACCGGTTGCTTTTAAAACGATCAGTTGACTCAAATAGTAAGTAAACCGGTTGTTTTTCATGATTAATTACGTTACTTATAATTAGGGCCAGACGGAATCTGCGGACATTTTTTGCTATTTCTGCGGAGTATTTTGTTAAAAATCTGCGGATTTATGCGGAATGATTTTAGGAACATCATAACAAAAAAATTAATATATAAAATAAAAAGTAATGCATTTGTAACTTTTATTTAATGTTTACAATGTGAATCCAATTAGATCCACTTTATTTGGTAAACAAAGCAAGTCTCTCGAAAAAAAATCTCTACTAAAAGACAGAAAATATTACTTTACAAACTGTATTGTAAATAAATCATATGAATATTTTCATATAAATCAATATTTTTACTGAAATTAATTTGAAAACTGAATAAACATAAATTTACACACATTTACACCAGTAAATAAACAGAATCAATGATGGGCTAAAAATCTGCGGAAATCTGCGGAATTCTGCGCGCGCAGATTCCGTGTGGGCCTACTTATAATCAGTGAGTAAACATGGCACTTTTAAAACAATTAGTTGACTTTACTTCAAATTGAGTAAACTTTTTTAAACAAAAAAATTGTTTACTTTAAGACAGTAAATTGGTTGCTTTTAAAACAATTAGGTGACTTCACTTAAATAGTGAATAAACCGGTTGGTTTTAATATGATTAATTGACTTTACCAATAATAAGTGAGTAAACCTGTCGTTTTTAAAATGAGTTGACTTTACTTAAACAGTGAGTAAACCAGTTGGCATAATGTAAATTAACTATGTAGATTATTCTAAAAAAAAAAAAAGTTAAATCAACAGTTTCAAGTTATAATGGATTTAGTAGCTTTAAGTTTACTTGCCGCTTTTAAGGCAACAGGTTTAATCATGAAGTAAATAATTGCTTTTTACAGTGTAACTAATTTGATCTACCTCAAAGAAGTTTTAATTGCACTAAATATCCTAGATAAATGCTCTTATCTTTATAATATGTTTTTATAGTCATTAGGTTTTTTCCACTTTAGTTTAAATGAGAGACTACAATATTTTTTGTATGTTTGTCATGCTGCAGGGGCTGTTTGGCTGGACAAAAGGGAGATTACATACTAATAACAAAAACCTTGGGGCTACACATGAAACTAAAAAGGGGTCTGTGTTATTTCTCAACTTTCCATCTGTAATTCTCAGCCAGGTGCAGTTGAAGAGTCTGGCGTGTACCCTTATTATGATCCTGAATCAGACATTACTGGCACCATCAAGCCGTATTTGGAAAGAGAGGACCTGATCCTGAACCTCCTCCCAGATTTCTCGTCACGCAGAACGACTGATCCACCACTGATCTTTCAGCAGGATTTTACTGCAGGTAAATATACAGTGCAGAGGAGATCACAACTAGAGAACTTAGCTTTCTACATTTCAGGGTCACTGCTTAGTCCTAGTTTACCTGATGCCAAAAATGCAGTTTTTAACTTATCCCAACTTAACCCAAAAGAGCAGTTTTTAGGCATGAGTTGCAGCATATACACAGCATAAAAAAGAAATATCTGATAAAGAGCGCTGATCAAAATTAGAGAACACTTTAGGATTCCTGACAGACGGTGAACAGTAAATTCCTTAATTATCTGATAAATCATATTTAAATTTTGTCATGGTAACAGGGTGGCTCAGTGGTTAGCACTGTTGCCAGCCACACAGCAAGAATGTAGCTTGTTTGAGTCACCGCTGGGTCAGTTGGCATTTCTGTGTGGAGTTTGCATGTTCTTCCCGTGTTGGCGTGGGTTTTCTGAGAGTCCTCCACCTTCCCCCACAGTCCAAACACGTGCGGTATGGGTGAACTGAAGAAGCTAAATTGTCTGTAGTGTATGTGTGTGAATGAGTGTGTCTGGATGTTTCCCTGTACTGGGTTGCGGCTGGAAGGGCATCCGCTGTGTAAAACATATGCTGGATAAGTTGGTGGTTCATTCCGCTGTGGTGACTGCTGATGAATAATGGGACTAAGCAGAAGGAAAATGAATGAATGAATTCTGTCATCATTTACTGGTTTCAAACCTGTTTGAGTTGCTTTCATTTGTTGGACACAAAAGACATTTTTGAACAAGTTTGAAACCTGTAACCATTGACTTCCATAGTATTTGTTTTTCCTACTATGGATGTCAATGGTTTCTATGATCGATGAGTTGGCCCAAACAGAATCTGTGCATGAAGAAATCAGTGGATTTACATTTATTGTTGAGCCTGTCACTCCCTCTATTTACTTAAGTAAACGTGTAAAAAAATGAAAAATAAATAAATAAAAATAAATAAAATATATATAATAATATATATAATAAAATATAACTATTATTGCATTGGGGCACCACGGTGGCCTAGTGAGTAGCACGTTCGCCTCACAGCAAGAAGGTAGCTGGTTCGATCCCCGGCTGGGCCAGTTGGCATTTCTGTGTGGAGTTTGCATGTTTCCTCCGGGTGCTCCGGTTTCCCCCACAGTCCAAAGACATGCGGTACAGGTGAATTGGGTAAGCTAAATTGTCCGTAGTGTATGAGTGTGAATGAGAGTGCATGGATGTGTTTCCAAGAGATGAGTTGTGGCTGGAAGGGCATCCGCTGCGTAAAACAAATGCTGGATAAGTTGGCGGTTCATTCCGCTGTGGCGACCCCAGATTAATAAAGGGACTAAGCTGAAAAGAAAATGAATGAATGAATATTATTGCATTATAACTATTACATATTGAATATTTAAATGTTTAGATGATTTGTGTAAATTAATTTTTTTAAAGTAATATTTTCAGTTTTCTTGGATGTATTATATGAGAGAATATTTTATTTATCAAACAAATGGTTTGCAAATGCATTATAAAGCTTTAAGTTTAATTGCTATGTTTATTTTAAGCGTTCAGCTCATATCCTCAAAATCATTCTTCAGATTGAAAAAAATAAAAATCTGTACAAAAATGACAAAGTCTGCAGATTCTGTCTGGTCCTGGAGATGAGAGTCTAGTGCATTTAAAGCAAAAGCTTCTACAATTCGTATTTATTATGCTGTGACCTTCAGAAATGACTTTTTTGACATGCTAGTTCTGTCTTTTCCTTTTAACAGCAATAATGATGAATGGAAACCTTGTTTTAAAACAAAAATGAACTGTTTACTGAAGTTGGTTGCTGTATCCTGAAACAGGAGCAAACTCCGAACACACACTCTCACACTGAGTCGGTTGCCAATGGTTACAGGCGCGCTTTCAGTAGCGCTAAGCATCATAGGAAAACTTTTCTTAAAGTAAAACAACCTATATAAATGCAGAGGTAAATAAATTCACATTATGACAATTAAACAATAAATGAAGCATTAATTAAATCGCTGTAGCTGTCCTATATCAATTTAAGTCACAACATCGCTAGTACAATCATTGCTGTTCACTATTTTTGATCACTGCGTTTCCTATTAAATAAAGGGGTTTTTGTGCCTTGGTCGTGTCTGTAAAACACTGCTCTACTAGTATGCTGGCGCTACAGCTTTAGGTTAATAAAAACTTTCAATGAGTTCTAATTTTGAGCTTTTGTTCTGACTATCAATTATCTCTCTCGTCTCAGATGAGCGATGTCTACAGCCGCTGGACCCCGGGCCGTGTCGAGAGTATGTTGTTAAATGGTATTTCGATCCAAAGGCCAATTCATGTGCTCAGTTCTGGTTTGGAGGCTGCAAAGGCAACAAAAACCAGTTTGACAGTGAACTGACCTGCAGAAAATCCTGCGTGAGACTGTAAGTCATTACAGCACCCTGAAAAATGGGATGGTACATATAAAAAAAAACAGTAAACCAAATAAAGCTAACGGCCCATTTGTTATTTAAATATATATATATTTAGCTTTTACTATTATAACTGTGAACATTTACATAATTAAACTGTTCAGAATAACTTGAACAATCTTTTAAAGGTGCAAGCGCAGTGGCGACAGTCACAACCGCTGCTATTGTGTTGGGATTAAGACAGACATAAATGCATTATGAGTTTTAAAAATGGGGAAATTATTGAAAGAATGGCATGGGAAAAAAAAAAAAAAAAAAAAAAAAAGCCATTGTGGATTTGTTTTGGTGACATTTGAAAAAGCTGAACTGTCAAATAAACACCTCCCCCTCCATAAACATAATAAATAAATGAACACTAATAAATGCAATTATTAAGCATTGGTAAAAACAAGGGTTCATTCTTCATATCTCGCTTAAATGCTCTAAGATGATTTGACAGATCCTGGATCTTTTGATCTTGATATTTGACCTCTGGATTATTTGGTTCTTCAAACAATTTCGCATATCAGATTAGAATGTCTGGATGAACTGATCTGAGATCGCTGCATGTGTTGTAAAGGACAGATCTATCGAAATCATGATCAGCAATGCAACGATTGGCTGACGGCGCAGCAGTGTAATGACATCATCTGATTAATATTCAATTATCCATGTGAACAAAGTTATATAAAATACATCATAAACTGTTTGTTAAATATGATACACAGTAACTTTACACCTGTTGTGGGCTGCAGGATTTACACTTTCATCTGTCAAGAGTATTACTTCGAGCAGATTTAAGTAGGCCTTTTCAGGTTCTTAATAAATGGTTTAATTTAATTTTGCATCAAAAAAAAACATGTAGGTGTCTGCAACTTTTGCAAAGCATCAAATCACCAGCATATCAGCTGTCCAAACGTGCGCATAACCGCATACATTATTATTCCTTTTCTTCATTAAAAAAGAAAGAGAATATTGTGCATGTCTATTACCATACATAAATTGTACCAAAGCTAGATCAGTACCTTAAAATAGTACGTGTTTGTATTGAAAGTCCATATTATTAAATGTTCTCTTTGAACTAGAAATCGGTGCGGGACTCATTTTTTTAGTCTCACTCCCGCAAGGTTTTATTCTGCACCCGACTGCTTCCTCTGTATATTCAGCCTTTGTTCACCTGCTGCCCGCCCCGTTTGCTACCTGACCCGACCGTTCCTGCTAAATTTAGATCTGGTTTCCAAAATCTCACGTTTAAATTGGGTTCTACCAAAAGAGAGAGATCACAGATAAAACTGTAGGTTGTGCAAGGATTGTAGGCTAAATGTCAGTTTTGTTTGTTTTCCCCTTTGTGATGAGACATGAGTGCCGCCTTAAACCTGAGGTTCTAGTCTTGTGACTGCTGAAGGGTAAAACTTTAAGGTATTATCACATCACACAAAGGGTCATTTTTTTTCATTTGTGTCTATGACGCAAGAAAAAGACTGTCATACATCAGACTTGGTTGATGTGTGTTTACTAACAGTAAACTGGCCATTCTCTAATGCAAGCTGAAGGACAGCGCATCTTCACTTCATGTTGGTAAAGCTCGCTCTGAGGAGCGTTATGCAGGTGATGCGTGTAGACTCACGAAAAAAAGCACATGCAGAAAGCCCTGCTCCATGCATTCAACAGGAGTAACAGTCATGAGCACTGGCAGTATTGGTGCTAAATAAGAATGAGGAAATCACAGATATGCGGTTCTGAAATAACGTCAGGACTCGGGAGTGCTATATTGTTAGACCGCTCACTCCCGTTCAAATTGCACCACAGTTACTGACCGTTACAACATTTTATTCGCAAATTTATTCTCACGCGGCAAGAAATCTGGTCGGGTACAGCCGCGGGAATGCAGACCTCTACTTTGAACCCCCTTGGGGAGAGAACACCCCTGTGACAGTTTTTGTACTATTAATTTGGAGTTTAGATTGCATAATTTTTTTTTACTTCTATTTTATATTTTATTCTATTTTATATATTTTTTTAAAAACTATTTTACTTTACTATTTATAGTCTAAAGGTTACTACTGCAAGAAAATATCAGCATTTGGTACATACTTGCAGTCAGGGGTGTTGCTAGGCATTAAGCTCTGCTGGGGCACTTTAGCTGTTTTTTTTTTTTTCTTTAGAAAGCACGACGGTAAAACACAAGCGCTGTTATGAATGTATTAAAACATGCTTGTTTGTTGTAATATTCGTAATAATGACAAAATATACTAATTTGTGGATCTCCTGAGCCATGTTTCTGTTGTAGCTGGTGTATTCTGGAAAATTTTCTTACCCCTTAATTTCGAGTGTGGTCCTGAAAAATCTCTGTTTCAAGGGCTATTTACCCCTTCCCCTTAGCCCTACACCTTCGAGCCAAAGAGATTTTGGGACAGCCCTACCCCTTCACATGAACGAGCAAAAGGAGGGAAAGGGGAAGGGCTAAGGGATAGAATTGGGCCTTAGTAAGATCCCCATCATATTATTTAAACTTTAGTTGTCAAATTCACTGCGTGCCGTCACCTCTTTGAGCTACCAGGCCTGTTGCTACGACAACAACTTTGAACAAAACGATCCTGGATCGTGTCAAATCGTCAATAACCAAATTCAATTAATTGAGTAATCCATGTACCAAGAATGAACCCCAGGTCTCTGATAATCTTTCAATTTATGTACACAAATGCAAACCTGATAAAATTAACAAGGTAAGAGTAACACTTTCAATTTTTTGTGTTTGCAAATCAGTTATGATAACAAATATGGATTTCTCAACTCTTCTGAAGTTAAAGCAGTGGCTTTTGTTCTTGCATGCCAAAATATGGTTTCAATTAAATTGTTAACCCTTGTGTATTATTCAGATGTAATACTTTGTTGTGTTAGTGACTGTTTTTGCCCTATTGACTTCCATTATAAGCTGTACAGTATATATATATTATTATCATTATAACCTATAATCTGTTGTTCAGTTTGTCATTTTGATCTGTTGGTCATTGATTGGCAGCATTAAACCTTTTGATAAGCATGTGAACAAAGCTTATATCTGCCTCTTATATGCAGTTCTATGTAGTAAAACAGCAGATTAGTGTGTATTCATAAATACACTTACTATGTTTACTACGTTCTGAGAGCTGAGCTGCTTATTTTGATTTTTATATCAAGATAAGTGCACACAGTTCTCTCTTGCAGTCATGATACTCGATATAACTTCATATAACAGCCAGAAACTACACTTCTTTTTGTACTGCAACTGATAATGAACAGTAAAAATTACAAATTTGACCTCTTCCCAACAGGGAAAACCAGAAACAATTGAGATTATATGGTGTCATGGCTTTGCAATCAAAAATGTCATTATAAAGGAACGATAATAATGGGGCAAAAACAGCCACCAACATAACGAAAGTATAGTAAATCTGGCCAGAGTGTGTTGTTGAATTTCTGAAAAATTTCAAAGCATTTTCCTAAAATATGTGTCAAAATAAGATTTGGCACCAAAAATCATTCTGTTTGCTGAAACAGAGAAAGCTGTGGCCAAATTAAGAGTCAAAATCACCCCAGAGTGGATGAAAAATCCCCAACAGCACACAAGGGTTAATATTGGAAGAAATGTCATTTTTAAGCATTCCCAAGAGTAATGGATGTTTATATGGTGTCATGGCTTTGCAATGAAAATAAAAAAAAAAGTAATTATAATGGAAGTCAATGGGGCAAAAAAGTCCCTAACATAACGAAAGGGTAGTGTGTTGTTGAATTTCTGCAAAATTTAAAAGAATTTTCCTTAAATATGCGTCAAAATATGATTTGGCACCAAAAATCATTTTGTTTGCTGAAACAGAGAAAGCTGTGGCCGAATTAAGAGTCAAAATCACCCCAGAGTGGATGAAAACATCCCCAGCAGCACACAAGGGTTCATTTAAAAGGAACTTCATTTAAGCATTCTCAACAGTATTTTTTACATTAGCGGTTTACAATTTTGATGTGATTCTTATATTAACAATGAACCAGAGAGTTAAAAATGTCTGAATGTTATTGCAATACATCGAATAGTAGCTTAATAGTACCTGAAGACTTGATACAGAAAAAGTTCTACAATGCAGTGTAGTGGTGTAAGGGATCACAAATCTTGTGGTTCGGATCACATTATGGTTTAGTCACGGATCAGACCATTTTTCAGATCAGCCAATAAGGGGAGAAAACAGAACTTAATAATCAGCTGATTCACTGTTAAAACTACTGTTGCTGATGATGCTAAAATTATTAATCATTTTCAATAAATGACTGTTATTCGCTCATAATACTTCATGTTTCATTGCTAGATTGATAATTTTTAAAATAATTATTCAGTGGCATATTTTTGATGGCTGATTGTCTACCTATTGGTTAAATAATGTAACTGCTGCCTACAACTTTCATTTTTGAGCACATGACGGTTATTCTAATCGTTACCATATACACCAGTGGTTTTATCTAAACTGTAAACCGTTCTCCCAGTACTTGTCTTATTTGACTGTTTGTAAACTAAAGACTGAATCTCTTTGATTTTTGCGTTTTTCAAACAGTTTTGAATGCATCGATTCGAAGGATTAATAAACATGCAAATCACCATCATTTATAAATTTATGTTGCGTGGTTGTTGAGATCCTGATCTTTTAATGATTAATCTTGCAGCTTACACTGAATGCATTAATGCAGGCTAAACAAGTAGTGACAGAAAACACCTTTAATAACCTAAGAAACCCACCACATCCCGAATAACCTACTTCTTCTGTCATCATTATATTTTACAGGAAAGACTAAATGCATTCTTACACGTGATTTGAATGATGCGAGAGGCGATCTCTCTGTGATCGTTACAAATTTTGGATTAACCTACCAGTAAAAAATGTATTAATCCGCAGGTCACGTGTTCCGAACCGTGATTTGTGATCCGTACGAATCACAGATGAACCGTAATCTCTTACACCCCTAATGCAGTGACATTCAGCCATTATTTTAAACAAACCTACAAAACTATTCACTCTTATTTCACATTGAACAATATTCATATCAATTTTCGGTCTGTATATGTTCTTGAGTCTTTTGTTCTCCTCAAATGTTCTCATGTAAACTGTTTTTTGCCACATTAAACATCTTTTTTTGTACCGTTTTGTCTATTGCGTGTTTCTCTGCTTGATCTCACTGTTGTTGTTTTGGTCATGAAGGTTGAATCTGTACTTGTATCCGAATGGTCGCAGGTGATACGTGTAATACTCCAGCATGTACATGTCTGCAGCTCTCAGATAATGAAAAGAGATCACAAAATCTGAACAGCACCCAGGGCCCTGGAAAAAATAAAATAGAGGAAGATAAAATATACATCTTCTGTTTCACATGATGGACTAATTTGAACAATGCAGGAGAGTATGTAAGAGTCAAATGTTATTGGTACACAATCCCTACAGAAATATACATTGGCTGTGTCCGAAACCGCATACTTCCATACTATATAGTACGCTAAAATCAGTATGTGAGCCGAGTAGTGTCCGAGTTCATAGATTGCGAAAATCAGTATGCGAGAAGTACCCGGATGACCTACTACTTCTTGCGAGATTCTGAAGTGCACATCACATGCATGCAGGGCATCATGGGATAGCGCAGCAAGAGAATTCATAAATGGGAGAAGCGATGCAACTGATGCAGGTAGGTCACATGAACATGACAAAAATGGTGGATGTAGTATGTCCGAATTCCATACTGCTCACACTCATACTGTATAGAACGTACTTTTCTAACGACCGAGTAGTAAGTTTAAATTAAAATGCAGTACCTACTGAGTGTTAGGGGGTTTCGAACGCAGCCTGTTTGTTTTATACAACAGTTCTGTCTGGTTCTTGAATCTGATTGGCTGATTCTGCAAATAACAGCACTCATACAGCCTCTTCACCCTTGTGCATTACTTCACCCACATACAGCAACAAGCAGAGGACACTATAGCAAGGGTGCTCAACCCTGTTCCTGGAGAGCCACCCTCCTGCAAATTTCAGTTGCAACCCATATCAAACACCTGCCTGTAATTATCAAGTGCTGTTCAGGTCCCTATTAATTTGATCAGGGTTGCAACTGTAATCTGCAGGAGGGTGGCTCTCCAGGAACAGGGTTGAGCACCCCTGCTCTACAGCTAGACAAATATTGCTGCTGTTGGACAACAATGTATTTGAGGCTTTTTTAGTTGAGATTGTAGTTGTTTAGACTGCAACTATGCAGTTTATTTATAAGGATAGTGCCTATTTTAAATATAATTTCAGAGCATCGGATTCAGTGCATCGGCTGCCATCAGTCTGTCTGAGCAGACCAAAGAAAGTGACGGATGACGTTGTCACAAGATGGCGACAGAGACCGCATAAGTGCATAGAGGAGAAAAACTACAGCTGAACAAATAATCATAAATCAGGTACGTGACATGAGTCGATTGCTTCTAAATTTTTTAGTGCTGTATCTATGCCACAGAAATTAGTAGTGTTTGCTTTGGCTTTTTCAGGGTTAATTATTCTGAAACAGAGCTATTTGAATGATTCTCTAGCGTAATGTCTGAAGTGATGACAAAACAGGTGTTTTTGCTCACTATGATTTTGCTTTGGCTCGGCTCTAAGGGTCATACAACAAAAAATAAGGTCAAGAATCTTGATGTGACTCTGGAGTCAGATCTCAGTTTCAACAGTCATGTCAAAGCAGTAACTAAATCAGCATACTATCATCTCAAAAACATTGCAAGAATTAGATGTTTTGTTTCCAGTGAAGACTTAGAGAAACTTGTTCATGCTTTTATCAGCAGCAGGGTGGATTACTGAAATGGGCTCCTCACTGGCCTTACCAAAAAGACAGTCAGACAGTTGCAGCTCACGTCATTCGCTCGCGCAACAAGCCAGAATGAAAACAAAGGACCCGCCATGTTTAAATACACAGCTGAGCTATTACACCAAAAAATATATATACGTAAAATAACGAGCCATGGTCGACCCGAGCTCAAACAAACTTTGTTGTGGTCTTGATGAACAGCCACAAAGCCAAGAAGAAGAGCAGATTCTCCCCTGTGCAGGTAGTTTTTAACGGGCCTGTCTAAAGCGCGAGCGGTTTCGCTTGTCACTCGCGTGAGCGTCTATATTTGAAATAACAAACTTCTTGAGCTGATGATAATAACGTGCGCTTGATTATTGACGTGCTTTTGAAACCCGATCCTTTCAGAAACAGACAAATGCAAGACTGACGCGTGCAAAAACAAAGGAGAAGCCGGAAAAAACAAAGGAGCAAACATGAACAAACTGCTGCGTTTCACAATTACCGTCACCTTCTGGACTATTATGAACGAATGATGGAATTACAAGCGGTTACATATGCTGGTGAAGATTAAAGACACCAATGAGAGGTTTGCACTGACTATGGGTAAAGGTGACACGTACCGACCCCTACCGTACCGTACCACTCAGGGTGTTTTCACACTTGGTTCAATTGCCTGGACCGTAGCCAAGTTTGATTGTTCCCCCTTGCCACCTTCTCAGTTGGTTTGTGTTCTTCTGAACCCCGGTACGCTTGCGTCATTAAGCCGCTGTTTTGTGTACGGCTGTCGCCAGGTGACGGACACGAAAGCAAAGCGCCAGAATGGAAAGACGTCCGCACTCCGCACATCGCGGTCGTTTCACTTTTACTGAACCTTTTGGTTTTGGACATACAGAAAGCGGCTCGCGTCTATCTGCCGCAAACATATTATACACGTTCAGAACATCACGCGATGTCCAAGCTGTTTTTGGAGGAGACAAGCAGACATTATCACTGTGTTTGCTCTGGCTCAGTCGCGCTTGTCAGCAAGATACAGTACGTGATACTCAGACACACACACACACACACACACACACGAATGAACATTATAAAAACTATAGTTTGCTGTACTGTTGACGGTTCATTTCCAGTTTTTGGTACGATTGCATTCATACTACAAGTGAACCGTACCAGAGTTCACATGAACCGTACCCCAGAACACCTCTTTCAGGCGGACTCGGGTACGGTTCACGGGTGCGCACCCGAGTTCAAAAGACGCGTTCACACTAGCTAAACGTACCTTACTATGACTTCAAACGAACCCAGGTGCGGACCAAAAGTGCTAGTGTGAAAGAATCTTCAGTCATAACTGCAAACCAAATCCAGTAACCCTCCCAATGGGCTTAATCTAATCCCTCTCTGTATTCATTCTAATAAAATCTCAATTAAAAACAAACACTCACCGGTTTGGTTGTATAGTAACTGTACCACGACTGCTGCTTCTTTACATTCTCCTGGCGGATGAGGTGTTTATCAGGCCTAAATGGGTTAAATGTTTCCCTCAGCATCGCATCTCTAGTATCCACGGCCTTCACTCCCATAATCTCCATGCAGCGGCCCAATGCCATGTCCTCCAGAGAGCTGAAATGCGTGCAGCGTCCAGTCCCGAATCCTTGCACAAATCTCCTGAGTGCTTCTCGGCTTAAAACATACCCGGCTCCTCCGCTCATGTATCCCTGAAGCACAAACGGACGGAATTTGTGGCCGAAATAAAGAGGTTTTTCGGTGTCGTGCTGAGAGAGCAGGTATCTGAGGTTTTCCAGCACCACAAAGGTGTCGTCGTCAGCTTTGAGGAACCAGTCGGCGTGCTGGCCCTTACAGAAATTTCACATGATTTTCACATGTTAAATTCACATGTGACCACATGTGAAATTTCACATGTGAAACACAGGAACCACATGTGAAATGCACATGTGGTCACATGTGATAACGTGTGGTTTTGGAACGCTTTCGTGTGAACTCACATGTGGTCACA
>CAIGQQ010031697.1:969974-1053599 GCA_903798035.1 Danio albolineatus
TAATAATAATAATAATAATAATAATAATAATAATAATAATAATAATAATAAAAAAAAGAAAACATTTCCATGAATTAAAGCTGGGTTTCCAGCATCACCAATCTGGTCTTGTTATATGATCTTTCAGAACCGAATCTAATATTCATTTTTGTAATAATCATCTTTACAGAATTTCTGGGAAAAAACCCTGAAGAGTTAAATGCAGAAAACAATTATTTTATTATTAAATCATATTTTATTTAAAAATAATGTATATTTAAAAAAAAATAATAATAAAATAAAAGACAATTTAAATGCAGAAAACACTATTATTAATCATCATCATCTGTTTAATAAAATGGATAAAAAAAACAAAAAAAAAACACTTCGTTTTCACTGCAAAATGTGTATGTATTATATTTACATTTAAAAACAATGGAATGTGTCATTAACAAATAACACAAGTTAACATGTGTACTGCATCAAATACAATAAGCAGCTCAGTTTAACACTGGTTAGAACAAAATAAGAATTTCATTATTAGCATATTTAAAAAAAAAAAAAAAAAAAAATATTATACAACTTCGGTTTTTACTGCAAAAATGTTTCATGCATTATATTTACATTCATAACAATGGGACGTGTCCTTAAGGTAAATTTAAAAGGTTGAATGGTACTGCATCACATTTTTCAAAATACAATTAAAGCAGCCCAACAGTTCAAAACTGGTTAACAAAATCCTAAATCCTCATCAATTATTATTATTATTATTATTATTATTATTATTATTATTATTACTGTCATTTATTTTATTTAATCTTGACCAATGGAATGTGTATATTAATTTGAAGGGTACTGTATCATTCACAAACAATAATAATAATAATAATAAAGTTTTATAAAATGTTTGTTCTGAACGAGAGAAGGTTTATTGTTAAAATTTGGATCAAAGCATTAAACACACTTTGGCACAGCCTCCTTCACTTATTTAAAAATCAAGGGTGCCAGTATTAGTGAAGTGCACTGTTACACGCTTCTGGACTGTATCATCCAGTGTTTTAGTTGTCATTTACCTGTGAAGTGATGTCTGTCCTCCAGGGATCCACTTGTAGTCCATCACACCAGCCACCGCGGCCATACAGCCAGGTGCCATATTCATTGGGCACTCCTCCTTTAGGTACCAGTAGGGAGCAGCCCAGAGGAGAACCTGTAGAGACACACATGCATCCGCTTTACTCACTGCCACCAGTGTGAAATCGCAGTAATAAATCTTATCAAATGTGATCAGTGTAGTGTCTGCTCAGCCTGGTCCTATACTCACCAGCTGCCTCGAACACCAGGGTGTTATTGATGGATCTGTTGATCAGGAAGTGATGAGACGTCACACAAAATTCCCCACAGAAGTTATCATCAGAGCCGTGACCCGTAATAACAGCATACAACTCCACCTGCCAGAACATACAGGATAATACTATATATAAAAATAAAACATTACATAGCCATCCATCAATCAAAAAAATAAAAACTATACCAAAATAAATACATGTATATGTTTTTTTTTATTTTACTGCTGCTGCCTTGCATCTATCTATCAATAAAAATAATAATATTAATAATAATAATAAAGTATTTTTTTATATTAGTAACGCATTTTATGATTGTTGTTACGACCATGGGCACCACAGTGGCATAGTGAGTAGCATGTTTGCCTCACAGCAAGAAGGTCGCTGGTTCGAGCCTCAGCTGGGTCAGTTGGCATTTCTGTGTGGAGTTTGCATGTTCTCCCCGTGTTCGCGTGGGTTTCCTCCAGGTGCTCCGGTTTCCCCCACAAGTCCAAAGACATGTGGTATAGGTGAATTGGGTAGGCTAAAATTATCCAGTGTATGAGTGTGTATGGATGTTTCCCAGTGATGGGTTGCAGCTGGAAGGGCATCCGCTGCGTAAAACAAATGCTGGATAAGTTGGCAGTTTATTCCGCTGTGGCGACCCCAGAATAATAAAAGGGACTAAGCCGACAAGGAAGGAAAGAAAAAAAAAAAAAAACGAATGTTACGACCAATGACGATGATCATCTCCTGCCATTTCAAAATGCACATAAGACAATCATTCAGTTTAAGGGCAGTTTATTTATATAAAATGGGTTTGGCTTTTTGTAAAATTACACAAGCTAGAATGTTTTTGTCCTGACCTAAACCCAATTAAGAATCTGAGGAGAAAATAATAATAATAATAATAATAATAATAATAATAATAATAATACAGGGTTATGGCAAGGACACCCTTTAACCTGAAAGAGTTGGAGCTCATCGCTAAAGAGGAATGGGCAAAAATACCAGTGGAGAAAAGTTTCTTCCTATAATTGTAGACTAGCTTTTTGCATGATTGATGTACAAGCACTTTGTACAGGACTTTTCTATTAATTGCGAAGGGTATAAATAGTTTTGCCACTTTGTTGAAATGCAAAAAAAAAAAAAAAAAAAAAAGCAGAGAAATACTTCAACATTGATGCCCCTCCCAAAAAAAAATGAAAAATTGCTGAATAAAACTGAAAAATGAAAAAAAAAAAAAAAAAAAAAAAAAAAAAAAAAAAAAAAAAAAAAAAACAGAATTTCCCACGGTTTCAAATAATTTCAGGTTAGACTGTGTATAGTGAGTGTTTGTTATACATTACATGGTTCCTGCTACATTCTTCCATGGCAGGGCACCACACCAAAATTCCAGCCACATCCAGCTTCTAATTCAGGACTACTTTATTTAATAAATAGTAGCTTATATTCAAACCAAAATTAAAAAGTGAATTAAACAGAGCAAACTTTTCTGTAATCATAGTAGTGCTGTGCATTATTTAACCCTTTATATAATAAAAAAATAAATAAATAAAAATAAAAATAAAAATAAATTTTATACATGCTGACTGACCGACTGACAGGGCTGTGCAATCTGAGGCCAGCTAACATGACATAGCTTTCAGTTATGATGAACGCCGTTTCCATAATTATACTTTATACATAAAAGTCTGTGGTTCTGCATACAGTGACTTTATATGGCTGGAGTTAATAGCAGCTTCACTTCACAATGCAGTTCTGTAAACCTATTGGGAAACATTCATAAATATTCCTAGCAAATCTAATAAATGTTGGACACTCGCTACTCAAAAGCACTTAAAAAAAAAAAAGAAAAAGAAAAAAAGTCAGATTTTCCCAGAGTTTTAAATAATTTCAGGTTAGTGTTTGTTATCCATTACAATACATGGTTTCTGCTACATTCTTCCATGGCAGGGCACCACACTAATATTCTCACCACTGCTACATTACAGCGTCTAATTCAGGACATTGAATACTTATAACTGCTATTATTTATTTGTTTATTTTTAAATAGCAGCTTATAAATTCACATCAAAGCGTATTAAAAAGTGAATTAAACCATTTAATTAAATAAAAAGTTATAATAATAAAAATATATATACTTATATTTATATTATAATATACTAATATTTATACATGCTGACTGACCAACTGACAGGGCTGTGCAATGTTGAGGCCAGCTAACATGACGTAGCTTTCAGTTATGATGAACACAGTTTCCATAATTATACTTTATAGATAAAAGGTCTGTGGTTCTGCATACGATGACTTTACCTGGAGTTAATAGCAGCTTCACTTCACAATGCAGTTCTGAAAGTCTATTGGAGACATTCATAAATATTCCTAGCAAATCTAATAAATGTTGGAGACACTCGCTACTCAAACGCACTAAATTACCCTTCAGCAGAGTTTGAGCATGCACAAGTAAACTGCGCTAGAGCAGTGTATAATTGAGGGAAACTGAGCACAAGAAAAGAGATTCTCACACTCGTGTTACATGAATGTGATCTCGACTTGTAAGTGTGCTCAACATATTTGATTTGTCATTGAAATACTGCCATAGGAAGTTAGAGTATCTGTGTAAAAGGATTGGCACTACAGCTGGAAATAAAACCTACAGTAAACAGTGTAATTAGATCATTCTATGGGGATTTATCACCTTCTTTGTTGAAGCTGGAACACTGAAGTCGATCTCGTGGTGTCTGCTGTTATAGTCCTTATCAAACGTCCCTCCATTGAACAGCGGCATCACCTTGAAAGGGTACAGTCTTTCTGCAAACAGTGTCCAAGGGTACGTCAATATTCAAGACAGATGTTCTGATCCCACAGCAGATCTGTTTAACTTCCTTTATTACTACATCAGCTACAATCATACTGACGCATTCACACAGCCAAAACCATAGATGCAGCTTCCAATAAACGTATGGCTTCCTACAAGTGCACTACAAATAAAAGCAAATGATAATCATCAGTATGACTTAGTGTAGCCATTTTATGATTTAAGCTGATTTTAACTGACTGGAATCGTAGAGTGCACGGGGAGCTGAATAACAGCTGTTCTATACAACACTTGATTAATTAAATGAAGCAGAAGTGTAATCCGACTAATATAATATTTGCATCAGATGATAAACACTTCCTGCTTCCTTTTTTCAATAAATAAACACCTCGCATTGTTCTTTTAAGGATGACTTGTTAGCACACGTGTGGGTGAGTAACGGCTTTTACAGCTGGACATCATAAATCTGTGTTTGACATGTTCTGTTCAGGGAAATTTTAGTGCATAAAATGTTCTGAAACACGATGTCCACGGCCTACGTGGAAACAGGGGTGTTGTGAAATAGGATTACCGTTTAAAAAGGAGTGTTTGCTGTCTGAATGCATTTAAAACTATTTCTTTGTGATGCAAAGCTTAAATTTTATAGGCTTTCTGCATAACGCAAATATACTTGTATGCATGTAAAATCTTATAAAATTATTGTATTAGTTATTGTAATTATATTTGACCTAAGCTGATATTATACATCATGACAATGAACATGCACAATATTTAGATCACGAGCACTTCAAAACAGACAATTATTATTATTATTATTATTATTATTTTTTTTTTTTATTAAACATTTTATTATTAATTTAATTTTTTTTTTTTTTTTACTTTTAGAATGCTTTATAGGAATATTAAAATTGTTGTATTGGTCAAACAGGAGATTTAACTTTCGAACATTTCCACTGAGCCACAATATTGAAAAAAATGTTACTGTTTGTGAGCCTTTTGTCTGTCAACTGTACAGTAAGGCTCCATTTGTTCATTCATTCATTTTCTTTCAGCTTAATCCCTTATTTATCAGGGGTTGTCACAATGGAATAAACCACCAACTATTCCAGCATATGTTTTACACAGCTGATGCCCTTTCAGCCACAACCCAGTACTGGGAAACACCCATACACTTGCATTAACATATACTACAGCCAATTTAGGTCATCCAATTTACCTATAGCACATGTCTTTGGACTGTATGGGAAACCAGAGCAAAACCACAAATGTCAACTGAGCCCAGCCGGGACTTGAACCAGCACCTTCTAGTTAGTTAACATTAGTTAATTAAACTTAGACTCAAAATTATAACGTTTACATGTGAACATCAATTTGTAAAAATGTTACATTAAGTAAAATGTAATGACTACAAAATCATTTAATGTTGATATAATGTTACTGGTAATTCCTTAGTTATTAACTGTGTTTAATAAATTATGACTTTAAATTAGTTATTGGGCATTACCTAATACATTCAAATTTCATTTTTATTGGCTATAATATGGCTTTCTAACTGTTGATTTTAATGTATTAACTAACGTTTAATATTGAGAGTTTTCTGTAAAGCGTCACCTATTGTATTAATCATCCTTTTGCTATTTAATGGATTTGCTTAGAACATGTATACAATAAAAGCAAAGTATTTTTGGGGGGGGTTATTCCACATTAAAAAGGTACAGAAAACGATCACTGCAGAAGCCCAAACTATACATTCAAAATAATATTGCTTGGAGGGAATTTCTTTCTTCGTAAAAGATGGATATCTGAGACTTCTCTTGATACCTGCTGTTTGGAAGCAAGCTGCACTTACAGTATCATCACTCTAGTATGCAATGTTACATGATCCTTCTGAAATCGTTCTACAATGCCAATTTGCAGCTTAAGATTTAAGACAGTTGAGCTGCTCAACCCATTTGGAACTCAAGTCCTTGATGAACAGAAAGCTAAAGAGCATTCACCCTAAACAAAACACACTTAATCCTTGTGTGTTGTTCAAATTGACTACCATTTCCTTATGTTAGTGTCTATTTTTGACTTCCATTATAAAATGACGGTTTGATGGCATAATCAAACGCGAGATTGGTGGTGTTGTTGTTGTTGTTTTTTTTTTTTTGGAAAGAGGTAAAACTTCTCATTCTTACTGTCTGACTTTTATATGGGAGTTCTGTGGATTAAAACAACAGATTATAGTGTGCGCGTATAAATACACTTACTATCTTTACTACGTTCCGAGAGCTGGACTGCTTTTTTTTTTCCTCCTTTAAAAAAGGTAAACAGGCGAATGTCTCAATCTCACACAAACCCACTACACTCCATATAACCATACACTTAATTCAATTAATCTTCATTTCTATAGCGCTTTTACAATGTAGATTGTGTCAAAGCAGCTTCACATGGATTATAGTAAATTGAAACTGTGTCAGTTCAGTTTTCAGTTGAAGTTTAGTTCAGTGCGTTTAGTATTCACTGCTGAGTTTAAACACTGAAAAGTAATCCATTGATGCACAAATTTAAGCACAAATTTTTTTTTTTTTTGCACTGAAGCTGATAATCAGCAGCAAAAATTACAAATTTGACCTCTTCCCAATAAGGAAAACCATCAGCAATAAAGAATGCATGATTATATGGGGTCATGCCTTTGCAATATTATTAATAATAATAATAATAATAATAATAATAATAATAATAATAATAATAATAATAATATTCTAAAAACGGAAACCAATGGTGCAAAAACAGCCACAAACATAACGATTTGTCAATTTGCTCAATGTACAGTTGAGTTTTTGAACGTTCAAAGCATTTTCCCAAAATAAGATATCACCAAACATTATTTTGTTTACTGAAACAGAAAGTTGTGGCCATATTAGGCCTCAAAGTCAGCCCAGAGTGGATGAAGACATCCTCAACAGCACACAAGGGTTAAACATTTTATCATGTTTGCATTATGATTCTGACCTGTCTTATTGCTCTGACTGAAGCGCAGATTGAGAGTCGTGATCCATGGCATTGCCCACGGCGGAGTCTTCATGGTGAAGGAGCATTTCTTGTTATCCAGCAGGGGAATCAAAGGAGACACGTCTGTCAGCCAATGACCTGTGCCTCTGTAAAAACAGTCAGAAACACTCAGCTACATGTACACTGAATAAAGCCCTGCTCACAGCCTGAATAATTCAAAAAGGGATGGTTCATCCAAGTATTAAGGCATAGTCACACTAGGTACAGTTGCCTTGAACCGTGTTTGTTGCCTTCACTGAAAAAAGTACAAATGAATAATATATCCATATGAAAATGGTCACTTAAGTGAAGTCGCCTCTTCAGGTTTTGCACTCAGACATGCTTTGCACTCACACTACAAGTGTACCATGGCAAATTCCAACTAAACCACACCTCTTCCAGCCAGGCCAGGGCCAGCCAACCACCCAGGCACGGTTTAAAGCACTCACACTTGACAAATTAACTAGGAAATGGGGTCAAATGGCCCTGGCACAGTTTGGATAGCCTAGTTCATCAAGTGCCTCCAAACATTAAGTTTGTCTTTTGATCACAAAAGATGATATTTTGAAGAAAGATGGAAAACAGTAACCATTGACTTCCATAGTAGGAAACAAATACTATGGAAGTCAATGGTTACGGTTTTACAGCTTCCTTCAAAATATGTTGTGTGCTAAACAGAAGAACAAAACATGAAAATTATGATTTACCCATTATTTGTACAAGTGAACCATCCCTTTAAAAAGATAACTTTAAAGTGTGTTGGCGTTTGGCTAGTGAAGTTTGACAAGTATCGTTAATGTGTTCTGCACATCTTATCTGAAGCTTAAAGTCAAATGAGACAGTATAGTAATTCTCTACAGTAACTGTGATGTCCAAAAAAAAAAAAGAAAAAAAAAAAAGAAAAAAAAAAAAAAAGAAAAAAAACAGGTTTGCGACAAGTGAACTTTCAACTTTGGGTGACCTATCCCTTTTAAAAAGACTTTCTGCATTCACACCAGACACGTCAAGCACGAGTGATTTGCATGTTAAGTCAATGCAAAGGCACGAATAGGCATTCTGCAGCACGATACACGCGAATGGCGCGGCGAGAATAACGCTAATTGAGCGTTTGACTCGCTTAACGTGCAATTCGCTCCAGTTTGAAAATCTGAACTTCAGCAGACATTCACGCCGCATTAACCAATCAGGAGATTGCTCTTGTGGAGGTGTGATTTTGACGTATCGCCTGTTGTTGGTGTTTCGGGGGAAAATCCTCCTGCCGACAACAGTTCATCAAATTGGGCTTGGCTCAGTCAGAAGCACCACTGAATGCTTCCATCATCAAGGTTGAGTTTCTGGAGGAGTTTGAGCTCACAGAGCTCCGTGCACCTCTGAAATAATCTAGTGGACTCAGATACAGCTCTAAACAAAAATCAACGCTGTTTTTCAGCCTTCATAAGCACATAAACACAGCTATTCTCTCTATAAAACCCCTATTAGCCATTTAGCAACAAAGCTAGTCACCAAGCCATAGACAGAAGCCTTGCCCATCACCCAGAATCCACGTCTGTTGTCAAGCGAATTTGACGCACGAATGAAGCGGATTTGTACGCGCAAATGAAGAGTAAACTCAAAATGTTCACGCATCTATTTACGCGCGAATATTGTGATTTTGCCACGTCTGGTGTGAATGCAGCATTAAGTCTCCGAATTCAAAAATTCTTGAAAACATCTGATAAAATGTAAGAACATATTTTAGCAAAATATACAAAACTGTTCTAGTGTTTTGAATATTTTAATGAAAGAGGGGTAAAATAAACTTAACAACAACAACAACAACATGGTGCTTTCAAAAGACTCCACTTTTTTTGTAAATTAGCTAATTTTACGAGTCACCTAGAGCAGAATTTCTCAACTACGTTCCTGGAGGACCACCACCTGTACTCGGTGAAGAGTGATGAACTGATGACCTTTACGGCCAAATCACAGTCATTTCTGTTGAGCACTGGTAAATACTAATGACAAATCAGCGGTGCTTAACACAATGAAGATTTCCTTTTTAAAACTTCAGTAGCAGGACAACACAATTACAGACAACACGAGGGTGTGCTCCAGAGGACTGCATTGGTTTTAAATCGCTCACTGGGTTACATAGGCTAAATCAGCCCCCACTGTGTTTACCTAGTGCCACGAACTGAAGCCTAGAAAGATGCTCTTTAACAGATTGGGATTTCATTTAATGTATATTATATTTTTAATAGTTTAAATTGAACTGAATGATATTTAAAAGTGATGTTTACACCACATCTGCATTTTGAAATTGCAGTAACAGCTGGATGTTTGTAGTTCACAGCATGTTGTAGCAATGTTTACAGTGTTGATCCTCTACTTCCGTGGTTCTTCCCACCGCAGCCTCACTTTCGTGTTTTAAAATAGCAGCCGCGTGAAATAAGCGTATACTAAATGGTTCAAAACAATGTTGTTGAAATAAAGCCATAATTGAGTTTGTGAAAGCAGGTGAAGTATAAAAGTACCTGCGGAAGGCTGTTACCCAGCGGCCGAGCTCCTGGTTGCAATAGGGACTGCTATCATTACAGCAAACGAAGAGCTGCACTGTGTGATCCCAGTGAGCGCAAGTCTCATCTCTCCGGCCGGGACAGGATAGAGATGTGTCTAGCTCCAGGACATCATAAGGTGATGTGTCTATATACCAAAACAAGCAGACTAGGCTTCAGTGTCTAGCTTAATATGACAGCCTGATACTGTAGATGTCATTAATGTGAAGCCCAAACCTGCAGGAAGATCCACCACAGCATGAGCTCCTGCGTGTCCATGCATCACATGATGATCAAACACAGATACTGTAACTGCAGGCCGACTCAACTGCTCCAGCAAAGCATCATTGAATACAAACCTGCAGGACAAACAAATGTGAACCGGAAATTTGTGATCGATTCATAAATAGATGAATTATGCAGACTGATATGTCGATTAATTAATAGGACAACCTGCAATTTTACAAATTAGATCATTAGATTAAATTTATTTCAAATCAAATTATTAAAATGTATATTAGCATAATATCCAAGCATCTAAAAACACATACATTATTATACTACACACACATATTGCAAAATGGTATTGGTCATCAGTAGGGCCAGACAGAATCTGCGAACATTTTTTGCTATTTCTGCGCAGAATTGTTAAAAATCTGCAGATTGATTTTGGGAGTACCATAACTAAAACCTTACTATATGAAATAGAAATACCTTTTGAACTTTTAATGTTTACAATTAGATCCACTTTATTTGGTTAAATTTAATTACTTTACAAACTGTATTGTAAATAAATCATAAACATTCATTAGTTAATATTATTACCGAAATTAATTTAAAAACTGAATAAATATACATTTACACAAGTAAATTAACAATCAATGATGGGCTAAAGATCTGGGGAAATCTGCACACGCAGATTCCGTGTGGGCCTAGTCATCAGTAATTACCTCTATTAAATTATATTTCACAGTACGGCTGCATGAAATTGGAAAAATCTGATGTTGCAATATTTATTTTATTTTTCTGTGATAATTATTGCGATATAAATCCAAATTTCACCAGATGGTTTGAATAGAAAGCTCTGCCATTTTTCTGGGGATCCTAGCAGTATTCGGGTACAGAAATCGAATATTCACAATGGAAAAAAAAATGCTTCTCTGCACAGATTTTGCTTGTTAAGGGAAAAAGGACAAAAAAGAAAAAGAAAAAACCCTCACTTATTTCTAAGAGACAATATTTTTTTTATCATCTAGATAACGCTTCTCCATTTAAGAAACGTCTCGTTTCTAGTCTAAATACCTAAATAAAGCATTTTTGCAGTGCACAGTCAGAGGTCTTAAACAGATGCAGATAAGCTTGCTCTATTGTGGTTAAACTTTGCAATCTTTCTACAAAATCATGTTCAACTGTAACTGAGACTAAACATTGCATATCCTGCGATGCGATTGCTGGACAAATCATTTCAGCATCAACATTGCACTGTTTCACAACTCAGTTGGTGACAACTGCCCAAATTTTCACTTTATGCCCCAAATACGAAGAATTTATTAAATTTATTTTTATTATTATTATTTTTTTTTTACAGTGGATTGTCCATATTAACAGGTTTTAAACAAGTGTAAAATGGATGTTTTACCACTGAGCCTGCCAGGTCATGAACCTAAAGGTTGGGTAAAGAAACCAGCCCATCTCAGAAAGCGCCCCCCTCTGGTCAATCCCGAAGAAGAAGCTTCGAGAAGGCGTGACCTGGAACTTCACATTAACAGGACTCCCCTTTCTATTAAAGAAGAAATCCATGTCAACAATAAAGACAAACACTTACAGAACTACATTAAATTACAAAAACACCTTTAAATAATATCTAAATTACACCAGTGAGGCTGCAGAGTTTGTAAATCAAGTGTTTATTTCTATAGCGCTTTTACAATGTAGATTGTTTATTCACATAAAGATGTTTATTCACATAAAAGTTCTAGTAAATTGAAATGGTCAGTCCAGATTTTTTATGTTATGAATAGACAAAGTGCCGTGTCTATTTACAACATTAAAATCATACTCTGTGTCATAGTCCTGGTCTTATTTAATATTTATAATCTAGACCCGCCACTACAGAAACTCTCAGACTTGAGGATTTCAGCAATGGATGGAATAAAAAAAAAAAATAAAAAAAAAATCTTAAAATGTTTTAACAAGCAAATCCATTAATAAAAATAAGTGACGGAGACATTTTTTTTCAAAAATTGACTATAGATTATAACTTTAACAGATTGTTTGTTATAAAACAGTTTAATGTTTGAAGGATTTCCAATAAAATAATATCCAAATAAAGTACCTCACATATTTTTGAATTAGGCTTTTTTTCTATCAATTATTTGCTTTCATTTTATTTTATGTAATAATACATCGATATACATCGATTTGCCTTTCATTTCAGTTTTTACAATAATGCTTAGGGCAGCACTGTGGCTCAGTGGTTAGCACTGCCACCTCACAGAAAGAATGTCACTGGTTTGAGTCCTGGCTGAATCAGTTGGCATTTCAGTGTGGAGTTTGCATGTTCTCCCCATGTTGGTGTGGGTTTCCTCCGGGTGCTCCGGTTTCCCCCACAGTCCAAACACATGCGTTATAGATTAAATAAATAAACTAAAGTGGCCATAGTATGTGTGTGAATGTGACATTGTATGGGTGTCTCCAGGTACTGGGTTACAGCTGGTGGGGTATCCGCTGTGTAAAACATATGCTGGATAAGTTGGTAGTTCATTCCACTGTGGCAACCCCTGATGAATAAAGAGGACTGAGCCAAAAGGAAAATAACGATGCTTAGATTACTTATTATTAATAAATAATTAAATAAAAAAAATTAAAAAAAATAAGGTTTACACATAGCATTCCTTACACTCTTTTCTTTGACTAATTGTCTTTCACTATTTTTTGTAATATTATAGCATTTATAGGATGAAACTTGAACTACATTTAAATATTAAAAATTTATCAGAGCAGATTAAATTAAAGTTGCTTTAATACGTTCATTTAAACTAAATGAAAACAAGTTCAAAAGAAAGAACACCACTGAATCTCTTTCACCATAGTCGAGATCTAGTATCAGTTTGCTCACTGTAGTGCTTCCTTGACATTGGGTTTGAAATGAACCATAGATGCAGGTATATGGAGAGAAGTAGAACACTCTTCTCCTTTGCAGTTCATGTCCTGAATGTGATTCCCAGGCAAGGCGTACACCAACACCCCGGAAGCGTTGGACTTCTCCATGTTTTTAATCTTAAACATACATAAAATAAAAAAGACAATTATCAGTCCATGTCTTTAATATTGAACAAAGATCCACATTGTTTAGATCATTTAGTTCACCTTTGTAAAGAAAGAGCATCCTCCCTCAGATACCCAAGCAACAGCACCTTTGAGCGAAGCCACGGGTTCACAACCGTCCCCAACATCCAGCAGTCTGTACGGATCTGTGCTCCAGCGGGCATTCAGCCAGTCATATCGGGCATTCAGACGCTTGCCAATCACCGGCCTCTTCCAGTCTGCAATTCCAGAATACACTGATACTACACCAGAACGAATATTTAAAAGGTAGCCAGTTACGTCCCTTTTTACAAGATGTAAATAAGTCTCTGATGTCCCTCGAGTGTGTGTGAAGTTTCAGCTCAAATTAACCCATAAATAAATGTATAACCCTTTTGAAACGGCCCATTTAAGGTTTCAATTCAAATTGCGCCATTTTGGTGACTGTTGCTTTAAAATTAAACGAGATTGTGCACCCAGCACTCTTTACAAAAGGAGTGGAGCTATAAACGCATATTTGTCAATATATGGACATATTCAAAATTGTAATAGCTTCTCATTCAGGGCTGTCTATGCTAATGAAGACAAATTTGTCACTAGTGGGTGGGGCACTCTGATGGCATGTACAAAGGTAGAATGTCAATCAAAGGGTTTATACAGATTTATGAAGTGTGATTAAGGAGTTTAAAAGAAGCTGGTTTTATTCAGTGTTTAAAGTGATTTTTGCATAATAGATCCTCTTTATAGTGCCCCATGTAGTGATGGGAGGAACTTCAAAGCTTCAAAACCATTTGACAACTTGCTCTGCAAAATGATTCACTGTTTTGAAGCTTTCAAAACCCCATGTGCTAGGGACACCTGCTGGTCAAAGCAGTGCAAATGCAACAAAAACTCTATGAGAATAGGCTTTCAAACACATTGTGAACTTTGAATTAAATATAACATTTAAATGCACTTAGCTAAATCAAGCTTAGGGATACAAATAACAAATATAACAAATTAGAAGTAATTATTCATATTTAGATAAGCTGTAAGCTTTTATTTGACTTTGAACAAAAACACTTGACCCATAGAATATAAGTTTTTGGGTTATGAAATAACCTTGTTACGATACAAAATTACACGGAGCATGTAGCAAAATATGCACAATTAAGAACTCCAGTTATGAGCAAATAATGAACAACTGTACTGCAAGTTTTAAAGTCTTTATAAACCACACTAAACTTTTTTTTATTTTTGTTTCCTAATTAATCTTTAACGTTTCAAAAGCAGTTATGATATAACGAAGCCCCGGTTTGCTGAAATCATGACACCTTGGCTAATTTGACAAGTTGTCCAAAGCCACTGATTTAAAACAAGAATCATAAAGGAAGCAGTGTTTTAAAAGCAGCCATTATTAACCCTTATTGGGCATTTTTCCAAAATCAAATATTGCCATCAATGCAGTGGGTAACGCAGCAATTTTTGACTCTAAAAGGTCTGCAAAATCAAGTCAAAAGTGCATAAACTTTTTTTTTTTATATATATAAAATAAATAAAATTCTTTAAATGTGTTGTGAAGGTTAAATTTGGACCATACTTCTAGAAGTGCACTTGTGGTGTCAGGCACTGACGTTGAATGAGAAGGCCCTGCTTGCTCTTACTCATCCCAAAGAGGTTCAATCAGGTTGAGGTCAGGACTGTTCCTCCACGCCAAAAACTCACGGATTAATTTTTTTTTTTTTTTTACAGGCCTAGCTTTGTGCACAGATGCAGTCATGTTCAAACATGAAGAGGTCATCACCGAACTGTTCCCACAAAGTTGAGCGCAAAATAGTCTAAAAATGTCTTGGCATGCTGAATCAAAGGGACAGTTGGATATGTTGGATAACATTTACTATTAACTTCCACAGCATTTGTTTTTCCTACAATGGAAACGGTTACCAATGTCCAACACATTTCAAAATATCTTTTGTGTTCAACAGATTAAAAAAAAAAAAAAAAAATAATAATAATAATAATAATATGAATAATAATAATAATAATAATAATAATAATAATAATAAATTGGGTTAGAACAATTGAAATGTGATTAAGTTACAGAATTCACATTTTTGGGTGAACCATCCCTTTTAAAAATACGCATCCATACAACTATTTTACAAACACATCTCAAAATGAACTTGTATATTAAAATAATAGCAACTCCCTTTACGAAGATAGTTCACGTTCATGAAGGAAGCCTTCTGTCAGATATGGTAATAGGAGTTACGTCACAGGGTTAAAGACATGCAGTACTCACCTGGAGAGGAAAAAACAACCTGAGCGAGGCCACAGTTATGTCCTCCACATCCCCATGAATACAGAACTCTGGGGATCCAGTTTCCAAGATTATACACATGCGTTGGGGAGAAATGCAGCCTGGATAAAATCTCCTTTCCCCTATTAAAAAAAATAAATAATTCAAAAAAAAAAAAAAAAAAAGGGGGGGGGGGTTGGGTTAGTTTTGTTTTAGGCTTACAATCAGTTTTTCATTTTTCATCTTTTAGCAAAGTACTCTGATATATTTATACAAATACATTAATTTAAATAATCATAGTATTACCACATACAAAAACTATAAATGAAATATCCATCCATCCATCCATCCTACACAACAACACTTAAAAAGTACTTCAACACCCAAAGTTAGGGTTTTTCAGTCTTTAGATGCAACAGACCAAACCAGATATACTCTCATGTCTCTATCCTAAAATGTAAGTCATCTACATCAGGGGTGCTCAACCCTGTTCCTGGAGATCGACCTTCCTGCAGATTTCAGTTGCAACTCAAACACACCTGCCAGCAATCATCAAGTGCTGTTCAGGTCCTATTTAATTGGTTCAGGTGTTTGATCAGGGTTGGAACTGAACTGGAAGGTAGATCTCCAGGAACAGGGTTGAGCAGCCCTGATCTACATAGTATAGACAAGTGGTCTCAAACTCAATTCCTGGAGGGCCACAGCTCTGCACGGTTTGGCTCCAACCACCTCCAATTCACAATAGTCTCTGGTAGTCTTGAAAACCTTCATTAGTTGGATCAGCTGTGCTTGATTAGTGTTGGAGCAAAACTGCAGAGTTGCAGCCCTCCAGGAATCGAATTTGAGACCTATGGTCAGAGGCGCCGCTAGGAGGGGAAAAGTTAGGACGATTCTAAGGGCCCAAGCAGTTTTGGGGCCCCCAAAGATATTATAAGGGGCCCTAATGACACTACCCAACGCATCCCCGCAAAGGTTGCCATAGGGCCCCTGCCTATGGTATAGATCAGGGGTGGGCAAACGGATTTGCTCAGTTTAGCTTCAACACTAAATCAAACACACCTGAACGTGCTAATCAGCGTCTTCAAGATCACTAGAAAATCTAAGCAGGTGTGTTTGATTAGAGTTGGATCTGAACTCTGCAGGACACCGGCCCTCCAGGATCAAGTTTGCCCACCCTTGGTATAGATTATAGTCTTAAAAACTAAATTTATACTTATTGGATTTATTAATTTCTTTAAAATCAAACACTTTTCTTTAAATGTTCCTCAGACCAGGTTGAAACCCCCTGCCCTATACCATGCTATACATTTAAAATTTGTCTAAAGTGAGATGGACAGACAGATTGATGGAAAAGTTGTTATTTGCATTTTTTTCTATTTAAAGATTAAAACGGTTGCAATGGACAAAGTAATGGACACAACAGACCAAGCCAGATATTCTCCTATGTCCCCATGGCTCTATCCTTAAATGTAAAAGGCATCTACATAGTAAAGATTGTCTTAAAAACAAAAAACTCCTTGACATCCAAATTTTATTGGATTTTTTCAATTTTACCTTAACTATTACAAACACACACACACACGCTTTTCTTTAAATATTACTCAGACCAGGTTGAAACCCCTTACCCTATACATTTATATTTGTGTCTAACGAATACTAGATAGATAGACTTGAGTTTAAGTATAGTTTTGAAATGAACCTTTTATATATTAGTTCCACATATAGCTACTGACAGAATTTGGGGAAAAAAGTAGGCACTTTAAGTAACTAAATGTGTTAGTTACTTTAAGGAACGTGAAAGTGTGTGTTATTTAATTGCCTTTTTTTTTTAAAAAACAGACCAAGCAACAGATGCAATAAACCAATTCAAATATTCTCCCATGTCCCCATGGCTCAGTCCTAAAATGTGAAATGCATCTACATAGTATAGATTATATCTTAAAAACAATGTATCATTTTTTTTTACTATAATTACAATTACAAACATACACACATGCTTTTCTTTCAATATTCCTCAGACCAGGTTAAAAGCCCCTGCCTCACACAAAGCCATACATTTTGAATAGTTTCGATAGATAGATAGATAGATAGATAGATAGATAGATAGATAGATATTCTTTATAAAAACGCATAAGTATCTGATTTTGAAATAATCTTTTCATATGTAGTTCCACATGTAGCTACTGATAGTGTTTGGAAGTAGGCACTTTAAGTAACTAAATGTGCTTTAAGGAATGTGAAAGGGTGTCATGTTATTTTCCCTTTATATTTTAGGATTAAAACAGCAATATACAAGTATTTGTAACCCAACACTGGTTAAAGGGGTGTATCAGAAGGTGCTATAGCAGAGGTGGTGCTGTAACACTGAATGTGCACAGGTCTGCATTGTCAGTACCTGTGAGCAGCGGCTCTGTACACCTGTTCCCTCATCCAGAGGGCGTCCTGTTCAGCGGTCTCGTCCATGGACAGCATTAGGACTTCAGTGCTGGACGGCAGGTAATCCAGCAGGTCCGACAGAGACTCGCTCCAAGTCCACAAACACTCGAGGAAAGCGGATTTATTGGTGTACGCGTGCACGATGAGCGCGCGCCCCGACTCATTCCGAGGACTGTAAACAAACACTCCGTCCAGAGTTTGCACGTGAAACGCAGGAGCGGGATCACCGGGTTCAAGACCTTCGAGAGCATCGCTGGGCTTGGTTTTAACTGCGTTTCGCTTCACTACATGTAGATTATTTGCCGGTTTCGCGTTTGCCTGAGCAGACGCGGCTATGACGCGAAACGCCGCACCGAAATACAGCAGATAAAAATAAAGCAGAAATCGACAATAAAACATGGTTTCAGATGCAGAGGTGCATTACTTTGTTCGGGAACACGTGGCGTGTGAAGTGTTACGCTGTTTGTGGAAGCGTCCGCTCCGGAAATCGAGTTTCTCTACATTGTTTCACTTTTTATAGTTTTGGATGAACGCGGGGGCGTGACCTACGGAGGCCTGGTAGGTTTGAGTGACACGTTCTGGTGGCCAATAGGAGAGCGTTGTAAGCGTATAACCATGCAAAATAAGAAATTTAATTATATATGGGTCATTCTTACTATGCGGTGCATTTTAATCCACGAGGCATTATATGGTATAGAAAATGCAATTAAAAAATTAAATTGAATCCTGTCTGATAGAAATACGAAAATAAAAAATAATTACATGATAAATACGCTAATGTTATGGTCTTGATTTTTCAGTTTACACGTGTTCTAATAGTATAGTTTTTATTTATTTTATTTTTGTTAATTAAAGCAATAAAATAATAAAGTCTCTTATTTCCTGTAATTTTATTTCACTTTTACTTTAAAGCAATTTCAGCACTTTATCTTAAATCTGGATTAATGAGTTGCCAGAGTGACCTTTTCATATATTATTTATATTTTGTTTCAGAATTAAAGGCAAAGAATAATGTGAACGAGTTTGTTTTAATTTCAGTTATTAACAAAAATGTTTAATTATATTCATTCATTCATTTTCTTTTCAGCTCAGTCCCTTTATTAATCAGGGGTCGCCACAGCAGAATGAACCGCCAACTTATCCAGCATGTTTTTTTATCCAGCGGATGCCCTTCCAGCCGCAGCCCAACACTGGAAAACACCCATATACTCTTGCATTCTCACACATACACTACAGCCAATTTAGCTTATTCAATTCACCTATAGCGCATGACTGTGGGGGAAACCGGAGCACCCGGAGGAAACCCACGAGAACATGCAAACTCCACACAGAAATCTTCTTGCCTTCAACGACCTTCTTGCTGTGAGATGATCGTGCTCTCAACTGCACCACCCTAATTATATACATTTGATGGTTAAAAAAAAGTTTCACATTTCATTATTTGTTATCATATATTCATTCATTCATTCATTTTCTTTTCGGCTTAGTCCCTTTATTAATCTGGGGTCGCCACAGCGGAATGATCCGCCAACTTATCCAGCATATGTTTTACACAGTGGATGCCCTTCCAGCTGCAACCCATCTCTTGGAAACATCCACACACAAATAAATGTATATATATATATTGATTAAATTGAAATTTTTTAAGTTTTATCTACACACAAAAAAATTTAATAATAAAATTATCATTTTAAAACATGCCTAAATATTAATAATAATAAATGATTTAATTAATAATCATTAATATAATTTATAATTATCAGAATCAGAAAGAGCTTTATTGCCAGGTATGTTCACACATACGAGGAATTTGTTTTGGTGACAGAGCTTCTACAGTGCAACAGAATTACAGAGACAGAATAAAAAACAGATAATAAATATATTCAAAAAATAGAAGTGTTAAGCAGCTGTTAAATGCAAATATACAAATGGACAACTGTATGTACAGGTGTATTACTATATACAACTAGATATGTGCAGCTGTTATGTGCAAATTGGCATGTAAAGTGTGTTGTTAAATAAGTGTATGTGTGTGTAAAAAGTGTATTGCAAGTAGTGATGTTGGTTCCACGATTATTATCATCAAGTGTTCATGAGATGGATCGCCTGAGGGAAGAAACTGTTTCTGTGTCGGGCTGTTCTGGTGCGCAGTGCTCTGTAGTGTCTACCAGAAGGTAACAGTTCAAAGAGGCAGTGTGCTGGGTTTGAGGGGTCCAGAGTGATTTTGGCAGCCCTTCTGCTCGCTCTGGATAAGTACAGTTCTTGGAGAGTAGGGAGGGTTGTACCAATGATTCGCTCAGCAGTCCGAACTATTCGACGTAGTCTTCGAAGGTCAGATTTGGTAGCTGAGCTAAACCAGACAGTTATTGAAGTGCAGATGACTGATTCAATGATGGAGGTGTAGAACTGTTTCAGAAGCTCCTTTAGGAGGTTGAACTTCCTCAGCTGACGAAGAAAGTACAGCCTTTGTTGAGCTTTTTTGACAATGGAGTCAATGCGAGTGTCCCACTTCAGGTCCTGAGAGATGGTGGTGCCCAGGAACCTGAATGACTCCACTGCAGCCACAGTGCTGTCCATGATGCTCAGTGGGGGGAGAGCAGGGGGGTTTCTCCTGAAGTCCACTATCATCTCCACTCCATACTTTGCTGCATGCATTTATTATTAATAATCTTAATTAAAAAGGTAATAAAGTTATATTTATGTATACATATAGATTATTAGCACATTTGTTTAGAGATAGAATAGAATATAAATTAATTTTGAGGTATTAAACTGACACACACACACAAGCAGCACAAGGACAGCACTGATTTACAGAAATGATTGTGCACAGTGACGTCATGGAGAGTGATTCATTCATGCATTCATTTACTTTTCGGCTTAGTCCCTTTATTAATCCGGGGTCGCCACAGCGGAATGAACCACTAACTTATCCACCATGTGTTTTCCGCAGCGGATGCCCTTCCAGCTGCAACCCACTACAGGGAAACATTCATACACACTCATTCACACACATACAGTTTAGCGTACCCAATTCACCTATACCACGTCTTTCCCAGCTAACAGGGAACGTTCGCAGAACATCCATTAACGTTCTTTAAAAGTTGTAGAAATGTTAGCACAGAACGTCATCAATTAAATGTTTTTAGAATGTTCTCATTACGTTATTAACGTTCTTGTAATGTTGTTAAAAAACGTTCTTATAACAAAGTTTTTGGAACAACTTCAGGACGTTATTTGTACCTGATGAACGTTCTCATAATGTTCATAACAAACGTTTTTGTAACAAAGTTCTTGGTTTTGAAAACGTTGTAAGGACGTTATGCTGACCATAAAAAAACGTTCTAGCAACATTAAGCAAACTGGACATTTCAACATTCTCGGAACGTTACAGATAACGTTATGAGAATGTTCTCACAACCTAAATTTGTTAGCTGGGTTGGACTTGTGGGGGAAACCCACACGAACACGGGGAGAACATGGAGACTCCACACAGAAATGCCAACTGGCCCAGCCGAGACTTGAACCAGCGACCTTCTTGCTGTGCTACTCACTGACAAGTGGAGAGTGATGAAGAGTGTAATTCTGAGACTCCTTCAGATGAATCAAACGTCTTGAAGGACCTGAAAGCGCAGGTCAAACGCACGATCATTCAACTAATAGGCCCGGATGAATCTCACAGGGATAATCCTGCGATGAGAGCAATCTTCAGTGAATAATTCATAACGGCCAGCTGTTTGCCCGGCGCTATTTAAACCGAGCTCGTGTTCAGTCTCTGGATGATCTGATCTGCTCGCAGTGAACGCAAACAGCAGCCATGAAGATCGTCCTGCTGCTGCTTCTGCTGTTTTCTGCTTTGAATCATTTCATTTTGAGCCAGAACTTCAGTCCTGACGAGGAGAGCTGGATCAGTGAGCGCTATCCTGACGAGGTTGAGCCGATGACCGTTTGCAGTTATGGATATTTAAGGTTATTTGAGGTGGAAAGTCGCATTACTTGTTTGTGTGTGTGTCGTGTGAAGGTAAACATGCTGGAGTCTGATCTACAAACAGTGCTGGAAAGAGTCAGTCGGGCGCCTGGACTGCAACAGGTTTTCGGGCTAATGGGGAAAAGATCATCTGGTAAAAAACATATTTTTAATATTTAATATTATTTGTAATATTTATTTACAGACTTTAAGTATTCATTCACTCATTTACTGTGCTATTATCATATCATTCTTATTTAGCCTAATTTTTAGCTTAAAAGATCTAAAAGAAACCTATTGCAGATTTTCGGATTTTATTCAGATCTTATTTTATTTCAGCTTATAAACATGAACAAAATAATTTATTCTCTCTTGTGTGTTTTTACATATATTTTAGTATATTATACAATCCTACTTTCACTATATTTTAAGCTAACATTTAACTTTGTTGCTGACACCAGGTTTAACTCATTGCTTTTCGTTTACAGCAAGATCACAGATAACACGGAGACGTAAGTGGGAGTTTTCTTTCTAATCAAATCCTTCAAAAACGGTTTTGTTTATTATTGCTCTAATAAACGCAATCTCAAGGCTGCTCATAATTTTTTGATTTGCCTATTTGGTATGATTTTGTAGATCTCATTTGTACATTTAGTGACCGTTTGGTGTCACGTCTACCTCCAAAGATTTCAGGTTTTTCTTACAAATGAAATCGTATGAAGTTTTAAATCCTTCAAAAACATTTTTTTCTTAAATATATGCAGTCTTAAGGCAATTCAGAACATTTTGATTAGATTATTTCATATTTGAATGATCTTATTCGTACATTAGTAGTTTTCTGACATCGATTAGGTTTGGTGCCATGTCATGTTCCTGTCAAGTTTTCATGCCAGTGAAACACGGTCTACGTTTACATGGACATCAGTAAAATAATTATTTACTTTAATCTAATTAAGACAATATTATGATTAAGGCGTTTACTTGAGTTGCTTTTTGAATGTTCTTTCATGATATCGTTTTACATCACCGCGTTTTCTGCATGTCCTCCGGAGTTTCTAACGCTATCTCATGGCACTTCGTAACTTTTGATTTAGTGGCTAATTCGTATGAATTCGTACGATCTAGTTCGTACAATTTAGTACAATTCGCTCATTACCCAATGACGGTTGGGTTTACGGGTGGGTGCCATGCCTCCTTTTTTAAATCGTACATTTTCCTTCGGCTGAACTCATACATTATATATATATATATATATATATATATATAATGTATGAGTTCAGTCGAAGGAAAATGTACGAAAATGTGCTTCATTTTTGATTTGTTGACTTTAACTGCAGTTTGGCACTTTCCCTTTCATTCGGGAACATCTATCATGTCACAAAACTTGGCAAAAAGTCCTACAACTAGGACTAAAACGGGCATACTTCACATCTTAATTTAATTTCTCTTTAGTTCGATCATGACCTTAATAGGATTAATCAAAAATCGCTGTTTACATGGTAGACTTTTAATCAGAGTTTTGTCTCAATCACATTTAAATTGAATTATCGGTGTCCATGTAAACGTACTCATTGTTCAGTTTTACTAATCAAATCCTTCTGGTTTTATTTATGTTTTGCTCTAATAAACGTAATCTCAAGGCAAATCAAAACTTTTGATATGGCTACTTCGTACATCTTGTGCATAATTTGCTTATCCTCAACAACGAGTGTCACACCTCCTTTAAAAAAATCATGTTTTCTATGAATTACGGACTATTTATACATAAAATAGTTTCCTAATCCACTCTGAGCTGGGATTGAACCAGCGACTCTATGCAGGGGAGTTGGTTGCTCTAACAAGGAGGCTACAGACCATGGCCTCTAACGTCTTTCACTAGAGCACCTTGAGAGGTTAGAGTGAGGTTACCTGCATAGCGCTTCAGCTAAACCTCACCCTCATTCTGGACAAGCCCCCAAGTGTAACCCACCGGTCCTACTGCACCCAACCCAGTCTGAGCTGAGATTGAACCAGCGATTCTTTGCATCGGAGTCCCTATGGCCTTTAGCATCTGTTGCTAGAGCACCTTTAGAAAATAGAGGAGTGAGGTTTACCTGGGTAGCACTTCACTAGGTGGCCTCAGTCAGACCCAACCTCCTAAATCTCACTCCCAACCCGGACGAGCCCCCAAATATAACCCACCGGTCCATGACCTTTAGCCTCCGTGTTAAAGCAAGAGCAATCGACTCCCATGCAAAGAACTGATCCCAGCTCAGAGCGGTTTGGGTGCAGTAGGCCCAGTGGGTTACATAAATCAAATAATTTCGAAATCAAAGTTTTTGATTGGATCAAATGCGATCATACGTGTTCATCGTATATAAAATGTAAAAAAATGACTTCCAGGACAGAAGTTCCAGACGTTTGTGGGTCTGATGGGGAAACGAAATGTCGCTGAATCAGGTGAGTCTGATCGTCTGCTTCTTTCTTTACACTCATGCTGTTTTAAAACATAAATCCTACATTAAACAAACTCTATTAACATTTCTTCTAGGAATATGACCAGCGCTTTTTAACACATAACCACCAGAACATCAGGCAGAAACGTCTTCAGAAATGTGTCTCCTCTCATTTGTTTCATTAATATGGAATAAAACGTCTGTATTATGATGTATATGTGCACATAATATTCTAATTATGTTAACATTTTAGCAAAGTTTTAGGAATTGCAGTTTCAGTCAAACAGAATTTAAACGAATAGTTAACACAAACATGAAAACAATATATTTAACAGAATTTAGGAAAATTGCAGCCAAATGTAGAAAGAAAAAATGCCCTGGATGTCAATGACTGTTTTTTTTCTAGCCTTCTTCCGTATATCTTCCTTTGTGATGAACAGAATAAAGAAAAACAAAAAGCTTTGCAACAAGTGAAGGATGAGTAAATGAAAGAATCTTCAATTCAATTATATTTTGAACTGTATTCTGTCACACCAAACGCAAAATCACCACACCCACCAACTCACTCTCCTGCCCCATGCCAGTTTCCCCTTTTTTAAAAGACACCCTGGGTCACTCCAGCCAATCCTAGGGCATGTCATCTGCGTAATTAGGGTGGGGCCTGTGCAGATGAAAAGAGAGGGAGAGACACACACCTGCAAATGCAACGTTTGGGTGAACTATCCCCTAAAAAGGAATTCTTATGAGTAAGCAGCGACACCTAGTGCTGTAACGCTGTAATTCTCATCTCCAGAAACATCATAGACTTGACTTCGTTACAATAACCTATAAATATATATATGAATATTAAATTTATGAAATAAATCAAATATATGAATATTAATCATATTTATCTAACATTTGAGGTATGCCTGGATGAAATTGAGACCCCTGTTATTAACAGTTTAATAGTGGTAATTTCATATTTCTGTACTGTAATAAACCACAGAATAAACATGAAATATTACATTAAAATCAATTTCAGAGTTTCTGCAGGTTTTACAGAGTTAAATTTATGAGTTTAAGACATTTTTAAGACCACTATAAAACATTTTTTGGACCCATAAAGAGCTAAATGCTTACTAATTTTTCGAATGGCCTAAATAGAAAAGATTTTTATTTGCCCTATCAAAAAAACATTATAATTTAATAATACAATAATAATAAAATATTTAGATTTTTGATTTCTTAGTCAGCATGGGTTGGTAGAAGATTCTGACGGTATGATAACCCTGGATAAAAATATCACTGTTTCATGGTATAGTGATTACTGCTCTAAAATATATTCTCTTTAAATATTATTTAAATATTATTTTAATATCTTCTTTTTCTGGGTAAGAAAACTAAAACTTTTTTCTGCTTTAAACACAATATATTTTAATTTGAGAAACATTTAAAATATTTTGGAGCAGTAAACATAGCAGGCTAAACTATTCAAGCGAATCACTGACTTCTTCATTTGTTTCAAAAACAGATGAAAGAAAACCTTGACTTTTCCAAACCGCAGTATACCTTGAAAATAGTTACCGTCCCATGCCTATTCATTAGCAAAATATTTTAAATATTGTGTAAAAACAAACACGCTCTACTTGTATTCATACATTTTTTTTCCAACATAAACTTTCTTTAAATATTAAAAAAAATGAGCAAATGTCTTAAAAGTTTCAATATAATAATAAACTAAATCTATGCACAACAATCTATCCAGGTCGGTGTCCTCAGCAGTAAATATATGGGGCATTTTTAAACAAGTGTTATAGCAAGGAAAATATTTAAACCATTATGATAAACAGAGTTAAAAATGACCTTCTTAAATAAAAAGTTGAGATGATTGTTAGTGATTATTAAGACCAGTTTAAAAAAAAGATTTAAGACCTACAACACAATATTTCAGTAAACTTAAGACTTTTTAAGGCCTAAAATTTGGATTTTAAGATTTAAGACATTTTAAGACCCCGCAGAAACCCTGAATTTGATAAGCAAATAAAATTACAAATAGATTTGTGTCAACTTTTAATCATCATCTAGCAAGTTATTTTTTAATTTCAGAATAAACGAGCTCTAATGTAACACAAAATAAGTGTCAAAAGTGTAGCAAAACTCATTAAACATCATTATAAAGGTAAGATTTTCTTGGGTTAAATTATCATTCATTTATTTACCTTCAGCTTAGTCACTGATTAATTAGAGGTCACCACAACACAGTACTGTGAAACAGCCATACACACTCTCACATTAACACACACTCATACACATAGTTTATCCAAACTAGAAAGGTATGGTATTAGAGGAGTAGCCTTGGATCGGATAAGCACTTATTTAAAAAATAGGCAACAGTTTGTGGAAACTGGCAACCACAAATCTTCATATCTAAATGTCAATTGTGGCATACCACAAGGATCAGTTTTAGGTCCAATATTGTTTATAATTTACATTATTGATATGTGTAAGATATCAGAGTTTAAGTTTATTTTATTTGCAGATGATAAAAGTATTTTTTGTTCTGGGGATAATTTACCAAAACTTATATTGATTAAAACAGAAATGAATAAATTGAAATTGTGGTTTGACGTAAACAAATTGTCATTAAATATGAGTAAAACAAAGGTTATGTTATTTGGGAAATTAAAAATAAGTCTTAATACAGATTTACAAATTGATAATGGAGTTATAGGTTTTGTGGTGTTATATTGGATCATTAAATTATTTGGAAACAATGAATAATGTGAGATCAAAATTAGTGAAAACAACAGCAATAGTGTATAAAGCAAGATTTATCCTGGATAATAAATCAATGTATGTATTATATAACACACTTGTGATGCCATATATGAGTTATTGTGTTGAAATTTGGGGGAACACATATAAATCTAATTTACAATCTTTATGTACAATACAGAAAAAAGTCATCAGACTGATAGAAAATGAGGGGTATTTAGAGCATACAAATCCTTTATTCTTTAAACTGCAGATACTTAAGTTCAGTGATTTGGTTAAATTTAAAACAGCACAGTTTATGTTTAACGCCAGGAATAAATTACTTCCGAAATGCATACAAAAGTTTTTTGAAGAAAGACAAGGGGGATATAATCTGAGAGAAGAACTCAATTTTAGGAGGTTGAAAATAAGGACAACTTTAACAAGCTGGTGTATGTCTGTATGGGGTGTGAAATGATGGAACAGTCTAGAACAGAGTCTCAAACAATGTCAGGATATTAATCAATTTAAAAAATGGTATAAATATATATTATTAAAGGCATATAATGATGAAGGTGATTGAAAAAGGATAAAATGAAGAAGGTATGATGAAGTTTAAATTAATGGCTATTTGCAGTACTATGTTTTGATTTTTGATTATTATTTATTTTTTGTTATAAAATGCAAATGTATAAATGGAATCAAACATGTAGTATGTTGAAGATGCCAAAAGGATAAAATTTGTCCAATGTAAAAAGAAGAGATAAGTAAAAAAAAAAAGAAATAAGTTTAAGTAATAGACAAATGATGTGTGTCGTAATGGGGTGGGAAAATAGTAAGCTTGTGCTTCATCCTGCTCCATTTTCGACCATGCTAAAATGTATTTTTTTGTTAAAGATATTTTATGTATGATATTTTTTTGTTCAAAAATAAACTAAATCAAATCAAACTCACCTACAGCGCATGTCTTTGGACTGTGAGGGGAAACCACCCATAGGAAATCCACGGCAACACAGGGAGAACATGCAAACTCCACACAGAAACTCCAACTGATCCATCCGGGACTCAAACCAGCGATCTTCCTGCTGTTAAGCGACAGTGCTAACCACTGCGCCACCATGCCGCCCTAAATTCTAAACAATTTATAAAAGTGTTGCGCATTTTTGAGCGACCCTTTAACAAATCCTCCACCTGTATCGTCACAAGTTTATTAAGAGACTGTACAATACAAATGAAAAATAAAATTAAAAATACAGACAATGGAGAACGTAACGTGTACGAAAACAAGCAACTGCCTGTGTCCAAACAGCTGAAATACTGTACAGCAGAGGTGAAGTTACAGACAAACGAGAGCGCGACCGTTCGAGAGGGATAAACACCAGTCTGCTGGATAAACATACATAAAAAATATTACGTTAGCTGTCTCCGTGTACGTATACATATTTATATATATATATAAAAATAACTGAAATAACATTAATGAAGTTATAGGAGGTGGTCAAAGGATACTGACTAGACATTTTACACGTTTGCGATAAGAGAAAAACTAAATTAGAAGCAAATAATACGTTTGCCCGTCCCTCCGCGTGTCACTTGTGCATTACAGTTCAACCATTTGGCCACGTTACATGATTTACAAGGGTGGGGAAATAGAGCACAGTCATATTTCTTCAGTTATGAGTAAAGGATCGATCATATATTGATTAATGTGGCCTTTTTTGGAGGGATGTAACTGCAGATGTGAGCTGGTAAGTGAACTGAGCAGTATTTTAGATTCGATTGGTTTTTTGGCTTGAGTAAGACTGAGTTTGCTGAAGGTAAATGTCCACAGACAGCTCGACACGCACACAGAGATCAGGTTTAGGGGGGGATTGGCCAATGAGAACAACCTGGAACTCATCCGGGGGAGAAAAAAAAAAAGCTTAAAAGATCTTCCCTTTCTTCTTATTCTTTTCCAAAGTCCTGTGGGGGAAAAACAATAATGATATTAAAAAAAGGCATATTTAGAACAAGAATAATTGAATTATATATAAAAAGACTCTATTTAAAGGGATAGTTCACTCAGAAATGCTGTTATTTACTCCACTGTTTGAGTTTCTTTCTATAAATATCTGAATATGCATGAATATACGATGAATTTGAGAAATGTTGGAAAGCAGCAGATATTGACTTCTGTGGTATTGTGTCATTTTGTTCCCAATATTCTTCAGAATATCTTGGTTTGTGTTCAGCAGAAGAAAGAAATCCATAAAAGTTCAGTAATTAAGAGTAAACATGGAGTAAATGTTAATTTTTGGGTGAACTGTCCCTTTAAGGATCACATTTCAGCCCCAAAATGTTCAATTAATTGACATTTTACTTATTAATACTTTGCTAATTTGTCCACTTTTATTCATTTCAATTATAAATACAATTTTGCATTTTCTGGAGGTCAAAATAAGTTTAATTTTGACACAATCTGTACAGTGTACATCTAAGTTGATGCATCTCTTAAAGACAGGATGGAAAATTGTCAGGCATGATGAATATCTTAATCCTCAAGCTTTATATGAGAATTGTGTGATTAAAGGTTCAGGACACCCTGGAGTACTTTCTTTGAGAATTCCTTTCCTGTCAGCTTTATTCGTGGGGAAAACTGGATAATTTTGAGCTTTTGTCAGCTAATGTCATCTTCTGGGTTTAAAATAATTTTGGGGTGGATCAAAATCGGTGATGCAGTGCGAATCTGCAAGTGGAGTGATGACGTGTCGGTTTCTCATTATTATTCTCATTATTATTCATAGTTTTCTTATCCTATAAGAAGACCCTGCTTCTTAATTATTCATGAGAACATGTGCTTTTCGAAGGCAAGGCAGACCTGCCACGCTGTGAGACCGCATCTGTGTACGGCACGGGTCATATGTGTTTGTTTCCATAATCCACAGGGTTTGTTTCATGTTTTTCCCCGCAATGCTGTCAGGGCCGATACAGCATAGCTGTTAGTTTGCAGCAAGCATTTTTGTCGGGAGAGCTGTATGAGAATTGGAGAATGGCAGACTTTGTCTTTTATCAGTCAAGTTCGTAACCATTCAGGCACATCGCCTATCCATGCTGCTGTGTTCGCCTATGTTTAAAATCCTACAGATGACCGGCAGGGATAATGGCTGAAATAGGGCAAGAGACCTACTGCACTGCGTCTGCAGTCAGACCCCGGGATTGAGGAGGAGAGAAGTCCTCCTCATTTGTAGTTTTTATATAAACACAATTTACTTTATGATGATATAACTAATTGTGGTTATGTGAAATTACGATTAACAAACTTTGCAGGACATTAACTGTTAATTTATTTGCATTTTAACTTTTTAAACTTTAGAAAATTATGGGTCTCCTCACGGTTTGTGTCTCATTTTGTAAGCCAACTGACAACAGTTGTTCACTCCCCTCTTTTTCCCCTGCTCCGGACATGCTCACTCCTCCCTCTGCCCGCAGAGCTCCACACCCATCTAGGAGCATTTTTTAAAAAAATTTCTGAGGTAGACTTGAAGTGAAAAAGGGGTTTCATGGCCCTTTAACCACGTGGAAAGGATTATGAGTGATCCGACAATTTTTATTTGTATCCACATTATGAACTGCTTCCCTCTGGTAGGAGGCATATGACTCTAAGTGTAGGTTGAACCGATATAAGAAACCCAGTGGGTTTATTTAACAAGAGTTTACCTTAATTAGCATTATAATTACTGTAATCACTGTATTTTGTATTTATCATTTATTTTTTATATATGTCTGCAGCAATATGGTGATGCCTTTAAACAAATTTCCGTCAATGACAATAAAGTTTAATTACTTACTAATCTAATAAGATTTCAATGCGTATAAAATCAGCTGGGTAGATTGAATTAGCTGCAGACACCAAAATAGGTCTTTGACCAATGTATAGTTTTTATTCCTTTTATTTCAGCTTTAATTAATTTCTTAATTTAGTTTAATGTATTTACTCAAATAGCTCAAAGTATTCAGAAACACATTTTGATGACCCTTTCATATTTGCATCTTCAATGTGACTTTGATTTAGTATTATTTATTCATCTATTTTATTTTTCTCCAGTTTTTGCATGTTTGTTTTATTTATAAGTATTTTTTTATAGCTATAATAGAACAACCAAGCTGACTGTAATCAGTGCATGTCTGAAAGCTGTAAGTGGATGACGTACATCTTCTGCTGCTCCAGGATGCGCTGCTGGGTCTCCCAGGTGGATCTTTCCTCCTCAAACTGACGTCTTCTCTCCTCCAGCTCCTTATGCTGAGCCTCCAGATTCTTCTTCATCTGCTCGTGACGCCGCTGCAGCTACACACACACAGACAGAGAGAGAAATCAAACCAGAGGACACAGTAATTACAGAATACAGGGTTGCAAGTATCACCAAGGGCAGGTCACATTTAAGACATTAAGACCTTTTTAAGACCATCAAGAATGAAATTTCAGACTTATATAGGGTTAAACGCTAAGGATTTTCTTAATCGCTCAGATTATGGGGCAACTACAAAAAGTAGTTGCCCCATAAAGAAACAAATTCTAATTAAATAATGCGTCAAATCAAGCAGACCCTTGTTGTACACATGCAATTTTTTTTCCTTGGAGCAATTTCATGTAAAGATATACAATGTTGTGTATAAATGTTTATTTGACTTTCATTCTATGTCAAGTCTCCCTTGGACTGGTGTTAAAACACTTTAATGGATTTGGTTTGTCCAGTGTGATTGTGATGTCCATGTCAAATAAACAATAAATAAAATAATATTAGTTATACATAGAGTTTTGCTAAAAGTTTTATTCATATGTGTTGTTGGTGATTGGATGTGTGTTGGATCGATTGGGTAGCTTTACATAAACATAGGAAAATTAAGACCCGTTTAAAACGATTTAAGACCTTCAAGACAATATTTCAGTGAATTTAAGACTTTTTAAGGCCTAAAAATAAAACCTGTAGCAGTACCACATTTTAATAATGACGTTTGACGTAAAATGAGGTTTGTTTAAACTACTTATTTAAAATGAGCTGAAACAATACAATTACTAAGTTTCTTTAAATTCTTAAAAATTAAATAGTTTTATGTTCAATCCACTTTAATTTGTAAAAACTAATAAGTTAACTCCCTCAAATTGACCCAACACAAATCAATTGTGTGGAGTAGGGCTGTGCAATTGATCGCAATAGCAAAAAATAAATCGCGATTTAAGCACATGCTATTTCTAAATCGCGTAAGGCTGCAATTTTATCTATTAATTTATTTAGATTTTTGTTCACATCCTTGTGCACATGATTTTAATATGCTAGCCAATCAGAGCTGACGCAGCACACCGGGCAATTTACAGCTAAGCTGAGCGGGATGTTAAAGCTGAGAAAGATGTTAACCAATCAGAGCTCACTCCGCCCACGATGAAGTTGAGCGAGAGAACCGAATAGGTGGTTTTGATTTACGTTAGTTTTTATTTATTGTCATGATTGAAATGGGGTTAGTTCATCTTTATTTCTTTATGTTGTCTGTTTTAAAGACAATTATACTACAGTTTTATTGAACTTAATACTATGTTATTTCATTGTGAATGTTTTGTTATGCACTTCTTGTGCACTGAATACATTTAGAATGTATGTGTGTAGCTTGCTTGAAAAAGCAAAAACAGTTGCTAAAATCGCAAATAAAAATCGCAATTGCAATATTCGTTCAAAAAAAAACAAAACTAAAAGTAAATAAATAAATAAAAAATAAATAAATAATAAAAGCAATATGATTATTTTGTCCATAGTGCACAGCCCTAGTGTGGAGCCCAAAATTGTGTGTAGTTTTTATATATTATGTATTTTTTTATAAATGTAATTTGTGTTACCAAATTCAAGTAATTAAGTTTGTCATTTTATATTTGCTTGTTTATGTAGATATGTTTAATGTTTTCAATTTGTTATATTAGTATATGGAATAGAAACTAAATGGGAAAAAGTAAGGGTGTTGCATTGAAAATTAGTTGAGTTCGTTTAGTAAAAATACATGCAATTGATTTGAATAAATGATAAAAAAAAACATTAATTTTGAAACGTTTAATAATGCCTATGCGGTCAAAAAAATTGAATTTAAATAAAATAAAATAAATAAATAAAATATAACTAAATAAAGAATAAAATAAAAATAATACAGAATAAAATAATATTAGCGCTGAGCAAACATTAATCACATACAAAATAATAGTTTGTTTCGACATAATATATGTGTGTGTGCTGTGCAATTTTACTATGTATATATAAATGCAAGCAAATATTTGAGAAAATGTCTATTTATATTTAGATAGAAAATATATAAGCATATGATACAAATTATATATAAATTTAATCATTTATGCAAAAAAAAAAGTTTCGCATAGTTTTGTGTGTGTGTGTGTGTGTGTGTGTATCACATATATATTAATAATAATTCCTCAAGTGATATGGGGATGTTAGGAGGCCATGAAGGACAGAGGCCAGTAGGTAAATTTAGCCAGGATGCCGGGGTTAAACCCCTAATCTTTTCGAAGGACATCCTGGAATGTTTAATGTCCACAAAAATCAGGACCTCAGATAACGTCTCATCCGAAAAACGTTGCTCACTGAGCAGTATAGAGTCCCTATCAATATACTGGGGCATTAGGACCCACACAGACCGCACGATGAGCTCCCCCTGCTGGTCTCACTAACACCACTTCCGGCAGCAACCTAGCTTTCCCATGTGGTCTCCCATCCAGGTACTGACTGGGTGCAGCAGTATAATTCACGCATAAATATTGCGTCAAAACAAATTTTTGTTTTCAATGCAATTAATCACGATAAATCTTTTCCCAGGACTAAATAAAACATAACAAAACATATATATATATATATATATATATATATATATATATATATATATATATATATATATAAACAAAAAAAACACACCCCCTTTGAGCTTATATAACACAAGTAAAATGTAATATCCCAAAAATACTGTCATGTAAACTCATGAAACAATGTTGTGAGTACCTCTCCCTCTGAATCCTTCAGCTTCTGGATCTTCTCTTTGACTTTCATCTCAAAGACCTGCTCCATCTCCATCTCCATCTTCTTCATCTTGGCCACGTGCTCTCTTCTCTCCTCCTCCATCTGAGCCAGAGGACTCCTAGAGGCAACACAGGCCATTTACAACACGTACACCATTTCCCATAATAGCCCATAAGCAGAGCATCCCTGTGCATCTTCAGCAGACAACAGGAGACAAAGACCCGTGACCAAACACTCCCGAAAACACCTCTGCGCTTCAGGCAAATAAACCAGTGTTTCCCAACCATGTTTCTGGAGGCACACAAACAATACATATTTTGGATGTCTCCCTTACCCGACCCATTCATTTCAGGTTTTAGAGTCTTCAAATGTTCAGATGAGTTGATACAAGTGTGTTTGATTAGGAAGAGGTTGAAAATGTGTACTGTTGGTGTGCCTTCGAGAACAAGGTTGGGAAACACTGAAACAAACTACACACTCATGGCTCACCATGTGCAGAGAAGAACAACAAACAAACAAATAAATATCCTGTTTCCAGAGGAAGCTGAAAGCTGTTAATTGCTGAAGCGATTATGCTGATTAGAAGTAGTGAGCAGAGCGGGAAAGCTGCATAGCATAACACAAAAATGTACGAGACAGCTAAATAAAAAAATAGGTGGGAATCTCTCGACTATTGATTTTAAATTTGTACGGTTCCAATTGATTCATCAATGATGCATCGAATATAAAAAAAACTAGTAAAAAAGCAACTAAACAACCAATCAAAAAGTAAATATGATATTTTGGTTAATAAAATGGTTAAACATTAATGAATATCACTGTTTGGGAAATGGTTTGAATATCCGTTTAGTAAAAATTAAATGTTACTGCTCTATTGATGACGACAATAAACTCTACACCAGTGTTTCTCAACTGGTGGGCCGTGACCCAAAAGTGGGTCGCAGGAACATTTTTATTGGGTCGCGGAGTGTGTGGTCAAAAAAAATAATTATTATTTATTTTGCTTATACCGGACTTTTATTTTGAAATGCGTGCGACAACAGTTCAGTTTAGTTCAGGAACTGAACATTTCTTTACCCTAGCCGCTATTTACAGTATTTGTCGTTTTTACTTTGTAATATTTCTATAATTTGATACATTTTGTTAAATGCAACAATAAAATATTGTTTATTTGTAAGCCTTTGTGATTTTCTTATGATTTATCTGTCACTACTTGTGTATGTTAACAAACAAATTAATTATAATTTCTAAAATTATATTTCCAGGCATCCGCTGCGTAAAAAAAAAAGATGCTGGATAAGTTGTCGGTTCATTCCGCTGTGGCGACCCCTGATTATTAAAGGGGCTAAGCCGACAAGAAAATGAATGAATGAAGAAAATTATAGTTCCAAAAAAATTGGGTTGCGGCTTGATGACCATGTAAAAATGTGGGTCCCGTGGCCAAACCAGTTGAGAACCACTGCTCTACACTATATGGTTGAGTGTATAAGTGCATTAGTGTACACTACCTGAGAAGGTCTTGTTGCCTATCCAAGTTTTAGGAACCAATAATAACTTGACTTCTAGTTGAGCATTTGGTATCAGAAGTGGCTTATATGACAGGCAAAGGCCTCTAGATTACGCTTATTTTACCACAATAAAATATGATCATGCCTTGATTTTGAATTAGGACAGTAAGGTCTGACTTTGCTAAGACAAAAGTCTTGTCTCTTAACAGAAATAATGTACAGTATAGAATATAGTCATGGTGCAGTGGAAAAAGAATAAATATTGTGTATGACTCCCATGAGCTTAGAGGACTGCGTCCACACATCTCTGCAATGACTCAAATAACTTATTTATAAAGTCATCTGGAATGGCAAAGAAAGGTTCTTGCAGGACTCTCAAGATTCTCTGAATTCATCTTCGATGCCTCCTTCATCTTATCCCTAAAATGCTCAATAATGTTCAAGTCTGATGACTGGGCTGGCCAATCCTGGAGCACCTTGACCTTCTTTGCTTTCAGGAACGTTGATGTGGAGGCTGAAGTATGAGAAGGAGCGCTATCCTGCTGAAAAATTTGCCCTCTCCTGTGGTTTGTAATGTAATGGGCAGCACAAATGTCTTAATACCTCAGGCTGTTGACGTTACCATCCACTCTACAGAACTCTCGAACTGAATGTAACCCCAAACCATGATTTTTTCCTTCACCAAACTTGACTGATTTCTAGGAGAATCTTGGGTCCATGCAGGTTCCAGTAGGTCTTCAGCAGTATTTGTGATGATTGGGATGCAGTTCAACAGATGATTCATCAAAAAAAATCAACCTTCTGCCACTTTTCTAAATGATCAACTAGAAATCAAGTTATTAATTGTTGTTCTTACAACTGGAATCGACGACAAGACTTTTGTCAGGTAGTGTATAGTGTAGAAGTGCATAGTGTGTCATTTGGGATACATCACTGGTATAAAACGCATGCTAACTGACTTTGATACGGCAGTAATTAAAAAAATCTGTAATGCTTCTATAGACCAAAACAACAACAACAAAAAGAAATTCTCAGCTCATGAAAATAATAATAATAATAATAATAATAAAATTAAAAAAAAAAAAAAAAAAAAAAAAACACTTTGGTGTATACACGCCCTTAATGTTGTAAATTAAAAATAATGCATCAGTGAATCAGAAGCAGCTTCTCCGGGACCAGCAACAGAAGAAAGGATTTGGTTTCCCCTGATCTAATCAATACAATTGGATTGATGCCACAAGATCAAATAAAAAATAAAAAATAAAAATAAATAAATCACATGGAACTGGTGGAAAAGGAGGACAAAAACGGACACCAAAAGACACCCAGAGGAGGAGAGGATCCGCACTACACAGGGATTTGGAAAAATGTAAATGACCACTTACATGCCTTCAACCGTGTCAACTCTAAAAGACAAAAACACACACACTTAGCATGCTGCAAATCATACACTAACAGAGCAGGAAAAAAAAAAAACGACGTGTGAACAGAAAGCAGATCAGACACACTGCTAGACTGGATTATGAGACGTTCAGTGTGGTTTCCTGCTGAATGATTTCTCAAGTTAGGAGGTTACTGTCGACTGCTGGAAGCTGCAGGCCGTGACCACGAACCTGTCAGTGAGAGCGTGATCATGCAAATCTGCTTCGGTTTGTGCCGTAAATAAAGTGTTAGAGAGCACAGTGAGCTGTAAAAGGCAGGTTTAATATAATATACACACACACAGTGACCAACAGAAAATGTACTGAAAGAGTACAGCTCAGTTAACATGACAGCTGATATTAAAATGTAATGTTTTTTTTTTCTTAAAGCCCTTTTTAATATCTATTATATGCATTATTATATACATTATATTATACACAAATTATTTATATACAGTGCTCAGCATATATGAGTAAACCCTATTTTGTAAATTAATATTTGTATCCATTTCTCATCTAAACATTTTAGTCACCAAACATTTTTAGAAATTGATAGATAATACAATTAAATTCAAGCTAAATATTGCAAAAATTAATTACAACCTACAATATTTCAACTCAAATTTTTTTATTTTGCTTCTTTTGATTTTTCCTCTTTTTTTAAATGTGTATTTAATATTTTTCTATAACATATAAATTTGACTGGACTACTTTTTGGATCGTCATTGTAACTTATTTTGTTGGATAAGCTCCAGATTTTGTATAGCTTCCTATTAAAAATATCCATTTTAATTAAAAGATAAATTTGTGAGGGGTGTACTCATACATGCTCAGCACTGTACTGTATTGTATTATTATATCCATATTTTTAACTTTTTTTAATATATAATATTGGTTGATGTACATAAAATGTAATGTTTTATTTCAGTCAACAAAAATTATATGTATACATATATATAAAAAACATTTCTTTCTGGTTCTCGAATCTGATTGGCTGATAGCTGTGAGACATTAAAGTAATATTAGCACTCGTACAGCCTCTTCACCCTTGTGTATTACTCCACCCACACAAGTGGCAGGCAGAGGACTACAGTTTCACAAATATTGCTGCTGTTGGACAACATAATGTACTTTTGAAGCTTTTTAGGCAAGAATGTAGTTGTTTAGATTGCAACTATGCAGTTTATTTATAAGGATAGTGCCTTTTTAAAATATTTATAACAGGGGTCACACAAATTTTGGTCCTGGGGGGGCCGGTGTCCCTGCAGGTTTAGCTCCAACTTGCCTCAACACACCTGCCTAGATGTTTCAGGTATACCTAGTAAGACCTTGATTAGCTTGTTCAGGTGTGTTTGATTATGAGTGGAGCTAGAATCTGCAGGACACCTGCCTTTCAGGAATAAGTTTGGTGACCACTGATTTATAATTTCGGAGATACAGTGCGTTGGTGGCCATCAGCCTGTCATATTGAGCAGAGCAAAGACATTTGACGTTCTGCCACAAAATGGCGACAGAGACCACATGATTAGTCCTTAAGGGAGACAAACAGCATTTTCTCAGCGTAAGTTTCAAACTACAGCTGAACAAATCAATATAGAACAGGTAAGTGACAATCTAAACCAATCTCTCTCTTTTGTATGTTGAAGTGCTGTACTTATACCACAGTAATCTGGCAGTGTTTGCTTTGCTTTGGCTTTTTCAGGGTTAATTACTGTGAAACCACAATTGCCACAGAGAAATATAGGGAAATCTGATGCCATTTCATACCGTTCAGTCTTATGATCATAAAATATGAGCAAAATCACCGGTTTTGTCATCACTTTAGACATTACGCTAGAGAATCATTCAAATACTAGCTTTAAAGTGACATTGGTGAAAGAGCAACGGTTTCTGCTGTTCTGGCATCAGCTGCAGATGCGTATGAGCGGCGAAAAAAAGTAGTTTCTCTTACAAAAGGGTTTTTGGGACTCTGTGTTTCTTTTGTTTATATATACGATTATGCCGTCGAACTGTTGTATAAACGCAATATCACACAAGTAGCAGTGCGATTTGGCTGCATATCGACACTGGTGGGGGCACTAAGGCACTCGGCCTGCGGCCTCGAGCCAATGCACACCTCCCACCAGTGCCGATTTACAGCCATATTGCACTGCTCAATAATTTATTTCATTTTCAAATAAAAAAATTTAAAAACTGCAAAAATATTACGAAAAATTAACAAAACTAATTAAAATTTAACACAAATTTGAATTGACAAATAATAATAATAAAAAAACAGCAATTCAATTCAATTCAAACTCTTGATAAAAACTACAATGATACTTAAATAGCAGCGGATAACATTACATTATTGTAAATATATTTTACAATACACACATATATTGTAATAAATATTGAAATATTGTATATATAATAATATAGATAATTCATTAAACATCACAGAATAAAATAAAGTCTGGCAAACTACATTTCTTGGTGACAATAAAAACAGAAGTAGGTCACCACTAAAGTAAGTCTAGTTTACAGTTTGCTCTAGCATATCCCAGATAACAGGAAACGATACAACATAAAATGTTTCAGTGCTTTGGCAACTGGGCATCACTTACACAAATTGATGTGAAATGCCAAAAAAAAAGGAAGAAGAAACTGAATCTCTCGATTAAAGTCTCTAGTAACAATTACAGTGTGTAACAATTTTCAACATTAAGGTTAAAGGTGCTGTATGAAAGTTTTTGACTCTTCTAAAGCATATCAGGAACATGATTTTGCTTGAATTCAGTCATTTACATTTACACATTTGACACAATGATGTCACAATGAACTGTGTTTGTGACGGGGCAGTAAAGAATGTGATCTTATGTTATTCCAGGCGTTTCCGCTCACACTTATGGTATATAAACACTCTGAACCCACACGGGCCAAGATCTTTCTCAATGCAAACGAAGTCATTTTTGGGTCAGACATTTGAAATGGTTTGATACTATAATACAATGTTGCTAAAAGTCACTTACTTGGTGAGCTGGCCTTTGGCTTTGTTGTTGTCGATGCCGTTACAGGTGACGGCTGCCAGCTTCCGGCTTCTGTAGTTTTCATAGTGGACGTTATTTGTTACGTCCTTGAGGTCCTGCATATGAGTTCTGACACAAAACATATGGTTAATTAAAAACCCCTTGTACGTGATGTTTGCTTGTTTGAGTTTAGTGCCACGCCAGCTTCAGGCAAGCAAAAGTATATTGCAGATATAGATTATTTTGAAGGTCCCATGAAATTAAAATACATTTTTTTTAGATTATAAGAATCAGTATTGGTAGTTTTTAGGATATATATAAGCTAGTGTGCTCCAAAACAGCGACAAAATTTGCATATAGGAGATATAGAACTGATATCAACAGATAAAGCTCAGTTTGTCCCTTATGTCTAAATAGATCAACTGTTTTATTCATTCACATCAAGTCTTCTGACCAATCAAATGCTCTTTAGTATCTGACATGCCCTGCCCCCTTTAAGACGCCTCTCATTTAATATGCTTGAGCTCAACCAATCTCACTGGCTAAGCAGTGATAAAACAAAACGCTATTGGCTGTTTTTTTTAAGGGGGGGGGGGCTACGCTATGTCCCACCCTCTCTTTATGTTTCGGTTGAGATTACATCAAACATCGAATAAATAAATGCACATTTCAAAGCACTTCATGGCACCTATAATGTCTTACAATTTATTCTTGCTGAAACGGTATTATAAATTGTAACTGTGTGTACCTGATGAGCATATTCCTTAAAAGTGTGAAATCACAGTGGTCTCCATTCTCAACTGCGAAGAAAGAAAAAAAGAGTCAGGTTTTGAACAAATGTTATTCTTCACATGCCATTGATAGTTGATTGCTTGACATGGCAACTGAATTTCTTGAAGAGAAACTTTAATGCAGAGGAAAACACTGTTCGAAAATGTCTCATGTAAACCTGGGTTGCATTTAAGTGCCCTGGTGCATTTCATTTAGTAAAATGTTATTACAACTTAAAACTTCAACAATCATTCTTATATGCTGTTATGAAACATTTATTAATATAAATGATTTAAACAGTTTTAAATATTGATCGAAAGTTTAAAAGATGCTTTTTTATTAGTACTGGCCAAAGATTAATCGTATCCAAAATAAGAGTCTGTTTTGACATAAGATTGGTGTGTTTTTTTATATATATTTAAATATAAAACAAACACATGCATAAAATTAAAACTACACAAAACTTTTTTTAATTTATGTATAATTTGTATCATACACATATATTTTCTATCCAAATATAAATATTTGTTTTTCTTAAATAAATCCATGCATGTGTGTATTTATATAAACATAAACATCAACAGTACACAATATGCGCGAATCAGCTGAGATCAACTGAAATGTCACCTGAATCCATGGCTTCATATTAATCAATCACCCGCCATCCGGCTGCACATATAATTTTATTTAAAATATATATATATATATATATATATATATATATATATCCACACCTGATCGTCACTGTAATAATTCAAATTCTGTTCTAAGCACGATGATAGGCCAGCCTGGATCGTTATCGTTATTAACAGCAGATTCAGTGTGCTAATCTGCGCATCTCTGATAGTAAAATAACACACTAATCGTAAACCGTTTTAAACGAACATTTTTAAAAACAACATACAGCGCTTCACAGCAGTTGCATATTACATAGCCAGCACTTGATTCATCCTCGTAAACCAACTCACTAAATCGCTCCCACACGGCACGTTTCTTTCCTTCCTTTTATGTTCTTAATTCTCCCTTTGTAAGTTTCTCTCGCATCTGTATCGCCTCCATTTCTACTTTAACAAATGGATCTCCTCCACCACCATGCGTGGATTTCTTTTTTAAATTTGCGTGCAAATTAGGGCCCGTTTGCCTGATGAAAAATACATTAAACACACTCGTAATTTATAAATTGTGTTTAACAAACACAAAGCAAAAATCATTAATAGTTAAACTCATCCATCCGCGACCCACCCGCAATTAATCATAATGTATTTATTATACACCTGCTGATATAACAGCCCTCCGAGCATCAATAGTACACACATCTCGCGTACACCAAAACAAACTTTTATTTTGGATGTGATTAATTTTGGCCCAGTACTAGTTTTTCTATAACCAATACAAATGTCCTCACCGTAACATTTTTTCATCAATTTAATGAGTATATGCTGATTAAGAGTATTCATTTCATTAAAACAATTACCATTTATAGTTATTTAATAATGTAAGCTGCTCAACCAAAATCTCTACACGTTTGAAATGAAAACTGAAGCTCTAGAAATTTGGTGTCAAAGGCGTTTCAAGTACATATACCTTCTGCCACTCCCCATGGGTACTGCCTTCCTCTAACCTTCTTGCCATTGGCCTCGATAATAGTGTTGCTTCCGACCACAGCTAGGGGCAACCGATCCTTGAAAGAGAGAGAGAGACAGAGAGATAGAATAAGAGTGAGACAGAGAGAGAGAGAGACACTGAGTCATGGATGACTGTGTGTAAGGAATCTGTCAGCTTAAGCTACATGCAAAGCTTGGCAGTCTTTCTGTTTGCAACCACCTGGTTGACCACATGCACTATCACTCGCCACACACACACTTGTTCCTATAACCCTGTGGGGACTCTAATAGACTACACTACACAAACCACATATTCTATCCCCTACCCAACCCTCACAATCAGCAGTTTAATAGTTTAATAGTAATAGTTTAATACGTTACAATGACCTTAAAACATATGTTGTCAGCACTAATTGATCATACATTTTTTTACAGTGTAGTTACAAAAGATGCCAGGGGAGCGTGAGCACTTTAGGTCAGAATAACAACACATGTGAAAATAAGTGCTGAATAGCAGCAGTGAGGAGATTGTAAATAAAAAAAGCATGGATGTTGCCAGAGTGGCTTTTTGGTTTCTTTTCATGTGCATCTCAGTCACTAGCTCCCCATCTGGAAGTTGTTGTTTTTTTTAGCATAGAGCAAGCATGTCCAAAGTCCGGCCCGCGGGCCAATCACGGCCCGCAGTCAGATTTCATACGGCCCGCAGATTCCATCTCATAATGTGTTATTTATGGCTCGCTAGCTCTGTTAGAATAAACAAACCAAGGGAGAGTAACCAATAGCATTAGAGATAACAAGTAAACAAAGGCCCGCCCCAAGACAAAAATCGAAAAAGTTTGGCGCAAGCAGAGAAGAGCCAGCGCGCGAGCGGAGAGAACTGAACGCGCGCGCGGTGCAGGCATGACCTCACTCGCGAGAGCGTACATCGTGCGCACAGATGATGATGTGCGCGCGAGGCCCGTTTCCTTGAGGTGGATCAGTTCAGCGCGCGCGTGAAGATCTCGCGCTTAGGACTGTAATTTGCTCGCGATTCACTTTCTGTTTAAACATCACCGCTGCGCTCGATTAATTTTGCCATTGATTTGCCGCCATATATAATCTTCCTGTAGTTGTTATGCAAACTTTGGCTTCCCGAAAGACCTTTTAGAAGGCAAGAGCAAAATTCACTTTTTTTTTACTTTAATGATAACAGACCACTTTGCATTACTTATAACTCCTGTTTAAAATGTTCATGAGGCAAAGATAGATATCAAACTCATAGAAATGTAAAGTATTCTATACAGTTTGTTCAGTTTTATCTGACTCTCCAGATATGAAAGAAAGGCATAATTGTGTGTTTAGAGTTGTTCATGCCTGAGTGGCTTATATTTGGTTATATTGCCATTTGAAAAATAAAGGTAATTGTGACAATGAAAATAGTTTTATAACAGTGTGTATTTTCATGAAACTTTTGTGGTGAAAAAATGTCAGAAGGAACTATTGGCCCCCGGGCATCTTCACTTTATCAAATTTGGCCCTCTTTGCAAAAAGTTTGGACACCCCTGGCATAGAGGGTAATGTAGTTTTTCCACTTTAGAATTTGTGATGTGGCAGTACGTCTTTGAATAATGACGGCTGGTCCCTTTACTTGAAAGTTCAGATTAGATTATCATAATTTGTGTTGTTGACAGAGTTTGAGGTTTACTGTATCATTATTATTCACATCTTAAAGTTTGCTCTGACTGTTCAGTATTTACGCTTCACCATTGCACACACTTTGTAACAATGTAATTTATCATGTTTAAGAGTCTCTCTAACAGTCATGTTTTTTAATTTTATTTTAAATAGATCAGATGTTTTGTTTAAATATTTTAGTTTTTGACTACTAAAACAATTTGTCTTAGTAATGTTGGTAAATTAAAATAAAGTGGTTAAAAAATATCCTAATATTCCTAAATGTACTGTTAAAAAATACTCAATAGTTATCGATATCGAATGATATGAAACATGACATTGTGATAATTTTTTTTGCAATATAGTCCAGCCCTAGACTCAATTATTATCTCTTAATTTAATCAAATGCAGTGACATTCAGACATTAAAGGGCCATGAAACCCCCCTGTCTCAGCGGGGTGTTTTCACACCTCTAGTTTGGAAAAGCTCAGCAAAGTGGGTGTGTCCAGCTCAATTTAGGTGGGAGTGTCGGGGGAGGGAAAGATTTGCATAAAAATGGGAGTTTCCATTTGTGCACGCGCTGATTTTCAGAGGCAAAACACACAGACGCAGGAGAGAAAAACAGTGACTGTGTTTACATAGACATCAGTCATCGAATTACTTGTCAAATTATTAATTTGTCGACTTTAATGGCAGTTTGGCACTTATACTTTTATCCAGGAACATTTCCTGCATGTCCCCTGTGATAAACGAGATGTGAGAAACTGCTAAGAGTGCGTTTTTAATGGAGTATTTGATACCGCGCGGCATATGAGAGAAATAAAAACCCTCTGCATTTCTAGGTAACTTAGATGTTTACACTCGGAGAGCAGCATTTACAGCAGATCTTTCAGTCTATAATATTGTAGTGATATTAACGTACTGTAAACTCCGTAACAGTTCAAAATATTTTCATTAAGGTCTGTCTTTAAACACTGAAAGAGTACTGTTGACAATACGAACTAACTTTGCCATCTGAATAAACAAACAAAGAGCAAATCTGTAGAGACAGGACAATCAACATAAACTGGAGCAGTGTATTTATTAAAAGGAGACGAGCGGCAAATCCCAATTTCACCGTTTCGAGATGCGAAAAGCTCTCGGGTGAAAAAAAAAAAAAGTTCCTTACAACTTACAACTGCTTATTTCTGCTGCATGTCGAGTCCAGCCACGCTCTCATAGCGGGGAAATGAAAACAAAACCTTCGTTGCAGCACATAAACACAACTCTGACGACCTGTGTCTCTAAACAATTCTTCTTCTTCCACTTGTTTTGGCAACACAGCGTGGCGTCTCTCTGCCGTCTGACCACTGCAACAGGTACAGACAATCTTCGAAGCTATCGTGCATATTAATGAAGTTGCACCGCATACACAATAGAGCGTGCTGATTGGTTTGAGTCTATCTCGTGACTTAATGCCGCACACTCAGAGACATATCGACGCACTGGCCGGTACAGACGTCCACTCTCCACGCTGGAATACACGCATGGATCTCATCGGCGTGACGCAACTTCAAAAAATCGCTTCAAACCGGAAGAACGAATTTGCTCAAAATAACGCAAAAACAACCAATTTTCACTCTTTAGCAAAATATATGTGTCCTAATAGTGTTTATAGCAGCGTGGGACACATATCTGACTGACAACATCTTTAAAAATGTGTTTTGGTGTTTCATGACCCTTTAAAGCAAACCCTAAGAAAACATCTAAACTCTTTGATGAATTACATGAAAGGTTCTTTCGTCAATGATTTTTGGTTATAAACTTATCTTTTTTTGGTCTCCTTGCACCTGCCCAAGGTCATGTTCTCCACCAGGCTTATTTATTTGTTTTGTTAGTTAGGAAAACATGTATATAGTTCTACACAAACAAAGAACTCTTACTTTGATTGTTTTCACAATCTTGTTTTCCTCCTCATCATCCGTCTCGGGGAACTCGTAGATTTTGATCTTGTGCTCCAGGATTTCTCGCATGATCTAGAGAAGCACAAACACAAATAACTTTAGAACGAACAACAAAAACCTCTGCGATTCCTTCGAACGAGCACACGACCTCCAGAGGATCACCAAGAGCGATTGTTTAGGGTTGAGGAACATCCTCTGTTTATTTATTTGTGGAAGTGCTCAAATCTTTTCATCTGATCTTTCCTGTCTGGGCGGTATTGCTGTGCTCCTGCTCAAGGTTCCTGTGGAGATAATACTCTGACAGATGGCCAAACGCTCCAGACACACACATGGTGCCGGAGGCTTGCGCTCCTGCTGTCTCTTCTTGCCTTTTTTCTTAATCAGGAGTTTAAATGGACAGGACTTAACGCACGAGAGCAGCAGACTGACCTGTTTCTTGAACTGTTGGCACTCTTCAGGGGTCAGCGTATCTGCTTTGGCGATCAGTGGGATGATGTTGACCTTCTCGTGCAACCGTTTCATAAACTCGATGTCCAAAGGTTTCAGTCTGGCGGAAAAACACACAACACAACACCATGGAATCAATTAGGACATGCTCTCACAGTTTTAACAATTCTTTAGTGGTGTTTAGGTGTTTGGACATTTGTACAATTAAAGATCCTATGAAATTAAAGTTTTTTAGACATCAGTATCAGTATTGGTAGTTTTTAGGATGTCTATAAGCTAGTGTGTTCCAAAACAGCAACAAAACTCACGTTTAGAAAGTATAAAACTGATATAAACACGTAAAGCTTGTTGTTTGTCGCTTCTGTCTAAATGGATCAACAGTTTCAGTTTCATTCACGTCACCACATACTTCAGCTTTTCATCAACTCTTCTGACCAATCAAATGCTCTCTAGTATCTGACATGCCCCGCCCCCTTCAAGACTTAACATTTGAGGTGCTGGCAGAGTGGTGATAAAACAAACCGCTATTGGCTGTTTTTATAAAAAGGGGAGGAGCTACACTATGCCCCACCCTCTCATTATGTTTTGACTGAGATTACATCAAACATGGAATAAAAATGCACTTTTCAAAGCACTTTATGGTAGGGCTGTGCAATTAATCGCAATCGCAAAAAATTTAAGCACACGCAATTTCTAAATTGCAAAGGCTGCAATTTTTTCTATTAATTTATTTAGATTTTTGTTCACGTTCTTGTGCACATGATATTAGTATGTTAACCAATCAAAGCTGACACAGCATAACGGGCAATTACAGCTACGCTGAGCGGTAGAAAGATGTTAACCAATCAGAGCTTACTCCGCGCACAACGAAGTTGGTTTATGTTATTTTTTTATTATTGTTATTAATGGAATTGAGGTTAGTTAATCTTTATTTTTTCATGTTGTCTGTTTTTAAGACAATTTATTACAGTTTTGTTTATTACGCACTTAGTACTACTGTGTACAGTATGTTTTTAACTAGAGTTGAGGTTAATAATTTATTTTATATTGTCTGTTTTAAAGACAATTTTACTTCAGTTTTATTTATTAAACTTAACACTATGTTATTTCCTTGTGAAATGTTTTGTTATGCAGTTCTTGTGCACTGAATACATTTAGAATGCATGTATGTAGCGCGTTTGAAAAAGAAAAAACAGTTTCCCAAAAATCGCAATATTCGTTCCAAAAATCGCAATATGATTATTTTTTCCGTATTGCACAGCCCTACTTCACGGGACCTTTAAAGATTACTCACATTGGTTCAAAAGTGCAACTAAACTCCACACTACAGTGCCAGAATATCTGATGATTTACGACCCTTCTGTTGTCTTACAATTCTGTATGCACTGGTCGACTAATCCTCTAAAATAAAGCAGACACATTTACTTCAATCTTCAAATCTAGCATGAAGAAACAATCTCATCTTCCTCACAAAGCCTGTGAATGTCTAGGTTTTCCCTCATTAGTGTGTAGCATTTCATTATTGTTTAATCAGTAGGGCAACACTCGTTTTTGACTAAAGAATAGGGTATATTCCTATTTGGAAAAAGTACCTACATAGTAGAGTGGGTCGATAGACGATGCAATCGTCCATCGCCGATGGCCGATAGACATCACGATGCGGAGCCCCTGCCGCAGCAGCAACCCGCTCACAAAAAATACACGCTTAGACCCCGTTTACACTAATATGTCTTAGTTTTAAAATGGTATTTTAGAACAAAACGATCCACAGCCACACTGGTGTTTCATCATAGTGTTTCTGAACAGCCCTCCGTTCATACTATACCACTGAAAACACACATCACGTGACCACACACGGACACAAACTCTGTCATGAGCTTCAGGCAGTTAGCGGATGCTTTGAGCACAAAACCCCAGAGGATGTATTAAGGATGGACTGCTGGATCGCATCTCATTATAGTTGTTAAACGTGATACTTAATTAATCTTGTCTCTATCTAATGACTCTTCGGTCTTTTGAATCTATCAGGTAACAAGTCACAGCGTCAGTACACTGCTTCAGTCTTTCGCTTTCACGCTTAAGCAAATTTTAGCGAAAACCTCAAATACGGTTGGCTGGTTCCTGTTGTTTCTGCACCTTTTTTACCATCCAAGTTTGTCAACATCATTATAACGACACAGATCACTCTTCCTATTCATGCCAGAGTTCTGCAGAAGAAGTGATTGACAGGTGGTAATTTGTGTGTAACTTATCTTTATTTATCTATGATTTAATTATGTGTAAAACAAAAACCATGCTGGTCAGGTAGTTTAACCGGTAGGCTACAAATAATGAATTCACCGCTGACTGAGACGACGATGCCAGGCAGATTTCTTTTTAATAAAACATAGTATTAAATTTAAGACCAACTGAATAATACAATTTTTGGCACTGAAGTTGTGTAAAAAAAAAAAAAAAAAGCGAACAACACAACTAAATAATTTGCATCCTTAACACTCTTTATTATATATAAAAAAGTTTTTTAAAAAAACCCTGAAAAGTCTAGTCTTTGAACTGACTAATAATAACTAATATTAATAGACCCTTTTCTCATTTCCGGGTTTCTCAGTAGCTGGGAGTCATCATAGTTTGTAAAACTGTGAGCGCAGTGAATGGCAGAGTACAACAAATAATTTTTTAAAATCTTAGTTGCTCAAATAATAAAAGAAAAACTCCATGATGATGTTGTAAGACTGATGAGGGCAGCCAGAGGGAAGAATCATCTAATTTACTGTCCTGTCACACAGACGCTGCATTAAAAAACACCTCGCATAAGCTGTAATTTTTGTCATTTGAAGCGAAGATGACATACTACATGCATAAATACATACAAAATTTCATAATATTTAAAATAATAATAAAAATCTAAATATTAAAAACAGGGCGCCACGGTGGCGCGTGAGTAGCACGTTCGCCTCACAGCAAGAAGGTCGCTGGTTCGATCCCCGGTTGGGCCAGGTCCCGGTTGGGCCAGTTGGCATTTCTGTGTGGAGTTTGCATGTTCTCCCCGTTGTTGCGTGGGTTTCCTCCGGGTGCTCCGGTTTCCCCCACAGTCCAAAGACATGCGGTACAGGTGAATTGGGTAAGCTAAATTGTCCATAGTGTATGTGTGCGAATGAGAATGTATGGATGTGTTTCCCAGAGATGGGTTGTGGCTGGAAGGGCATCCGCTGCGTAAAACAAATGCCGGATAAGTTGGCGGTTCATTCCGCTGTGGCGACCCCGGATTAATAAAGGGACTAAGCCAAAAAGAAAATGAATGAATGAATGAATAAATATTAAAAACGTTCAGGGATTTAAGATGCTGATGACCGTTAAATGCGTCATAACAGGCGTGTGAAAAGGGTCCATAATAATTTCGATGCAGCAGAATCACCAGTCATTTGTCAGGCCAGTTATGCGAAAAATCATTTCGTATGATTTTCGCTATTTTAGAGCGTAATCTCTTCGAAATCTGCTTGCCCAAGAAAAATCCCCACAGGCATTTATTTTATAGAGTTTCGCCTATTTTGTTCTGGTTGACAAATAGAGATTTTAAGTAGATTTTAAAACAATAAAGATCTTTGAAAGCTGATTTAAGACATTTATGGCCGTATCTTTATAATATGAAATTTAAGATTTGTTAAGGATCCGTGGACACCCTGTGCTATTCTAACGTTTGGTTCATTTTAGAAAAAGTCACTAAACTTCAACATGAAAAAACATTGTTTAGTTTTTTTTTCTGCTATTAAAAATAGTGCCCGGGTCATTTTCAACCAGCAAGTCAAAAGGAGGATTAAGTGAATTTAAAAGAAATGATGCACATAAACGTGCTTCTTAATTAAAGAAATGTATCCTAGTTATTAAAGGTATAGTTCACCCAAAAACGAAAGTGTTTGTTCAAAAAAAACCCGATACATTTCTTTTTTCTGTAGAACATAAAAGATATCATGTAAATTGCTGGTCACTTACATCCATGGTATTTTTTTTTACTAGTAAGTGGATGGGTGCAAGAAATCAGCATTTTGAAAAATATAATTTGTGTTCAACAGAAGCACACAAAAGTATAACACCACATTAAGAAAGAGTAAACGGTAAGGTGATTTCATTTTTGGGTGAACTATCCCTTAAACTGAACACTGCTGTTGTTTTAGAAAAGCAAACAAATCAGTTAAACACAGTTGTGCGTTAGTGTACTTTAACTTCTAAACTGTTTCCATTTTGAATCAGGGTTAACAACACCCATTATGCCATTTACTTTCAACCACGCTCCAGTCCTGATAATAATCAGGGTTGTGTGGACAAGACTGAATAGAGCGACACGTTCCTGCATCTTCACTGACTCTGCACAGAACCTTTATTGTCTGAGAATAGCTGCTTACAGTAACACAGTTGTTTCAATGTTTTCTCTGACTGAAAGGAAAATTAGTGAGCTCAGTGCAGATTTGGAAATGAAATCCATTATCAGACCTCTAAGCAAAAGAAAGCTTACAACCAAAAGCAAAATAAAAATTAATAAATAACCTTAGGTATAACATCCAACATCCTCAGGTTTGCACACAGCAATAACATTATGCTTCAAATTACACAATGAACATTCTATTTTATTTTATACAACAGTTCTTGAATCTAATTGGCTGATAGGTGTGCGATATTCTGCAAGTAACAGTAATCGTACAGCCTCTTCACCCTTCACCCTTGTGTATTACTCCGCCGAGGACACTCTACAATTTGACAAATATTGCAGCTGTTGGACAACATAACGTACTTTTGAGACTTTTTTGTTGAGAATGCAGTTTTTTAGACTAGTTTAATTTATAATATCAGAGATTCTGTGCATCGGCCGCCATCAGCCTGTCTGAGCAGACAAAATAAAGTGAAGGTTGAAGTTCCGCCACAAGATGGTGTCAGAGACAGGCATAAAAAGTCCTATTAGAGGGAGAAAAACTCAGCGTTTTCTCAACTTAAGTTTTAAACTACAGCTGAACAAATCATTATAAATCAGGTAAGTGACAATCTAAGTCAATCTCTCTCTTTAGTATGTTGTATTGCTGTATTTATACCATAGTAATCTGGTAGTGTTTGCTTTGGCTTTTTCAGGGTTGATTGTGAAATCCCGATTGCAACAGAGAAATATAGGGAAATCTGATCCCATTTCATGTCATTCAGCCTTATAATCTTAAAATGTGAGCAAAATCACCTGTTTTGTCATCACTTTAGACATTACGTTAGAGAATCATTCAAATACTAGCTTTAAAGTGACGGTGGTGAAAGAGTAATGGTTTTAGCTGTTCTGAGGTCAGCTACAGATGTGTATGAACGGCGGAAGTAGTTCCTCATGCAAAAAAAAGTTTTTTCCGTGTTTGATTTTCTTTTTTTATATACATGATTGTGTCATCGAATTCCTCATATGTGTGAACATACCTGGCAATAAAGCTCTTTCTGATTCTGAACTGTTGTTTAAATGCAGTCGCAGTGTGATATGGCTTTATACCGGCACTGGTGGGAGGCGTGCATTGACTTAAGGCTGCAGGCCGAGTGCGTTAGTGCCCCCACCAGTGCCGACATACAGCCATATTGCACTGCTACTCCTGTGATATTGTCCATATATTCATGTATTGCTAGGGTAATTTAGAATATAATTATAATTCATTTATTAAATAACATTATTTGGGACAACATGAAGGAATGGAGTTAACTTATTCAGGGATAATATATATTTTTACTACTAAAATTCCATGACTTTTCCAAGATTTCCAAGTAAAATTTTATGACCTAATGTTACATGCATGTCTAAATATACGTGGGAAAACAAAAACAATGCAAGTTCAAATTTATTAAAGCATATTATAAAATATGCAAGAATCTATTTAGTTAAAATTAATATTTATATCTATATGCATGTAAAATTTATTTAAACAATGCTTACTCAGCACTAATTATGTGAGAGTATGTGATTAGCCAAGGAGAGAAAAGAAGTACAGACAACTAACCTATTTGCAAGTATACAAATATCTGTTTTCAATAACTTTTCCAAAACTTTGTGACTTTCTCTGTTTTTCCAAAACTTTTCTAGGCCTGGAAAATGCCATGTCTAAATTTTATGAGTTTCCATGACCGTATGAACCCTGCTTATTTGTTCTTACAAATTTAAGTGGATTGAACATAAAACACTTAAGCTGTCCCCCAAAAGAATTGTGTTTTTAGCTCTTTTTAAACAAGTAGTTTAAAGTGAACAAAGAGCAAATATAATTTTTAAGTGTACATGAAATAAATTTTAAAATATATAAAATATAATAAATTACTCGCATGAATGCATGAAGTTATCCAATGCTGACTTTCCGCTAAATAAAGATTTCTTATTACCATCAAAAACACTAGTGCTATATATTTATTTTCACGATTCTTTGCCACAAATTCTTCAATTTAATGCAGTGTACTTTTCCTACTTTAGTCACATTGTTGTTATTTTAATTAGGTTGATACCAAACAACAAATAAAAAAACCTGCACCAACAATTTAAGATCAACATACCACTGTTCGTTTTTCTAATATGACATTATTAAAAGTCCCGTGAAGTTTTTTTTATTCGATGCTTGACAAACTCAACTGAAACATTAAGAAAGGGTGAGGCATAGTGTAGCTCCTCCCCTTAAAAAAAACAGCCAATAGCATTTTGTTTTATCACCGCTCTGTTAGTAAGAGTTCAAGTGCATCAAATGTGAAGCATCATGAAGGGGGCGGGGCATGCCAGATACAATAGGTGACGTGAATAAAACAGCCGATCCATTTGATGTAAGCAACAAACTATAAGCTTTACATGTTTATAACAGTTTTATATCTCTAAGATGCAAATTTTATCACTGTTTTGGAGCACAGTAGTTTATATATATCCTAAAAACTAAAAATACTGAGACTAACATCTAAAAAACTTTATTTTAATTTCAAGCAACCTTTATATATTATCAATAACAATACACAGTAAAGACGCTCAGTTTCAGATCTCTTACCCATGTCCTGAGGGTGCGATGAAGTACAGGCAGCAGTGCACTCTGCTGTCTGGCATTTGCCGTCTGTTGACGCGCGACTCTGCGTTCAGATAGTCCTCAAACTTACTGTCGATGTGGTCAATGACTGGCTGCCAGCTGGAGGAAAACACAATAGGAGATTCAGGTCAGGCTTCTGGTTCAAAGCGACTGCACAGTAAATAAAAACATCGCATACCCAGCTAATTATGTCAGGCAACCTGATATTAAACCATGCTGTGATAATTACATCTGGCACCCCACCAAACACTCTCAAATCCTTCTCACCAGTTGCTGTTGTCCACAGCGTCTCCGAATCCTGGAGTGTCCACTATTGAAAGCAGAAGCTGGACGCCCCCCTCCTTCATCAGCACTTTGGACTGCTCCACCTGTGGTTAACAATGATTATTTATACATACAGGCTTCAACATTTGCCCCAGTAAACACATGTATTTAAGGCAGAGGGGCTTTTGGTGGAAATAATTTGTTGCAGTATGCTGTAAGCTAGGGCTGCGTGATATTGGATAAATTTGACGTTGCGATATTTAGTTTTGCAGTGGAATATATTTCAATTTGAATAATATTTTAGTAGATGATTTGAAGAGCTCTATTGGAAAGTTAACATTAATTTAGATCAACTATTCTCAATCAGGGGCGCCACGGTGGCGCGTGAGTAGCACGTTTGCCTCACAGCAAGAAGGTCGCTGGTTCGATCCCCGGTTGGGGCAGGTCCCGGTTGGGCCAGTTGGCATTTCTGTGTGGAGTTTGCATGTTCTCCCCGTGGTTGCGTGGGTTTCCTCCGGGTGCTCCGGTTTCCCCCACAGTCCAAAGACATGCGGTACAGGTGAATTGGGTAAGCTAAATTGTCCATAGCGTATGTGTGTGAATGAGAATGTATGAATGTGTTTCCCAGAGATGGGTTGTGGCTGGAAGGGCATCCGCTGCGTAAAACAAATGCCGGATAAGTTGGCGGTTCATTCCGCTGTGGCGACCCCAGATTGATAAAGGGACTAAGCCGAAAAGAAAATGAATGAATGAATGAATATTCTCAATCAAATATTCTCTATTATTTAATATATATTTATAAATCTTTTCTATGTAATGCATCTGTGTAAATGATAATAAATTACAAGAAAATAAATAAATAAATAAACAGTGCTTTTTAGGTTTTCTGGGTAGTATAACAGTACAGAAATTGAACAATCAAATGAAAAAAACCATGGTCATCATTGTATAAATTATTTTAAAATAATCCTATCTCTATCGTTTACATTTGATTAAATAATCTAGGGTGGGCCATTTATATGGATACACCTTAATAAAATGGGAATGGTTGGTGATATTAACGTCCTGTTTGTGGCACATTAGTATTGACCTTATTCTCCGGGTTCGAGCAGGCGCAGCCATTTGAGTCTTTTTGGCTCGAGACTTCCGCTCTCATTCACTTCCATTCATTTTTAGACATTAAAACAGCTCGTTACGCTGCTTGATGTTGTAAACTGATGTTTACTTATTATGTTATTTTATTTTGTCTGTGTAGTCATGCAAACACGTTTGTTGAGCGAGTAGTTTGACCGTTTTCTGCCATTTATTATTCCTAGTCATTTCTCCCATAGGCGACTGAATCGGAAGTTCTAAAACAATCGCAAATACGAGCGCACTTCAGCATTGAAGAGCAAGGCCAATACCTCACAAATGAAGAGATTTGACCAGATACTTAGTCTGTTGAAGGTAACCGAGTCAGCAGCTGTGTATTACAGCTGCTAACGTTAGCATACTTTTTACATTTATGGCTTACTTACAAGATGTTACTATTTATTTATATATTTACTTGCCTTCCATAATATAAAGGCTGCGTGACTACAGGACCTTCCTAAACCAGCGATGCACGAACATCCTGTAGTGTCCTGTAGTGGCACGGACTGCTCGACTGGCTGGTGTGCACATTTGCTTTTAAAAAGACGAAATCCCACTCACTGTGTAATAGAACACGACCAACTTTCCCACTATGTAAATATTGGTATGCCTCGGTACTTTTATAAGTCTTCATAAACGCTCCATCTACTCCTTGTGACAGGACAAAGAAGTTAAAAATATCCCCGTAAGTTACCTCAGGCTCTTATCGTCTACCCACATTAATGATAATGATGGATGGGGCAATATGAGACTGTTTGATCATTTCAGGGAGGTTTCACTGTACTCCCAGCTCAAAACATTTACTGAACTAGCATTATATGCCATTTTTCTGAAATTACAGCTAACTATACACTATGTAATTTACTTTTTGAAAGAGTCATCTGATGTACTGAGTCAGCGCTCCGGAAGTTGGATGACAAAATGCGGAAGAGCAAAGTATTAAATGTGGGAGGGGCGGAATAAGGTCAATATATGAGAGGGCAAACTTTTCAAGATGGGTGGTGACCATGGTGGCCATTTTAAAGTCGGCCATCTTGGATCCAACTTTTGTTTTTTGTTTTAATAGGAAGAGGATCATGTGACACATCAAACTTATTGGGAATTTCACAAGAAAAACAATGGTGTGCTTGGTTTCTTTATTCTTTCATGAGTTATTTACAAATCTCTCTTTGTTAACAGCCATTGACATGGCGAAGAGGTAAACACTTGAGGAGCGGATTGAAATTGTGTTGATATCTGGTGAACGCAGTAACGCGGTCATTGCAGCAGATTTCAATGCAAGACACCCTACAAGACCACCCATCTCCCATGCTACAGTTAGCAAACTGCTTGCTAAGTTTCGTGAAAATGGTTCAGTGTTGGATTTTGCCAAAATGAAAAAATTAAATAAAAACGCAATTAGATATTTTCCCCAAATCGCACAACCCTATGACACGCAACTACTTCTGATATTTGGTCAAGCAGAACATCTGATCTTCATTTGAGTTTACACACACACACACACACACACGTGTTTTCCCATAGGTCTGTTCTAGAGACAATTTGTTACAGCTTTACTAGGGTGTATGTATTATGTCTGTTTTCGAGACATGTTACAGGTCTTTGATAAAGATTTAATTGTTTTTCTTTTAAAATAGGTTTCAGATTCATGCTGTAAACACGTATTCAGTCTGTCAGTGACAAAATCGTGATTGAAATTGAAAACTGCTCAAGAAAATCATGATAGGTTTCCTTTGCCCATATCGCACAGCCCTACTCAGATCCACACCTGCTTATTACATAATCATCATATACCATTGGTAATTCAGCAGGATTTTTAAAAACCAAAGTTAAAGTTTCTAGAAATCATCGGAAAGCTTTCCAAATCAACTCTGTTTTGGCCTGATGTTGTTCAAAATGACTTGACACCTTTACAATTTCACCTGACGTATATTAGGGCCTGAGACATTACGAAAGTATGGTGTAAATGCCAGGTGCTAGTCTCTGCTTGGTCACTTCTTACATATCTCTGTGCATTAGCGGCATGTGACGCAATGATAAATTTCAATGAAGCTAAAACGGTGTGTAAAGCTTTGGACTCACAGTCACTCTAAAATCTACAAGTACAAACATGCAGGCCATAGCATAGTTATTACTGAAGTATTACTAAAGTATGCTAGAGAAGCCAGAATATAGCAGAAGAGCAACCTGGAAGTGTCAAATTCTTACCAAAGCCTTCTAAAACCCATATTAAAGCTTTTTTCCTCCAAAAAAAAAAACATGTGCCACTTCTTTTCCCAGTGCACAAGTGAAAAGCAACAAAGAGCGTGTAGCGTGTACGTTTAGGAAACATCTTCACTTCATACCTGAACAGTTTTCTTGATTCTGTTCGAAGGTCCAGGATATTCTCCAGAGTACAGATCCGTCAGGAACAGAGAATTTATCAGTGTGGACTTTCCCAACCCTGACTCTCCTGAAAAAAAAAGAGAAAATACACAGAAACATAAGGTTAAAACGAGACCTGAATTCAGCACATCGTCCTATAAATACTAGATTTACTGAGGGAAACATCACTGCTCGGAAGACAGCAAAAGAATAGTGATTGAGTATAGGTTTTAAAGGGGTGCTCCACTACGATATCATATGTTAAACTTTAGTTGATGTGTAACATAGCTGTGTGAACATAAACAACATCTCTGAATGTAAGATGCCCAAGGTTTACTGTAAAGGGAGACATTGGCTTTTACAGAGTTAGCTTAGCAAAGCCTACAGCAAATGAAGTTTGGGGACTACAAAAAAAATACATCCGGGTTAATGATGTCATAAACCCTTCAGGTTACGCGCGCACACCCTGTGCAGTGAATGGGGCGTGGCCAGAGGTGCTGTAATGTTGGAGCAGAGAAAGCTAAAATGCCGTCCAAACGCTGCTATTTCCACAGAGCTACTTCTGTTTCTGTATTTGGGCTTCCAAAGGACACGACACAAAGAGAATTATACAAAAAGACATAGCTAGCATTTGAGAAAGGTCATTTACAGTTACACTGACTGACAGTATTTACACAGCAGAGGCAAAGCGTGCGCTATTAGAGGCATGACGCTGCCACTATGTTAGTTGACAAATCAGAGCCTCTTGAGGCTAGGCTTTCGGAGGAACTAGAAAATATGACAGTCATTCTCATGTTAGCTGAGTAGCTGTATATAATCAAAGTAAGATTCATGAAAAAAAACAACGTAATTTTCTACAAAAAGCATGAGCGGACATTGCTTTGCATCTTATAAACACAACCAAGCCTTGAAAACACACTTCGCGCATGTTTGAGAAAATAAAAAAAAACTAAGCAGCTCAGCTCTCAGAACATTGTAACCCTTGTAGGTCTATCGCGATATCCATTTTTTGTTGTACGATATATTGCACCAAAATATATCACGATAAACGATATTATTGTCATTTTAAGCCCATTTTAGGCCACTAATTACATAATGCTAGAATGGCAATATAATAGCATTATAACGCAAGCACACTCTTCAAAAGAACAAATCATATTTCGTTCTTAAAAATATTTAATTTAGTCATTTTAATAATTTAATAATTAGGCTATCTGCTTCCAAATCTTTTTTCAGTTGTCAGGTACCCACATCAAAATATACTTTAGTCATTTTTGGTAAATAACCATACTGACACTGACACCTCCAATAGAGATGGGAAGGTTGTGCAATCAGCTAAAATGTTGCAAGAATAGTTTTTTATGTATGGGCGATATATATTGCATCACCAAAAATTATTGAGCTCATGTCCATGTATTGTGCGAGAAGTCGATATATTAATTATTGTGACAAGCCTAAACCCTTGTAAGTATTTATGCATGCACGCTATAATTTGTTGTTTACCCCATTGAACTCCATATAAATGTTTATTTTTTGCACAGGCCTAAGTTTTACCTCTTCCCAACAGGGAAAACACCAACAATTAAGAAAGCATGATTATTTTTATGTAATGGCTTTGCAATCAAAAAATGTGGTTATGATGGAAGTCAATGGGGCAAAAACAGTCACCAACATAACAAAAGGGTAGTCAATTTAAACAGTACACAAGAATTAATGAATGCATACAAAACAACCTCAGCAATACATGTACTCACAGTGAACTGAGGCCCCTTTTACACTAATGCGTTTTCATTTTAAAGTTTTCCTACGGTTACGCCATCTGTCCACACTACGCCAGAGTTTTCGAGCCCCGAAAACGAATCGTTTTGGAAGCGCTGGAGAGGCAGTTTTCATTCTAAAACGCTGCTGCTCCGTCTCAGTGTTGATGAGAGGAAAACGCACACATCTGAAAACAGAGGCGTGGCTGCTGAGATTCGCTACTTGATTGGGGCTTTTGGGTGATTGGGTATCCTTCCCTTATTCGTCAAGCCCCTATCACATGACTATAACGCCACCGGAAGACTGCAGACCAGCCTTCACTGTAAACAACATGGACACAGAAATGGGAGCGTTGTGGGCGCCATTGTGCAGTTAAACTCTGCCTTTTTTACTACAACAGCTGCATATATTCGCAAGAGGCAAGCTATTGTTCGAGCACTCGCTAGTCGCTCGCGTTTCAAGCGACAGAAGCCCTATTTAGAATCCCGAGCGAGACACATGCTTCCTGTTTATACTTGAACGCACATGCCCAGAGTGCGCGAATGGTCACGTGATATACGTTTCTGGTGGAGTAGTGTGTACAGAGACGTGTTCAGAAACGCTGGGTGAAACGCTAGTCTGGACGCGGATCGTTTTCATGCTAAAACGTCATTTTAAAACTAAAACGCACTAGTGTAAACGGGGCCTGAATTCTTAAGGTAAACTTTGAAGACCAAATCTGACAAAAAAAAAGTCAAATCTCTCAGATTTATGCATTTTAAATCTATTGTTACACTCAGAAATGATTAAAAATGTGACAGACGTGGCATTCAGCTCTGTAAACAAACTGACCAAACATGTTCATCTGAAGAATGAGCAAAAAGACAAACGATTAAAATAACTGTGCTGAAGGAATGCAGAGGACATGCCCTGTGTGAACCACTCTTAAACGTATTGCGTCAATGCTGGAGGAGGGAGCAGCTATTTTTTTGCATCCAGTCGAAATGATCGTCTAAGAGCCACATGGGAGAACAGTGGAATTAACCTCACAAGCAGCTTTTTGTCAGTTCTTTGCTAAATCCGTTAATGGCCGAGATGTGACTGCAACCCGGATCAACCACTAATTGTTTCAAATACTCATGATGACACCCCAAGAGTTGTGATGATGCTTCATTATCGCGTCTTTAGCATTAGTGTTAATATAGTGTTCAAGCAGCGGGCCTAAACTACAGTGAACGGATGAGCAACTGGATGAAGGTTACAACTAAGGGAGCGCAACATTCATCTGCACGGTCTCACGCAGTGAGGTCAGCACATTAACTAGAGTAGAATTGCTTCTGGCAGGGTGAGTGTCTGGCACCGTTACAGACTTGGCCGTTTTCCATACCCACACACTAATGCAAGAACAACTGGGTAAAGTCCACCTGCGCAGCCCAGCCAATCTGCTTCACAAACCAGCAAGAGATTCAGTAGGGACAGAAAATTAGCTAAACATTGGGATTTCATGTGATGGGAAAAAATCCAAATTGTCAACCTAGACTAAACTGAAAGACTTATTTATGTTTTATTCCATATCAGCAGCCTTTGCTATATTCATGCCAAAACCTATAATAAATGTACTAGGGGTATGAACCTACATTGGCCCCACGAATCTGATCGGTTACAATTATTATGTCACTGATTCGGTTCAGTTTGATAATTTGATAATGCTTTTTGAGCGATGCCGAGCGAGTACTTACATCCCTATGATTGGCCATTGTGTTTGCACGCTCAATAGGAAGAGCTGCGATTGGCTCTAATACTGTCAGCGATGTTTACCCATGAGTGATGCGGACACTAAAGAATGCGCAGTTGCAGTATATATGTGCATAATAATACGCCATTATAGCAGCTGATTCGTGATGAACGGAAAAGTTTAAAGAAACACCAAAACACATTTTTGTGTGTTGTAAGTTGTTGAAAGTCAGATATGTGTGCCACGCTGCTATAAACACTATTAGGACACATATATTTCACTAAAAAGTGAAAATTGGTTATTTTTGCGTTATTTCGAGTAAATTCGTTCTTCCGGTTTGAACCGAATTTTTGAAGCTGCGTCATGGTGATGAGATCCATGTGTGTATTCCAGCATGGAGAGTGGACGTCTGTACTGGCCATTACATTGTGACGTCTCTGAGTGTGCAACTTTAATTCATGAAAGACTTGGTTCAAACCAATCAGCGCGCTCTATTGTGTAAGCGGCGCAACTTCATTATTATGCATGATAGCTTCGAAGATTGTTTGTACCTGTTACAGTGTTCAGACGGCAGAGAGACGTCATGTTGTGTTGTCAAAACAAGTTGAAGAACAAAAATTGTTTGGAGACACGGGTCGTCAGTGTTGTGTTTATGTGCTGCAACAAAGGTTTTGTTTACATTTCCCGCTATGAGAGCGCAGCTGGACTCACGTGTGGACCACAGTGCACGCAACACGCAGCAGAAATTTGTTTGTAAGGAACATTTTTAAGGAACTGTTACTAAGTTTACAGTACGTTAACATCACTACAATATAATAGACTGAAAGATCCGCTGTAAATGCTGCTCTCAGAGTGGAAACATGTAAACACTGCGATCAAATTATTACAGTCGTGTTGGATTTTCGCCACATTTTGTGACAGGATAGTCTACACACACACACTGCTTTCTGACGCTACCTACTGAGTGCATCTACATTACCGAGAAATGCGGAGGGTTTTTTTTCTCTCTTTTACGCCGCGCGGTATCAAATACTCCATTAAAACACTCCTCCAGCAGTTCCTCGCATCTCGTTTGTCAGTTGACAAATTAAGAATTTTATATTTTAATAATTCGAAATAATTTAATAATTTATTTTTTTAATAATTCGAAAACTGATGTCCATGTAAACACAGTCACTGTCTTTCACCCCTGTTTGTGTGTGTTTGTTTTGCCTGTTTGAAAATCAGCGTATGCCCAAATGGAAACTCCCATTTTTATGCAAAACCTTTCCTCGTTACCTCCCCTGACACTCCCACCTAAACATTGCTAGACACAGCCACTTCCAAACTAGAGGTGTGAAAACACCCTGCTGAGACAGGGGGTTTTGTGGCCCTTTAAAGTCTACTCAAGTTCATCATTCCAACACTAGACAAAATTTATCATTTTAATCAACAGAAGACCTACACATAGGCCTAATATTATTAATGTTGTTTTACCATACGTTTGAGAAATAACAACAATAATAGCCTCCTCCTATTATCATTTTACATCTACAGAATCATGAGAAAATCCTGATCTTTATTTTAAGCAAAAAAACAACAACGTGATTCTCATTTTATCCAGAATTGTGCATCCCTAGTTCTGCTGTACCTTCAGTGTTAATGAAAGACTGTCCAAAAAACTAACAAGCAGTGAATTGTGCACAGTTGTCTGTTTTTAAATAGCTGGAGTTGGTAACCATCGACACTGGAGCGTTTTAAAGCCGCGACTCATCAGCAGATCACTCGTAAGTCACCTTATAGACAAACCAGCTGATCGACGTGACTTTGAAGCGATTCAGTGTCCTTGTATCCATGTTTACATTCAGTAAACAGTGGTAAGTTTGCTAAAATTATGACCTTCATGGCCAATCACAGTAATTTCTGTTGAGCATGTGAACACGATGGCAAATCAGCGCTGTTTAAGAACGTGCTCAACGGCGCTGAAATGTAAGCGGGAAATGGACGTTTTAAAATTTCAGTATTGAAATACAGTATCGTGACAACCCTACTACACAGAGCAAGTGTCCTAATCATAGAACAATTAAAGAAGTGTCATTATCATAGAACGATTATCTTGATCTAATTGTCAACTTAGATTTAGAATGGTATTTTGCGTAGCTTGTCGGTGAACTATGACTCTGTTTCACATTAAATGCTGCTCCATGTGCTGAAGATTTACTAGAACCAGCTTTATAATAACAAATGTGCATGAAAATCATCTTCAATTAATCGCCCAGTCCTACTATGAAGACCACAAATAACACCTTGAGCGTGCCTTTCAAAAAATGAGAACAACTCAAGCAAACATATCCACAAGTTCTCCGGTCAGATTAATAAACATAGGGGATGACAAACCACAACTTGCAGCACAAAAAGCCAAAGCAAACACAGCCTTGTAAGCCTTCAGACCAAATTCGAGCAAAAACAGGACAGATCTTGCATCACTGGGAATGTGTTTAACCAAGAAAGCATCACCTTAGAAGCGACACGTTCTAAAACGTCAGCTATTTAGGTGCACTTCACTGAAAAGTCCTTGCATTTTTCAAGATGAACAGGATGTGAAATCACTGCCATTCAACCCCTGTTTCCTGTGTGGTTATCCAAACAGCGTTTAGACCAAATGTCAAGAATGTAGTCTCGAACTGGCAAGCGTTCAAAACTAGACAGGAAGCTCCTCGAGTGGTCGTAATGACTGCGATGAACACTGAATCCATCACTTTCAATGTGCTGCTAACTTCGTTACACGTTGAGTGTAGTTCGGTATCAGCAAGCTGCGTTTGGAAGCGTATATAAAGGAGATCAAGATGCACGTGTTTCCTTACCCACAACCATCAGAGTGAACTCAAAGCCTCGTTTCACAGACTTTCTGTACACTTGGTTGGGGAGGCTTGCGAAGCCCACGTATCCCTCCAGATTCTTCTGCTGCTGGAAAAAAAAGACAGACAAACACTTTTGATCAGCGAGACTTGCTGGTATGAACTAACCAAGAAATCCTCCATAAATAATACTATCTTTACACTCTAATGAGCAGATCGAGGGTGTTTATGCTCTTTTCTGTCTGAAAATGAAATCATGCTTGTACTTACTGCTGCGTATTTGAATCCCAGAAATGCATGGTATTAGTTGAGGGCGATGAAGAGCAAAATGAAGACGTCAGAAGAGAGATTTTTGCATCCAAATGTTCAGCAGGATTTTTGGAAAAAAGAGAACAAACATTTATGAGATGCACATAACTTTATGCACGCAAGTTTACAGCAACTCTTTAAAGGGGTGGTCCACTATGATATCATATTTTAAATTTTAGTTGATGTGTAATGTAGCTGTGTGAACATAAACAACATCTCTGAATGTAATATGCTCAAAGCAAAGGGAAACATTGGCTTTTACAGTGTTAGCTTAGCAAAGTCTACAGCAAATGAAATTTGGGGACTACAAAAAAACACATTTGGGTTAATGATGTCATAAACCCTTCAGGTTATGCGCATATACCCTGCGCAGCGTTGAACGGCAAGACCAACCCTTGCTGTCCACATACTGCTTTTCCACAGAGCTAGTTCTGTTTCTGTATTTGGGCTTCCAAAGGACACGACACAAAGAGAAAAGTGCATACAGTTTAATTTAAAATCATGTTCCAGAGAATGATAAAAAAAGATATAGCTAGCATTTAAGAAATGTTGCTTAGTTACACTGACTGACAGTATTTACACAGCAGAGGCAATGTGTGTTCTAGTAGAGGAGTGACACTGCTATTACGTTAGCTGACCAATCAGAGCCTCTTGAGGATATATGAAAAAAAATAACGCGATTTTTACAAATAATGCATTAGCACACATTGCTTTGCATCTTATCAACACAACCAAGCCTTAAAGATACACCCTGGGCCACCCCTTTAAAACTGGTTTGGTAAAGTACATAAGAAAAGATTAACCGGTAACTTCAATAGGAATAAAATATTTAAGTTAAAGTAAGTGAAAAGTGGAACATGTACAATAAAAGTGAAAGGTTTTAAAGGTGTTAAAATGACCAATGAAGTCCCTGGAAATGATTAGAGAAAAAAACATATATAAATTAACGAATTAACTGTTAAAGCAATACATTTTGGTTTTTACAATAATAAAAAGTGCAATAAATTACTATTTATAATTGACATAAAAAAATATTTCTTAATACTGTGAAAACACTTTTTTTTTTTAAAGTTTAAAATATTTCTCGTTCATCTTTACACCGTCACAAAAGCCAATTTGCTTTTGACTCTCAAGAGCAGAGTTTTTTATAGTCTTGTTTCTAAAAATAAAATAAGCATGTGCTTTGTAGGGATGTAACGCTTAACCAATTTCACTATTAACCGCGCTTTAATTCATCATGGTTAATTAATAGTAAAGGCTTCTCAACACGTGTTTCCGCATGGAAGAAAACTGATGCAACTAAACAAAGTTATGCCAACTGTGTGGTATTTTAAAGTTCGTAAAGGCCGTTCACATATCGCATCTTTTGCGCACAAGTTAGTTATTTCCAATTGAGGAGCGTGGCTTGTGCATATTGGGGAACGCTATCTAGGTAAACCTATAGTTGAATGAAGACCAATTAACTCCATACTTTATATAGAACAAACTCATTTCTACTCTAAAGACACAAAATAATACAAAATGATAAACACTAAACAATTTTGTAATATAGCTGATCAAAAGTGCCTTTCAGACAGAGGATCAGCAGCCTTTGACAACATTTTTTCTCTTTAAAAGAAAAATATGTAACTTAATATGTAGCTTAGATTTACATTAGACAAATATTATTTTTAAAATGTATTCTTATTTGTATTTATTCATTGTTCTGTCATTTATTTTCAGTGTAAAAATTATCACTTACGTTTAAATGCCAAAAACTTTTTTCACTTGTTTTTAAGTCCAAAGAGAAGTGGACTTTTGTTTGTTTTTTTATACATTTTTGTGCAGTATTAATTGGCTACTGAGTTCTAGGCATGGGCATTTTATTTGGAGAAACATTTAAAATATTTTGGGGCAGTAAACATGTCAGGCTAAATAATTCAAGTGAATCTTAGATTCTGTCTTTGTTCGTTTAAAAAACACAGATTTCTTTACAATTTACACCTAAAAAAAAAATGTAAATAAAAAAATCTTACCTATACCTTATGAATGGTATAGCAGAAACTTTGGCGGTGTGAAAACCTTGACTTTTCCAAACCGCGGAATACCTTGAAAACAGTTATCATCCCATGCCTACTACTGAGCAGCAATAAATAACACTGTAAAATATAAGGAGCTTTCATGTAATTTCCTAAACTAGTCGTGTTTTGAAATTAATGAATGCATAATAATGGTGATAACCGTGAAATCGTGATTATTCCTCAGACTATAATCGTACAACCAAAATTTCTAATCATTGCATTGCTAGTGTGAGAACCTTTGACATGAACATTAACAATAAAAACAAAAATTATTTGAGATAACCATAGCCAAGCGTGATATGGAAGTAGACATGGGACGATAACCGTTCTCAAGGTATATCGCGGTTTGGAAAAGTCAAGGTTTTAAAACCGGCAAGATTTTCTGCTACACCGTTCCTATGGTATGTGTCAGGTTTTTTTTTTAAGGACAACAGTATCTCCAGCTGTTGCAGTTATAACTATTAAAGAAATCAGTATTTTATAACCTGTGAAGACAGCAGAAGTCAACGATTCATTCGAATTATTTAGCCTGACATCTTTACTGCTCCAAAATATTATAAATGTTTCTCAAAATAAAATCTGAATCTTATACCATAGCCCTTATATCTAGGGCCAGACGGAATCTGTGGACATTTTTTGCTATTTCTGCTGTGTATTTTGTTAAAAATCTGCGGATTTAATGCGGAATGATTTTGGGAGTATCATAACTAAAACCTTAATATATCAAATAAGAAGTAATACCTTTTTAACTTTTATTTCATTTTTACAATGCAAATCCAATTAGATCCACTTTATTTGGTAAACAAAGCAAGTCTCTCATATAAAATTTCTACTAAATGACAGAAAATAGTACTTAACAAACTGTATTGTAAATAAATTGTATGGATATTTTCATATTAGTCAATATTATTACTGAAATTAATGTAAAAACTGAATAAATATAAATGTCCACACATTTATCCAAGTAAATAAACAATCAACGATGGGCTAAAAATCTGAGGAATTCTGTGCGTGCAGATTCCGTGTGGCCCTACTAATATCCCATGCCTATATGGAAACTTCAAATTAGAACATTTAAGCGCATCAAACAAACTACAACAGATGATTAATCTTATCCTTAATTGAAATTTACAACGAACTGCATCCACAATCATCTCAAATAATTGCATTAAACAACCATGATTCCGTGATTAATCATTAAGACAGGCTTAACTTGTATATGACACAGTGTAATAACTGATTTACCAAATGAATTGCACTAACAAATTTCAAATTAGTTTTACACACAGCAGCTCGATTAACTTTTGTGTAGTATTTTTGGTCACCACATCAGTCTAACCGATGACTAAAATGTGGAAACTATCAATAGTAAACAACGAGAAGGTGTCTCCTAAATAAAACTACACAAATAATTCATGGAACGACAGTAAAACGTCAAACTAATTTAAACACATACACACACATATATAATACCACTGATGGAAAGTAAAATGAAAGCATTAATTTGCACTTAAACCAAAAAGTCAGTGATTTAAATCAGTGATTAACATGAGGTGCAAGATATGAAGTGATGGTACAGAATATAAGACGCTTGACCTCCCAATCAGAGGTCATAAAGCAAAGACTTGTGTTTCCACACGGCTGCATCCTGTAATGTCACAGCATCATTTATTCTGCACGATCACTTATGCAATCCATCTCATGACCACCCTTTACAGTACTGTTTTAATTAAACTGAGAGCGATATACACAAATTTGAGGCACTCGAGTAGCATTTAAAAGAAACTCTAGTATAAAGCCAAACACAGTTCAAATTAAAACACACAGAGCTCGTGTCAAACCAGGTGAAGCATTCAGTTATTTAAAACAGATCTTTCTACAGGATGTGAGAGCCTGACCGCAGCCTTTTTGTGCACGTCTGAATGACATGCAGCATCTGGTTTGATGTCAAGACATTAACTGAAGGAAATAACATTTAATAGAAGTGTCTGTTTGATATTATTCACCAAACCACTAGGAAGTAGCTGAAAAAACATTATTTGTGCTGTTGATGAGCACTCATTGTGACTCAATCCCTGCAGAAGCAGGTACTGATGGCATGTGGAGTTATAAAAATGGCAAATTCACAACGTAAACTGATCTTAAATGTGATAATACTTGGATTTTGAAATATGCTTTATATAAACACAATTTTCAGTTTTCAATTCTGTCAGGATGTATTTTATACTCATCGTCCACCTAAATAACTTCTCACAGTGAATGCACATTTTAATTAATTAGAGTAAACCTCACAAAATATATACATATTTAAGACTTAAACATAATGTAGAAAGAAATAAGCTTGAATAATCCAGAGGCTGTGATTAGCTGCTAACCGACATTAGCTTGCTTATGTTCAAAAAAAGAGCATTTCTTCAAAGTATGCGAGCATGAGTTTCACACATAGAAGGGAAAGCGTTGAAAATTGAGAGTATTTTGGTCATTTTGATTAAATCACGACGAACTTAAAGCGTTTTTCTCTCTTGAATTACCCTACGAAAGGAAAAAAAACTGACAGGAAATGCCTCGCGCGCTATCACTAACCTAAATTACTGTAAAAACACTCGCGAGCGTCGATTTATACGGTACAAACGCTCTCACTGTACATAAACGCAGAGAAAACATCACCGAAGCTTAAACTGTGTTGTTTGGTAGATGGTGTTTCATAAAAATGAGCGAAACTTACCCATAATATTGATGTTCAAGTGCTGCTTTAGAAACCGATCGTTCTTTAGCAGCCCTACATTCCCCTTGATACCACTTCCGCAAAAATCTGCTACGCCAGCGGCGTAGAGGGCGTTCACACGATTGGAGAATGCTTACGCAATGTACGTACTTCAACTTTGGTGAATAGCCAGGCAAATCAATAAATCTCGCGATATTAAGTACGCACGCACACTTTCCAATAGTAGATCTGAGGAAGATAAAAAATGACTTTATTGTTTTTTAATTACATCAATCAATACTTTCTAAACTACAGTGTTAGTATTAAGACGTTTATATGGTCTAAAAGAGAGGCGGTAGGCTTGACCTACATACTCATACTACATACAATAAAAGTGCCATCCAATTAAGTGTATCCAAAGTGTATATAAGTTTTAGTTTATGCTGTTATTTATTCCCTTTTATTTACCATATAGGAACATACATTTAATGTTGATGTTTTAAAAGCGATTATACTTTTAATATTTTTTTTACATCAAAGTTTCAAAAACTGAAAAAGGTTAAACTTATTTAAGGTTAATCTGGGGTCGCCACTGCGGAATGAACCACCAACTTATCCGGCATATGTTTTATTCAGTGGATGCCCATCCAGTCCATCACTGGGAAACATCTATACACACTCATTCACACACATACACTATGGACAGTTTAGCTTACTCAAATCACCTATACCACGTCTTTGAACTTGTGGGCGAAACCGGAGCACAAAGGAACACTGGGAGAACATGCAAACTCCACACAGAAATGCCAACTGAGCCAGCCAAGACTCGAACCAGTGACCGTCTTGCTGTGAGGCGAACGTACTACCTACTACGCCACCATGATGCCCAAAGTTGTCTAGTTTAAAATGAAAATCTGTCTCCAAATACAAGTTATATACAAGTAAAACTGCAAGTGAAATCATAAGAAAATTCACAAAAGTAAAACAATACATATATACATACGACTGTCAGTAAAATGATGGTTGCTTTATTTATAAATTCTCTTAATAATGTACAATATTAAATATTCTATTAATTCTTTTAATTATATATATGATAGAATTCTTTACTAAGACATTTTTATGCAAATAAAATATATGTTTTGTATAATTATGTTTAGTTCTGAAAAGAGATATGTGAAAATTTGGACTTCTGGTTGGAATAAGAACTGAGTCTGGTTTCTCTTGAGGTTTTTTCCTTCATTTTCATTAATTGGTGAAGTTTGATCTTCGCCGCTGTCGCCTCTGGCTTGCTTGGTTCAGGACTTGTAGAGCTGTGCATCGATGGATTTGCTCTTCAGTGTTTGGACTTTCAGCAGTGAATATTAAACCACACTGAACTGAACTAAACTAAACTTCAACTCTGAAAACTGGACTGACACTGATTCAATTTCTATGTTAAGCTGCTTTGACACAATCTACATTGTAAAAGCGCTATAGAAATAAACATGAAGTGAACTGAATTATGACTATGTAATAAAGGAATCTCATATAAAAGTAATAAAGATGTTATTCACAGAGTTCATTTTAATGTTCATGAATTAACACTATTAATTTATTTAATCATAGACTTATAATACTATATTACACAGAAGACAACAAAATATAAATAAATAAATAAATAGATAAATAAATAAATGAATGAATGAATGAATGAATAAATAAATAAATAAATAAATAAATAAATAAATAAATAAATAAATATAAAACCAGGGAACAAAATATCACACCAAGAAAAAAAATCAAATGCAAGGTAATGCAAGCAAATGATGTAAATACTTTGGACTGTCATGATCAGTTTAATTAACATTTGATAAATTCTGTTTTGTGATTTGTCTCGCCTAAGATTTTTAATTATGCATTACTTCTCTTTTTAGTTTAGAAGTATGATCATTAAAAAGTTTTGCTACTTAATTCTTCTCCTTTCTGTTATATGCTGAACTTTGCATCTTTTTTGTGTGCTATAGCAAAATAAAAATGTTAAATTTTGATTTGAAAGAGGGCGCAGCACGATGGCTCAGTGGTTAGCACTGTTGCCTTACAGCAAGAAGCTTGCTAGTTCAGTTGACATTTCTGTGTTCGCTTGTTGTTCCCATGTTGGCATGGGTTTCCTTCGGGTGCTCCGGTTTCCCCCACATGCGCTATAGGTGAATTAAAGAAACTAAATTGGCCATACTACTAGAGTGATTCAGTGTGCATGGATGTTTCTCAGTACTGGGTTGCAGCTGGAAGTGCATCCGCTGTGTAAAACCTATGCTGATATAGTTGGCGGTTCATTCCGCTGTGGCTACCTCTGATGAATAAAGGAACTGAGCCGAAGGAAAACAAATGAATGAATGATTTGAAGGATGGAAACTTTTGATGATAATAAGTTAAAGGTCTTCAGAGTCATTGATTGTCAATAAAGCAACTTGTTTTGAGTGTGGATCCAGAGTGTGGATGTTTAAGTTTGTGCATGTAAAAATCAATGCCACTGAAGAACACTTTCAGTGAACAACAACAACAACAACAACAACAACAACACATGTAGCCTATATTTTTTAGTTTCCATCTGATACTGTTGTCCATATGCCCACTGTGAAATGTTTATAGATTGTCATATTTCTAACCTGCATTTATATATATAAAAAAATAAATGATCACACTGATGCAAATACTGAATGTCTGTTTCGTCATGCAGCTCATCAAAGACTCTTATTTTGAAAGTACAAAACACGCATGCGTCTCAGCTAAAGCGCCATGTTCCAGTTTCAGCATGTTTCCAGTTCATCTCTGCTGTCAGTGTGTATGATCTGACATTAACCGGTAAGGTCAAGCACACTGGTCGTTTTTACCGGCACTTTGGCTTTTAACGGGTACAGTAACAAACCCCAGGGCTGCGCTTTACAGGTCGAGATGTTATGAGGCGGTTCATTAAGCCTGTGTTGACGTGACAGTTGCTGGCTATTTTTGTGTGTTGTCCTGCAGTCATGAGCTCCAGTCCGGGTCCGGGCTCTCCTGCACCCCTGACCCCCAGCCTACAGCGGCTCTTCAGTCATGTGAGGGTGGAGAATCTGATAGCAGGCCTCAGTGGAGGAGTTTTGTCCACACTGGCGCTCCATCCACTCGACCTGGTCAAAATCAGATTTGCAGGTATGGTGCGAAAACGAAACCTAACATGTAAATAAATGTACCAGCTGTTTATTTATTTCAGTTAAAGTTTATTTGTAAAGCACTTTTGTAAAAGCCGCACAATATTGTATTACAATCAAATTCAGAAAAGTTAGGGTTATTAGTTACCGTAACTTTATTAGTTACTAATAACTTTAATTAACTAGTAACTAATAGGTTATAACAAATTATAAACAACATCTAGCTATAAACAAACATAAAAACAAACATATAAAAGATACATGTATTTCTGACAAAGTGCCTGGGGGATTGAGATAGAAGAAGTGTGTCTTACGGGTGGTTTGTCAAGCCCACTCGCCTGCATGGAGCACACTCATGCATCCTACAGTTATGTGATGCATTTTGTGTATGCTTTACTAAAAAGATATGTCTTAAATCTTGTTTTGAACTGAGAGAGTGTTGTCTGAGCCTCGGACGTTATCAGGATGACTATTCCTATGAGAAGGCTCAACCTCCTTTAGTGGACTTTGCTTTATATGATTTGAGACAGATTTGTTTTATTGTTAATTGTAAATAAGAGTTTGTAATCGACTTTTTATTTGATATTAAATATAAGTACTTAATATATTGTGTCACAACTGAACAATCTATTCAAAAAGAACCAATAATAATTGTTATTATTGTAGTTACTGTAATTTATAGACATCATGTAATATAATATATAAACCAGGATTAGACCTTAGTTAGGTAAGAGTAATTAAGCAGTTTTATTTTTAAAACCGCACATTACTAGTGTGTGTCTTAAAGGGGTGGTCCAGATTTTATTTTATTTTTTACAATATACAACTGCATCTTTGGATATCTTTTCTGCTGGAGACAATGTTGTCCTAAAAAAAAAAAAAAAAAAAAAAATTGGCGGTTTCAAAACCTTGACTTTTCCAACCCCGTGGTATACCTTAAAAACCGTTATCGTTCCATGCCTAATCAGGGTACTAATTATCAAAACTAATAATCATTTTCATTATAAATATTTTAGATATTAAAGGGATGGTCCAAAGTGTATTTTTAAAGCTTGATTGTTTATGGGGTGCAAAGCATTGTGTGTTAATGCTTCATTTGTGAAAAGTCACATTATTATTTCATATATCTTCTATACAGCTTATACATAGTTCATATACAGCTACTCTGCTAGCATGAAAACGACTGTCATATTTCTTAGTTCCTCCAAAAGCCCGCCCTTAAGAGCCTCTGATTGGTCAACTAACATAATGTGCTGAGATTCGTGGATCGGCTCCATGTCACATCCATAACATTACAGCACATCTGGCCACGCCCCTTTGCTGTGCAGAGTGTATGCTTATTACCTGAAGGGTTTATGACATCATTAAGCTGAGTTTATACTTTTGCCTGGCGCCGCATCGTGCGCCCCCACCGAGTGTGTGCGCATCTCGGGAAACAGATGAGGCTTTTATACTTGCTGCTTCGCTGTTGTGATATTCTTTAAATTGATAGGGGATGGTCAAAAGAAACTGACCATAAAATCAGACGGATAAACAGAGAAGTAGAAAGTTTCCGGAATGTCATACCATTACTATCATTAGTATTTTTAAACTAATTATTTGTATTATTTGTATCAATGATTTTAATGATTATAAGGATTTTTATAACTATTCAAGATTTTTTTTAATGAAACTTTGATGCATCACTTGCTTTTGTTCATATCTCAGACAGTTTTCCCTATTAAAGTTTATTAAAATATTAATGACAACAGAACATGGGTTGCTCTACAAATATATTTTTTATTATGGCAAGAATAAAAGCAAAAAATGTACACTTATTAAAAAATACAGACGTAGCCTGCTCCACAATTCACACAGTACTGTCTGGCTAGTTTCTGTCCTCTTCTTCTACTAAAAAGGCAATAATGGTCCAACATTCCTGTCCATTGTCACCAATAAAGCCTAGAAAAACAGGACACCAGTATATTGTAAATCAATAGGTTAAAATATTCCTCTCCAGTTATCAAAGAAATAATTTGTTACTTAATTTTAGTTTGTAACTATTAAATAGTTTTAAATTCAAAATTGTAACATATAAATCAGTGTAAAACCTATGAATGGTGGAAAAATCATATTCTGTAATTGTCTACCCGGGTCTCCACTTTTGCCATGGCTTCTTTTGGCTTCGACAAACTTATCCTTCAGGTTTTTCCAAACATTTTTAATAAAAACTTTTCTCACTGCTGACATGTATTTTAATAAAAACTTTCCCACTGCTGTTGCAATTTTTAGCCAAGAATTATTGATCATCTGGTTATCTCTATGATCACAGACCATAAAGACGTCTGTTCAGGCGTGCCTGTTTCAGACAAAATCTCTTCAAAGTGATTCATATTCAACTCAAATCAAACGCGGCGCCATGCACACTGTTTGCGCAAGTCTCAAAAAAAAAAAAACATGCACTCCGCCAGCCAAAATCATGTCGCGCACACCCAAAGCGAACATCTGCAAACTCCGCGATGACGTCACATTCGCCGTGCGCATATAAGCGAACTAGCGGACGCGTCGAGTATAAACCAGGCTTTAACCAGGATGTTTTTTTTTGTTTTTTTTTGTAGTTCACAAACTTCATTCGCTGTAGGCTTTGCTAAGCTAAAAAGCCAATATCTCCCTATGCATTGAACTTCAAGCATATTACATTCAGAGATGTTGTTTATGTTCACACAGTTACATAACGCATCAACTAAAGTTTAATATATGATATCGTAGTGGAGCACCTCTTTAAGACATCAATGGCACTGATGTATTTTTAGACTATTTTCTTGGTATTTTCACAGCAGCATACAAGAATCAAAGCAAATTATGCTGTAGTTTTTGAGAAAATCCATGACAAAATTTGTCATTTTAGACCACAAATATTACAGAAAAATGCATTTATTTTTTTATTATTTTTTTATTATTATTTATTTATCATTTTGCTCTATAACAATCAGCACAATTAACAAAAAGAATATTCAGCAGTAAGTAGCAACAGAGTATACAAATATAAAAGCATATTCATCATTAAATCCAGTTTATGTTACTAGATTAAAACAGAAATCAAATAACAGCATGTAAATGGTCAGTGTGATAACAATACTGTAGGTATCATGTAGGCAGAGGTCAAAGGGTTCATAAAGGGTGAGGGCTATAGGCTATATGTTAAATAAAAATGCATTTATTGAACTGAACTGAATAAACACTGAACTGGCTTTAAGCTGAAGGATGAACGAGAATCTGAATTTGTCAGCTGATGAATATTGCATAGTCCTTACATTGTTACATCTTGTGAAGTTGGTTTGAAACAGCGTGTAATGTTTAAAAATGCTATATATAGAAGGGAGCTTTGACTACACTGTATATGAGATGCTTTGCTGTAAGTGAGCATGCCGTGCTTTACTGTATTGCAGTGAGTGATGGGCTTGACGTGAGGCCTAAATACAGTGGCATCGTGCACTGCATGAAGAGCATCTGGCGTCAGGAGGGCCTCCGGGGCCTCTATCAAGGCGTCACCCCCAATATTTGGGGTGCTGGAGCTTCATGGGGACTTTACTTCTTCTTGTATGTATTTTTCCCCCTGTGTAATGCATGACACAAAAGACATAGAGTTGAAGTCAGAATTATTAGCCCCCCTGTATATTTTTTGCATCATTTTCTGTTTAACGGAAAGAAGATTTCTTAAAGTAATAGTTTTAATAACTCATTTCTAATCACTGATTTCTTTTATCTGTAATGATGACAGTACATGATATTTTACTATTTTTTAAGATACTATTATTCAGCTTAAAGTGACATTTAAAGACTTATATATAGCCAAAATATATAGCTTAATTATATAGCTTAAAAAGGGTCTAATAATATTGATCTTAAAATGGGTTTCAAAAAATGTAAAACTGCTTTTATTCTAGCTAAAATAAAACAAATAAGACTTTCTCTAGAAGAAAAGATACTATAGACTAAATGCTATATGTTAAATATCATTTGGGAAACATCTCAAAAAGAAAAAACAAATTACTGTAGGGCTAATAATTTTGACTGTTGAATTGGTTGAAACAATGCATGTATGTGGTAAATTTGTGGATATATTTTTACATTTGACATGTTTTAAATGATTTGTAGTTACAATGCGATCAAAGGGTACAACAAGGAGACCCGGCAGACAGAACTGACTGCAACTGAACATCTGCTGTCAGCAGCAGCAGCAGGTCAGTATCACACTCAGGACATGTGGATTGGTGATGATAATAATAATAATAATAATAATAATAATAGTAGTAGTAGGAGCAGATAGTAGTAGTAATAGTAGTAATAGTAGTAGTAGTTGTCGTTATTAGTATTATTGCCTTTACAGTATTACTATAATTATGATTGCTGCTGCTGTTGTTACTATAGGATTAATAATATCAATAGTTATTTTGATGTTATTATTAATAGTAAAAACTACCACAACAATCATGCTTACAGTAATAAATGCATTACATAAATATTAACAACTTATTAATATTATTTATGTAATGCGTTTATAACTATAATTATTGTTTAGTATTTTTAATCATAAAGATATAATGCATTTTACTATAAGAATAATTGTTGTAATAACAACAATAATAATTATATTATTATTATTATTATTATTATTATTATTATTTTTATTAATGTAATGTATTTATTACTATAATTAAGAATGCTATTATGATTGATGATAATATTTATAGTGATAATATTTGTTGTTGTTATTAGTCTTAATGTAATACATTATTAATATATGTTGTGTTTTGCATATGTTATACGTTTATTAATGTTGTTATCATTACTATGATTAATAATATTAATTGTTGTTTTGTTATGATTATTATTATTAATGTCAGTAATAAAACAACAACATAACTACTATAATCATTAATAATAATAATAATAATAATAATAATAATAAGTTGTTTTGCTGTTATTATTAATGTAATATATTTCTATAATTATTGTTTAGTATTATTAATAAAAAGTGAAGCATTTATCATAAGTATGATTGTAGTAATTAATGATAATAATAATAATAATAATAAAAATAATAATGACAATAATAATAATAATAATAATAATAATAATAATAACAATTACAATGTAATATTTTTATTATTGTTAATCATATTGTAATGTTTTTATTATTATAATTATGATTGTTGTAGTAGTTATTACGGTTGTTATTATCAATATTATTATTATTATTATTAGTAGTAGTAGCAGTAGCAGTAGTATTAATGATAATAATAATAACAATACTACTTCATACAAACAATTAATTTTGCTTAACCATATCATTGTCCACAAAATAATTACATTTAGGTGACATTTGTTTAATGTTTTTGAAACATTTATTAATGCTTCCTATTTCGTTCTACACAAAATTCACACATTTAAAAAACAAACTGTCCTTGACCTATATACCGTATATGTATAATAACTTTATGTTTTGCATCAAAATATGAGTTTATGAAGTTTAATTGTAGTAGATGCACTGGTAGTTTTAAGAAATGAACTAAATTAAACCTAAAACTTTGACATGTTTTTATTTTATTAAAACATTTTATTAACTGAAATGTAATAAAAAATATAACAAATTATCTGATTTATGTTTCTTTTTTTAGCTGAAACTAAAACGGCAAAAACACAACAAAATTACTACAAGTTTAAAGTGGCACAAAATGAAAACAGAACAAATAACCCCATTCAAATGGCTGATTAAATGTTCAGTACTGATGCTAAAATAACACCTGACACAGTGGTTAACTTTGAATTAAACTGAATAATGCATAAATGAAAAAGCGGCAGACTGAGTGAGTACTGAAGTATTTACTCTGTTTTTCTGTGTTTTGCTCGTTCGTTTTCCCCTGTTATTCAAAAGTTGCTGACAAAGGGAATTTCAGCACATGCCTTTCTAATCAGTGGTGACAGATAAACTGGAGCATAACGAATGAGGCTAAGCTCAAATATTGATTGCTTGTTTTTAAGTCTGAAAGGGTAAGACATTAACTCTTGTGTGCTGTAAATCAGCAGTTCTCAGCTGGTGGGCCGGGACTTAAAAATGGGCTGCATATCTGCTCTAAAATAAAAGACAGAGAGCATGAAAATTCAATTAAAGTTCAGAGATTAAATCAGTGTCATTAAAAGCATACATTTACTAAGTTTTCGCTAACACTTGACTCTAATGCTCTTTCATTTTATTATCCCATTTTCTGTACTCTTTTATTTTGTGGTTTAGTACTTTTGTTGTGTGGTTTTATCATTTCTATACATTTTTTTAAGGATGTCATTAGCTGCGTCCCAAATGACACACTATACACTATGCACTTATGCACTATGTACTTATGCACTTACACACTCAACAGCATAGTATGTAGTGCTGTCCCAAATGGAACACTAATGGCTTTTTTACTAAGCGGAAGTTCAAACCGTTTCCCTGATAACGTTTGATGGTTGCCAAACTAGTAAATCAAATGACCAAAATACCAAATAATATCTGTCATGAGTATAACCGCATTCACCATCGGGAGGCGCTGTAATCACTCTCACAGGAGAATTTTGCTTTCACAGTCCAATATAAATAAAGTTATCCAACGTGTGCGCACGAGAGCTCCGCCCCTTCCGTTACGTGCGCAAAGCTGCGGCCGTTGAGTGTGTGAAGTGTCCATCATTACACAATTCATATTACTGGTTGAATGAGTGCATCATCCGGGTAATTAAAGTGCACTTATTGTTTTTAGAGTTTTCAGTGTGAACGCACTACTTACACTATTTATTCTTCAAAATGGCGTAGAATAGTGCATAAGTGTGCGATTTGGGACGCAGCTACAGTCATTAATTTATTTATTTATATGTTTTTTTTAGCAGTTTTAGTTTTTGCATAAAAAACAACAACTTTAGTTTAAAATTGAAGTATTTCTATGGAAATTGGCTGAAATATATCAGGGGCGTAAATCCCGGGGGGGGGGAAATACACTCGTTTATGCTTTACAGTAAGTCTAACTGATCCAGTTAGAAAGCAAACTTTTTTATGAATGTTTACTTTGCCCCTTTTATGAAAACGACAATAATAGTATGGAGCAATTAAATATTGGCACTAGACATAGGATGATAACTGTTTTCAAGGTATACCGTGGTTTGGAAAAGTCAAGGTTTTCATACCGCCAACATTTTCTGCTATACCGTTCCTGAGGTATGTGTACGATTTTTATTTATTTATTTTTTATAACTTTTTTAGGGGTTCTCACCTTTATTGATAGGAAAGTGGAGAATGACAGACAGGAAAGTGTGGGGAGCAGAGATAGGGGAAGGATCGGCAAAGGATCTCGAGCCGGGAATCGAACTCGGGTCGCCGCGAGCACCTCAGTGCTATGTGTCGGCGAACTAACCACTAGGCTAGGCTAATTATTTAGCCTGACATGTTTACTTTCTCCAAAATACTTTAAACGTTTCTCAAAATAAAATATATTGTGTTCAAAGGAGGAAAAGGTTTTGTTTCTTAGCCAGACATTTAAAAAGAATATATTTTAGAGCAGTAAACACAATACTGTCATACCGTGAAACCGTGATATTTTTATCCAAGGTTATCATACTGTCAGAATCTTATACCGGCCCATGCCTAATTGGCACTGGCTTTCATCAGACAATATATCTGAAATAAATAAAATGTAACAAAAGGATGCTTGCCTTTTGTAACTCAGAAGACCACAATATCCAGCGTACCACCGTCTTTCGGATGAGACGTTAAACCGAGGTCCTGGCTCTCTGTGGTCGTTAAAAATCCCATGGCACTTCTTGTAAAGAGTATGGCCCCGGTGTCCTGGCCAAAGTCCCTCAATTGGCCCTTACGATCATGGCCTCCCAATCATCCCCATCCACCGAATCGGCTCTATTACTGTCTCTCCACTCCCGCTATAGCTAGTGTGTGGTGAGCGCACTGGCGCCGTTGTCCTGTGGCTGCTGTCACATCATCCAAGTGGATGCCGCACACTGGTGGTGGTGTGGAGAGACCCCCCTCATGATTGTGAAGGGCTTTGGGTGTACGGCCATACACAATAAATGCACTATATAAATACACATTACATTACAATATTTTGGATATTAGAAGCATGAATGAGATATCCTCTCATTAGGGATTTATGATCAGCTAAAGTTCTAAAGAAACATTTTAAAGCTAAACCCCTATTTAGAGTATTTATTGTAAAGAATTAATTGAGGAAGTATGGCAAATGTTTTTTTGTTGCTGATTTTTGCAGCCTGGAAAGTTCATTTTATATCATTACTTAATTTTGTATAGCCTACTTGCAGGCCTGTTAAAAAAAATATAATAATCAAATATAAATCAAATGGTGGAAAATTAGAATTAATATATATATATATATATATATATGAAGAGTTTGGTTGCAAAACGTGATAAACGGCATTTTTTGACATGTTCCCTTATCTATATGTGAATTGCTGCCATTAACACAATTTAAGAATGAACATTGTAGGCCTACTACAAAATGTATTTTTTCACAAAACGCGATATCCGCCAGACCAGTTTCTTTGCAAAATGCGATATAACAGTTATAGAACTGTTATATATAGAACAGCTATATGTGCGAGCTCAGCATCACCTGGGAGGAGAGCCACCGCTGGCGAAGTGCTCCAAGTTTGCTCATTGATTTAACGATAATATCAAAACAAAAAAAACATGTTTTTAAAAAGAGGATTCACTAGGCTAACTAAAAGCGTTTGCCATTTAATTGTTTATACTGTAGGCGAGCTGTCAGTCACAGGCTACGTCCGTCTGTCAGTCAGAGAATCAAAGCTTCAGAGTCGAGCTAACCTCATGGATTTTGATGACGGATTGGAGCCGGTCATTCCAGATGCATAATAATAATGATAATAATAATATGATAATAATAATAACATTATTATTATTACAGTGAAATAAGTCATTAAATATGACAGGACGAGGCGAGCTTGTGTCCGCGGACTCAGTGAAACAGGAACTGCACCATCGTGGCTCTGCCTGCTCTGATCATACAGGTTTGGTTTTCAGCAGCGGTGTGGAAGGAGTCTCTACTGTTTTTGTAACGAGCTACAAGTCGTTTATTTAACTAACTTAATCTTACTTATATATATTATAACTAATCACAATTAGTCCGAAGCTGTTTAAGGATGGTTGAAACGATAAACATCCTGCAGTTTGTTTGCTCTGACAGCTCAGCCGGTACGCTATCCGACCTTGTCATTCAGGGACTGGCCTGGATTACTGGCACACGCCATGGTCACATTATGTCTATCATGGCATTATGTTTTTGAATATTATGAATATTTACAATCTATTGATAAATTATTGTAAATTTTCCCACTGATGATCCAAAAGTTTTCTTCAAATGGCACAGTGAAGCCTGCTTAAAGCCATTGGTGCCCCAGCAAAAAAAAAAAAAAAAAGTTATGTTATATTATATTGTGTATGTTCTGGCCAAAACTAACTAACTCAGAATCTTATTATTAATAATCAATCTTTGTATATACTGTTCCATATAGTTTTTATTAATTTTAATCAATTTAGGATGTTTGACAATGTTAAGATAAATTTGTTGCATTTTGGCATGCTTTTTGACTTATTTCTGAACTATTTATGGACATAAAATTCAATAATAAATATCCTGGATTTGAAGAATATGTGTCCCTGGCCTTCACTGAGCTCAAGTAATAGTTTAATGTACAGAAATTGTGAATAAAGTTGACTGTTGATGTCTTAATAATGTCAAATAACCAACATTTCTCAAAATGGATATATCTCATTTTGGTTTTGCAACGAAACTCTACATATATATATATACATCACATCTGTATATATCACATATGTCACATCTGATCATCTCAAATATAGTAATACACTGTTTAATAACAAAAAACTAAACTAAAAATAGTTTGTATAGTGATCTATCACCAGGCCAGCAGTCCTTAGACATTTCAGATGAAATTATCATCGGCCCAGTCACGATCTGTCCATTAATATCATAAAAAGCTTTTTGTGACATTAAACGTGATGTAAATGGACCTGAAAGATGGCGTGTATAATAAACTCCAATCGCTGAGAGCTGATGTGTGAGAGTATGTGTGTGTGTGTGTGTGTGTATCACGGGTTCCTCTAATTGAATTACAAACATCCTTCATTGAAATGACTCACAGTGAGCCATTAGGGTCCAGTAATGACTCTTTTCATTTGAATCTGGGCTTTCCAACAGCTGCCGTTCATTTGCTTTATATTCCGTCTCTCTGTTTTTTTAGGAGCAATGACGCTTTGCCTGACGAATCCAATCTGGGTCACCAAAACCCGTCTGGTTCTGCAGTACAGCGCGGATCCATCACAGAAACAATACAAGGGGATGATGGATGCACTTGTGAAAATCTACCAGCATGAAGGCGTTTCTGGACTCTACCGGGTGTGACTCTTTTGAAAGCATTTTTATGGCCGCATGCAGAATAACGAGTGGCTTTTCTGTGCATTGGTGGGTGGATGGCGTTTTTTTAAACAAGAAATGGTTCAAGCTTGCGTTTCCTTTACGCGCCGCTAGGGGGAGCACGCGTATAGGGGATTTATAGAGCTATATGCATTGGAATTTTGCTAGGCTGTGGATCAGTTGCATGCTGTGGGGTTTGTTTGTTTGTTTGTTTCATCTAGCTGAGTTAACTGTTGTGTCCCCTAGGGGTTTGTCCCGGGTTTGTTTGGAACCTCCCATGGCGCACTGCAGTTCATGGCGTACGAGGAGCTGAAAAGAGATTATAACAAATACAGAAAGATGCAATCCGATGCTAAACTGGTTAGTATGAGCATAACGCACTTTGATGGTTTTTAAAACGAGCTGAAAGTTGCGGTTATTTTCACATTATGTAATATTAAAGCGCCTCTGTTGTGCTGTCAGGTTTTTAATTATTAAGAGAGCGAAAAACATATATGGTAAACGCAACATACAACATAGGGCAAACATGTAAACGGCAATAGAACTTAAATGGGAAAATAGGAATGTGTCTAAACAGCAATGATGATCTCAATAATAATGGTATTATTCAAATAGTAGTTAGCATCCATAATAATAATAATACTAATAATAATAATAATATGATAAAAGTTTGACAAAGATATCATCAAAGATATTGATATCAATCAATCTGTTTCTGTTTTTTTTTTTTTTTTACTCTTTTTACTGTATTGTATATATAATAATGTATTCTATGTTATTATGCTTTGTTTGCTTCTATTTTAGGTGTGAGGTTTTTAACATTCTGTTAGGGGTCTACAGGTGAAAAATAGCCATTCTTGGCTAATTCTGGCACATTTTACAGTAATGTTTATTAGGCCCATTCCAATTCTACCCCTTAGCCCTTCTCCTTACCCCTACCCCTCGTTTTGCGCGTTCACGTCAACGGGTAGTGGTGTCCCAATTCACTTTAGCTTGAAGGCGTAGGGCTAAGGGCAAGGGGTATACACCCCTTCGAATGAAGATTTTTCAGGAACACACTTAAAACGGAGGGGTAAGAACATTTCCCAGAATACACCTGCCATAACTGAACCCGGAAGTAAGGAGATCCACAAATTAGTATTTTTTGTCATTATTACGAATTTTTACGACAAACAAACATATGTTTTAATATATTCATAACCGCGCTTGTGTTTTACCACTATATTTCGCGATTTATAATCCATAATCATAACTCATGTACAACAGTCCCACAACATTCTGACACACGATGACACTCGAATACCCTGTCAGTAATGTCTAGTGGCTGAGAATGAGCTTTTTACAGTGTCTGCTATAATGTTAATGTCGTTTTCGTGTGTTTAGATAAATATGGCCACTGTGTAAATGCACAGTATAGTTATGATCTTATTGCCACATTAGATCGTTATGATAACATAATATACGCCTTCAGTGATTTCCTGAAGATAAACACCAAAACATAAC
>CAIGQQ010031697.1:1053999-1065087 GCA_903798035.1 Danio albolineatus
TATATATATATATATATATATATATATGAGGCAGATGGGCTACAGCAGCAGAAGACCACACCAGGTTCAACTCCTGTCAGCTAAGAACAGGAAAATAAGGATACAAATCGCACAGGCTCACCAAAATTGGACAATAGAAGATTGGAGAAACGTTGCCTGGTCTGATGAGTCTCGATTTCTGTTGCGACATTCGGATGGTCGGGCCCATTAGTACCAATTGAGCATCATGTCAACGACACAGCCTGTCTGAGTGATGTTGCTGACCATGTCCATCCCTTTATGACCACAGTGCACCCATCTTCTGATGGCTACTTCCTGCTGGATACGAGCCATGTCATAAAGTGCCAATCATCTCAGACTGGTTTCTTGAACATGACATTTAGTTCGCTGTGCTCAATTGGTCTCCACAGTCATCAAATCTCAATCCAATAGAGCACCTTTGGGATGTGGTGGAATGGGAGATTCGCATCATAGATGTGGAGCCGACAAATCTGCAGCAACTGTCTCATGCTATCATGTCAATATGGACTAAAGTCTCTGAGGAATATTTCCAGTACCTTGTTGAATCTATGCCACGAAGGATTAAGGCAGTTCTGAAGGGAAAATGGGGTCCAACCGGTAGTAGTAAGGTGTACCTAATAAAGTGGCCTGTGAGAATATAATATATTCGTTTTAATAATACGCGCTATATCTTAAAGATTTCTGATTTTGTTTTGGAGTCTATAACAATAGGTTTTTAAATAATAATAATAATAATTTTTTAAATCCAAAAATCATTTACTTTTAAATTTTTTTTGTCTGTCTGACCACTAAAGAAGACTTTTTGAAAAAAAGCTGGAAACCAGTAACCCTAATGGTTATCGGTTTTCAGCTTGCATCAAAATATCTTCTTTAGTGTTCAACAGAGGAAAGAAACTAAGATTTTAAACTACTTGAGGGAGAGTAATGTTCATTTTTTGGGTGAACTGTCTATTTAATTTTCTCGTCATATCCACAGCAGCTTCAGCTCTTCTCTTTCAGCGTGTGAAATGTTTAAGGATCTGGGGCACGTTCAAGCTCAAAACAGTGTGCAGTGTTTTACCACGCTTTCCAAGTTCAACAACATGTTTTCTGTAAATGGTGCGCAGCGGGGTTTGAGATACGTTTTGTCTTGTTTGGTAGGCGTATGAAAATTGTCATCCCAATCAGTCTCAAATTAAGCATGTGTTATTAAAGTGACAGCTCGCACAATGGGTACAAGAGCAAGTCATTTGTTTGCGCGTTTATTTACATTAAAGGCATAAAGACAGTTCAGAGAAGATTAGGGCTGCACAATATATAGTTTTAGCATGAATATCGCTGTGTGCAAATCTGCAATAGTCACATCCCAGGATATCAAGCAATTTCAAGTCAGTTTAAAGGGCACCTATGATAAAAATCTACTTTTTTAAGTTGTTTGGAGAGAACTGTGTGCAGGTATAGTGTGTCCTCTGTCATGTTGGATTGATATATACACAACAAGTGCCTTTTTTCTTTTAAATTTTACTGACGTCAAACAGGATGCAAATCCCAGTGATTTTTAGGTCCACCGCAATGTGAAGTAGGAGTGCAGTTTTCCCTGCCCACCGAATTGATTGATAGGCGCCATGTTTCTATAATAACATGTATATACAAGTTTTTGAAACAGAAAGAATATGTAATAAAGACAGTAAAATCACTGTAATTTTCACCTGCTATAATCACCACGGCCACATGGTGTCAGTATATGCGCATATAGGTGTGTGTGTACTGCAATGTGGCTCATCATTTCAGAAAGGCTTGAATAAACTCCACCGCAAATACATCAAATAAACTTACTTAGTATTTTTGACTGAGTTGTATTTCAGCTTCATCCGTGTCTGTCTCTATCACTTACTGCTGTTTATCTAATGTAACGCAGGAGAAGCAGACATGCATGTGGGAGCGGTGGGCGGGGAAAAGCAGCTCAATTGCATTTAAAGCCACAGGTTACACAAACAGTTACACTGTATTCAGACAGCAACACGGGCAGATTTCGGAACCTAATAAATAATCTGATGGGTATTTTGAGCTGAAACTTTACGTACTTATTCTGGAGACACCAAAGGCTTATCTTACATCTTGTAAAAGGGGTAAAATAGGTGCCCTTTAAACCATTCTGACGCAAGAAATGATGTTAACAAAGATTAATTGTGTTTAGTTATTTATACAATGAAGAATATACTGTGTTATTTTATGTTGGATTATTGAATTTCTGTACCTCAATACTGTTAGACTCCACCAAAACCCATAAAGCGCCGTTTAATTGATTTGACCTCAGAACTGATTGAGAGATGCCATGTTTCTATAATAATATGTATACACAAGTTTTATAAGTTTAAAACGTTTTTAAAACAGAGCATATTTGTAATAAATACAGTAAAAATTGCTGTAATTCTTAACTGCTATAATTACCACGGCCACATGGTGTCAGTATATGCGCATATAGGTGTGTCTGTTCTGCATTGTGGCTCATCGTTTCAGAAAGGCTTGAATAAACTCCACCACAAATACATCAAATAAACTTACTTAGTATTTTTGACTGAGTTGTATTTCAGTTTCATCTGTGCTCTTTAAACCATTTCGACGCAAGAAATGATGTTAACAAAGATTAATTGCATTTAGTTATTTAATCAATGAATAGACTGTTATTTTATGTCTGATTATTGAATTTCTATACCTCAATACTGTTAGACTCCACCAAAACCTGTAAAGCACTGTTTAATTGATTTAACCTCAGATCTTGAACTTTAGATCTGTGACTCAGTGCAAGCCAACACATATCAGTGATTCAGCATCTACATTTGAGAACGTTAAAGAGGTTTATTATGTATAATTCTATTATAAGCCTTACCATTTCGTTGGAGTGCAGTGAGTGCACTATTCTGTGCTTCTGAATGACTGTATTTAAATTTCTGTCGTGTTTCGTCTGGTGTAAACAGCCAAAGTGCTTATCACTGCGCATCTCATCACGTAGCGTGTTGTTAGGACACTCCGCGCTTGCCTTGCTGGTGTGAACACACCATTAGACCCATGTGACATGTATACTGCCTATCTTGGCCAGGACGCTCTGATAAAAGAGATTTTTAATCTCAATGTGTCTTTCCTGGTAAAATAATAATAATAGTAATAATAATAACAATAGGGCGCCACGGTGGCTTAGTGGTTAGCACGTTCGCCTCACAGCAAGAAGGTCGCTGGTTCGAGCCCCGGCTGGGTCAGTTGGCATTTCTGTGTGGAGTTTGCATGTTCTCCCCGTGGTTGCGTGGGTTTCCTCCTGGTGCTCCGGTTTCCCCCACAAGTCCAAAGACATGTGGTATAGGTGAATTGGGTATAGGCTAAATTGTCCGTATAGTGTATGAGTGTGAATGTGTGTGTGTGGATGTTTCCAAGGGATGGGTTGCGGCTGGAAGGGCATCTGCTGCGTAAAAAATATGCTGGATAAGTTGGCGGTTGATTCCGCTGTGGCGACCCCGGATTAATAAAGGGACTAAGCCGACAAGAAAATGAATGAATGAATAATAATAATAATAATAAAGTTAAATTCTCATATAACGTCTGTCTGAGGTATTGGGTGTGGCTAACATACTTAACCACGCCCCTCCAGCTGTCAGTTTTGACAACAAACAGAAATGGAGAGGAGGTGTCTGTTAGCTTGTAATATCTCTCCCTAAACTCCTTTTCCTGATCTCACTGATTGAAATGCCTACTTAACTACATCCAATCAGCTCGCAGGAGAAAAAACAAGCCACGCCCACTGTTTTCTCATTTAATATGCTGTTTCTCTAGGAACTACATCACAATATGGAAAAAAACAGTCATAGCTTCTAGTTCATGCGGAGTTTCACCTGAATTTGCCTGGCAAAAAACCCAAACTGGCTTTATGCAACATTCCTGTGAATTTCAGTTTCTTCAGCACTTGTAAACAGCGATACCAACAGTAAACATCAATTTGACCAAATCAATTCAAGCTTGAATGCTCATACTCTGCTTTCACAGCACAGAAAACAGAGTCTACTTGACATGTGGACAACGCGAACCACACTTTTACAAACTGAGCTACAGCTGCAGTGCGTTTGAGGGTAAGAGTAGACATTCTTTGCATTCACAGACAGCCAATAGACACCTAAGACTGGTATTATGCAAATGTCTTTGTGTAGGAAGTCAGATTGGAATTACTGACGACACGTTCGGGCGGTTCACAATCATTTCTTTCGTTCGGGAGACGCTTTGATCTTTGATTTGACACTTTTGCAAAGCGTTTACGTTCACAAAACGGCTATGTCACACACTACAAGAAAGGTAATATCTGAGAAAGAGCATAACAAAGGCTCTTTAAATGTTTCCGAATAGCTACATTGTTATGACGAGACCTTATTATGCTGCGTGTTTAATTTCAAGTCCACAGAAATGTAGAAATAATACGTTATGGCGCCAAAGCACTACATAAAGTAATACAGTATGGCGTTTTGAGAAACACATTTACCATTAAAGGGCACCTATGATGAAAATCATCTTTTGTTAGCTGTTTGGACAGAAGTGTGTGTGATAAAAGCCAACAAGTGTCTTTTTTTTTAGTTTTTGACGTTAAAATAGGATCCAAATCCCTTCCTTTTTTGAGACCGACCGCAACTTGACGTAGGAGTGCGGTCCCCCCAACCCACCAAATTGATTGACAGCCGAGTATTAACATGTCTCCGTAGTAACGCGTATAATCATATCAACAAGACAGGACGTGCGCAAAGCAACCGGGATTAAAAGATCTGTTCAGCTCTCTGTGATCATCAGTCTTCATCAAATGTGATCAAGAGTGAGTTTCACGTGTTTGAAATGTTTTTAAAAGAGTGCAGGTTTGTGATGAATTACAGCGACTTACTTTAGCTTCACTCTATCAGCGCAACCGCGTCAAAACAAAGAGGCTTCAATCCCAGTTTGTTGACGTTAAATTAGGTTTATATGGTACATCAACATAACGGATATCCATATAGCGGTGGATATAAATGTCTATCCTGTCACATTTGCTGTGCAAAAACAGTGCAAAGTTAAACATGCGCCCTGTATGTGTTTGTGTGTCTGCTGTTTGTGTGTGTGACTCATCGTTGCAGAAAGGCTTGAATTAACTCCACGACAAATACATCAAATAATCATTGGGAAAGTTCTTACTGTAGTATTTTCGTATTTTCTGAGCTCAATGGGGCAACTGCTGTAATTTGCGTAACTCAAAACTAGTTTTTTTTTTGGGGGTGGGGGTGATTGATGGTTTGCGCCCTTATTGATCATCATTGTGCACAAGGAGCAGCATTACCTGCTTCATTCCGGACGTATAATGATATTGTGTCGTCCTATAATGTGCGCCTATGACGAAGCCGCTGACAATATGCAAGATTATGAAATTGCTTTGAATGCTTGTCTGGCTGTGCACTTTTTCCACACTCACATTTGCAATTCACGAGCATGTGCGCTCTATTTACATTATAAATAAAGCCAGGACTTACTTTTGTAATTATTCTCTGCAAGTCATCTGTCCTGATGTCTTCGTTTATTCAGTGCTATACAGCCTAGCACCTTAATACCTGAAATTGTCATGAAATTGTTTAAATAATAATAAAAATTGTAAAATATATATTAAATAATTAATTAATCGTATTAAAAACAGGGACTACGCTGAAGGAAAGGGAAACTCTTTTTTTAGCAAAGCATGATATATTTTTTCAGTTTGGAATGTTAAAGCATGGCTCAATTTAACTGGACTTAATATTTTTACAGTTCGAGTTGTTGACAGACTATTCGTTTATTTATCGAGTGGAATAAAGAGTCACTAAATTACAGAGAAAATTTAATTCTTTGGACACAAGAGAACTAACCGAGTTAGTGGTGCCATCTAGTGGCGGTGTGTGGATCTGTCCCGATATTGAAGTACAATTATAAACCTATTAAACATTATTTAGGTGACTATTAAACTGCTAAACATTTAAACTGATAAAAAAAATTTTTTTAGAAAATCGGCTGATCACATGCCTGCTTCATGTCTGTCTGTTTATCTGAGACAGCCGAGGCGGAGATGGAGGCACACTCTGACAGGCACGTGGGAACAGTGGGTGGGAAAAAATAGGGAAAAACAGCAACATAGTGTTAAAAGCAGAAAACCCCAACATTCTAAGAAAAAAATCTGATGGGTGTTTTGAGCTGAAACTTTACGGACTTATTCTGAAGACACAAAAGACTTATCTGAAATCTTAAAAAAGGCTAAAATAGGTGCCCTTAAAGGGGCCATCAAAATAAAATATACTTTTTTAGGTGTTAGTAAAAGTATTGTTAGTTATAATGATATCTATAAGCTAGTGTGGTCCAAAACAAGTGACAATATTCACATTTAGAAGATATGAATCTGATATAAACATCCAAAGCTTGTAGTTTGTCACTTCTGCCTAATGGATCATAACAGTTTTATTCACGTCCCCTCATACTTCAAATCTTCTGACCAACCAAATGCTCTCGAGTATCTGACATGCCCCACCCCCTTCAAGACGCTTCACATTTGATGCGTTTGAGCTCAGCCGATCTCACTATCAGAGCGGTGATAAAACTAACCACTATTGGCTGATTTTCAAAAAGGGGAGGAGCTATGCTATATCCCGCCCTCTTTTTATGTTTCAGTTGAGATTTTGTCAAACATTGAATAAAAAAATTGCACATTTCACTTCACCTTTGATGGTGTTTGTAGTAACCCACTGTACATTTGTGCTCTGTTTTGTCTCCAGAATCCATTAGAATACATTACCATGGCAGCTTTGTCCAAAATATTTGCCGTGGCTACGACGTATCCATATCAGGTGGTCCGAGCCCGCCTGCAAGATCAGCACAACACATATAATGGATTGACAGACGTCGTCTGGAGAACGTGGAGGTAAACCTGAACCCACAAATGCCATTACTTGGACAAAAACAAAATACCCAAAATAATTTTAATGTTAATATTGATCAAAAGATTGTGAGCTCCCCAAGACTGCTTTTTATATACAGTTGCTATAGGAAATCATCATTATATCCCTTTGAAGTAATGACTTTGTCACACAGCCTGAAATCAAATCACACTCAAAATAAGTTTTCCACCCTTTGAAATGTTTTTGTAGCCTTCTCCAAACCTGTGGCTTTCTACAACTTGATGTGTAATGTGAGTAAACGTATAGATTTTTGCAGGGTATGATGATTTTCTATAGATACTGTTTAAAAAAACAAAACAAAATGTAACAATTGTATAATTTCAGAAAAAGTAACTGTTTTCTGTTTGAATGAGTGTTGCCAAAAGACTATCCAATATATATATATATATATTTATATATACAGTTAAAGTCAGAATTATTAGCCCCAATTTTTCCCCAATTCCTGTTTAACAGAGAGAAGCTTTCTTCAACACATTTCTAATCATAATAGTTTTACTAACTCATCTCTAATAACCGGTTTATTTTATCTTTGCCATGATGACAGTAAATAATATTTACTAGATATTTTTCAAGACACTTCTATACCGCTTAGTGACATTTAAATGCTTAACTAGGTTAATCAGGTTAACTAGGAAGGTTAGGGTAATTAGGAAAGTTATTGCATAATCATGGTTTGTTCTGTAGACAATCAGGAAAAAAATTGCTTAAAGTTGACCTTAAATTTTTTTTTTAAATAATTAAAAATTGCTTTTATTCTAGCCAAAATAAAACAAATAAGACTTTCTCCAGAAGAAAGAATATTATCAGACATACTGTGAAAATTTCCTCACTCTGTTAAACATCATTTGAGAAATATATAAAAAAAAAAAAACAAATTCAAAGGGGGGCTAATAATTCTGACTTCAACTGTATACACACACACACATACACAAAACACACATTATGTAAATACAAACTTTTATTTTAGATGTGATTATTCGTTTGACAGCCTATATACACACACACACACACACACACACACATACACTCACTGGCCACTTTATTAGTTACACCTGTCCAACTGCTTGTTAACGCAGATTTCTAACCAGCCAATCACATGCAAGCAACTTAATGCATATGACATGGTCAAGACGATCTGCTGCAGTTCAAACCGAGCATCAGGATGGGGAAGAAAGATGATTTAAGTGACTTTGAATGTGGCATGATAGTTAGTGCCAGACGGGCTGGTCTGAGTATTTCAGAAACTGCTGATCTACTGGGACTTTCACGCACAACCATCTCTAGAGTTTACAGAGAATGGCCCGAAAAAAATAAAATTTCTAGTGGGTTGCAGTTGTGTGGGTGCAAATGCCAGAGGTCAAAGGAGAGTGGCCAGACTGGTATCAGCTGATAGAAAGGCAACAGTAACTCAAATAAACACTCCAAGGTATAAAGAGCATCTCTGAATGGACAACACATCCAACCTTTAGGCAGATGGGCTACAGCAGCAAAAGACCACACCAGGTGCCACTCCTGTCAGCTAAGAACAGAAAAATGAGGCTACAATTCACACAGGCTCACCAAAACTGGGCAATAGAAGATTGGAGAAACGTAGCCTGGTCTGATGAGTGGTGTAATGGTGTGGGGGATATTATCTTGGCACACTTTGGGCCCATTAGTACCAATTGAGCATCATGTCAACACCACAGCCTACCTGAGTGTTGTTGCTGACCAGGTCCATCCCTTTATGACCACAGTGTACCCATCTTCTGATGGCTACTTCCAGCAGGATAATGCGCCATGTCATAAGGCACGAATCATCTCAGACTGGTTTCTTGAACATGACAATGAGTTCACTGTACTCAAATGGCCTCCACAGTCACCAGAATTCAATCCAATAGAGCACCTTTGGGATGTGGTGGAATGAGAGATTCGCATCATAGGTGTGCAGCCGACAAATCTGCAGCAACTGTGTGATGCTATCATGTCAATATGGACCAAAATCTCTGAGCAATATTTCCAGTACCTTGTTGAATCTATGCCACAAAGGGTTAAGACAGTTCTGAAGGCAAAAGGGTCCAACCTGGTACTAGTAGGATATACCTAATAAAGTGGCCGGTGAGTGTACATTTATGTATACATACACACACACTTAATTTAAGTATCAGGAAAGTTACAACTACTGCATTACTGTATTTGAGAGTCGAAGTAGGTGTTTAGATATTGTAATTCTTTATCATTTGGTTCACCCTTTCTCCTCATGTCTGATCAGAAATGAAGGCCTGCTGGGTTTCTACAAAGGCATGGTGCCCAACCTGATCCGGGTCACTCCGGCCTGCTGCATCACTTTCGTGGTGTATGAGAATGTGTCCCGTGCTCTCCTGGACAAGAACAAATGATCTGAGAAGAGAAATAAACACAGTGGATCTGTGCATCGAGGAGCAGAGCCGGACCTGAGGTGGGTCGGCCCGACAGAGACCACAGAGGTGACAAAACCATGAATACAGGGAAATAAACAAGCAGGTCCACTCTGGAAGAAAACTAAGATGCAGGATATCACTGAAATCAACATGTGATATGAACAGAAGATGCTGGTCCAGAAACAGTTCCTGTGTGGTTTCAGAGGCGATTGTGGACAATGAAGATGAAGATGTATTTAATTAAAGGGTGTAACAATCAAAGGAGGTTTACTTTTTCTTCATTAAGTGATAATCAATGGATTATGCTAGGGCTGGGCAATTCGTTAAATATCCATGACATGATTGTGATTTTTAATGTGCTTTTTTTATGTTTTACCATAATTTTCAGGGAATAATTCAAATTCTTTAGTGAAAAATAACTATTAAAGCAACTTTAAAAATGTAAGAATTCAGCAGCTCTAAAAAATATATATATATATATATATATATATATATATATATATATATATATATATATATATATGAATCCAAATGGATGCATACTACTGTTTATTTTGTTCAGAATAACTGTAAGTAAAAACTGTACAATTTGGAAATATTATTTAACTTTTTGAATTGAATAGATTTGTTTTTGTGATGCAAAGGTTGAATTTTCAGCATCTGGTTTTGAGTGTCACATAATATTTTCAACATATGTTTTTATTATTAATATTAATGTCATTATCAATATTGTGCTGCTTGATAAGTTTGTGGAAACCGTTACAAACATTTAGTTGTTCAGGATTTTTTTGATGAATAGCTCCTTTTAAAATGTTTAAAAACTAAATTTATCAGAAATAGATATTAAATAATTTGTGCAGAACATAATGCATTAATTGTGGCATTAATGATGTAATGCATCATTAATAAAAAAAAGTATTAATTTCTTAGAAGACCTTCTGAATCTAGACTATGATTGCCTACACATTTATGAAGAAATAAATACTGTACATTGTAAAGAAATATGACAAAAAGTCATGAAAACAAATGTTTCTATGCTGCTTTCAAGGGGTGGTCCACAGTGTATTTTTAAGACTTGGTTGTGTTTATAAGATGCAAAGCAATGTGTGCTCATGCTTTACTTGTAGAAAAGCACGTTATTTTATCATATATCTGACTTTGATTGTATACAGACACTCAGCTAACATGAAAACGACTGTCATATTTCCTAGTTCCTCTGAAAGGCCCGCCCTCAAGAGGCTCTGATTGGTCAGCTAACATAATGTGGTGTGATTCGCGGATTGGCTCCACGTTACCATAGCATTCGCTTCCTGAATCAGACAGAAAAATAAAGAGGACACAGTTCATGTCTGCTCGCTAAAATAAACTCTTGACAAGTGTCTTTGACATTTATTCGGAATAAGCATGTGTAAGTAATATGAAACGTTTTCATATCTTTTGCGAATTCGTTATTTGAGATGTAGAATGCAGGGAAAGCGTCCACTTAGAGAGACTCTGAAGCACTGCTGAAGATTGTGGGTGTTTACAGCGGTTTGAAATATAAGTTTGTAGCTAAATTGTTACTGGTGCCAAACAGCATTTCCTGTTGTTTACGTCCTCACTTCAACAATCTTACAGATTGTGGCTCATAATCCACAGCTTCGTCGGTTGAAGGAGTTTAGCCAAATTCAGCCCTGAACTGGGAGAGATTCTGGAAGTACTCCTTTGTC
>CAIGQQ010031697.1:1095989-1156730 GCA_903798035.1 Danio albolineatus
ATATGGAGCCCGCAAGAACAATAGAAACAGCAAATCAGTAAATTCAAAATCACTACAAAAAAAAAAAAAAAAAAATATGTTATAGATAGTGTCTATACATACATAGATATCTGTATATATATATATATATATATATATATTTATGTACTGCCACTATCTATAACATAATTTTTTTTTCTTTCCTGAGGAGTGATTTTGAATTGACTGATGGGCCGGATCAAATGGTCTCGCGGGCCCCATACTCTGGCCGGACGTTCCCCACCCCTGATTTAGTTAATTAGTTAACTTTATTTGTCCCCGTAGGGGAATATCATTTGCAGAATACACCCACAGAGACATCTGATATTTCACATTTGTCATTTATATATATATAAACCATATAGAACACAACTTGTTTAAAAAAATATTCAGTCTACTGTCCATACACTGCTACTGATGGTGGAGATTTTTTGAAAACTCAATTGCTTGAGGTATGACTGATAATTTTGTCCTATTTCTTACACATCTGGGAACACAATATTGAAGACCTGATGGTAACATTTGGAAGGTGTATGATAAAGGATGTCTCTCATCATTGGCAATCATGATAGTCTTATTCAATACTCTTTCTTTGTACATGTAAATACTATCAATGCTCTTAGTTTTGTTCCCACCAACTTACTGGCTGTTATCATCTTCCCCAGTGACCTCTTCTGGGCCTCAGAAGCATTTCCATACCAACAGATTTTTCGATAAAAGCAATGTGATCAACATTATGTGTTGTCAACATTGTCAACATTAAAACATAATAGTTTCTAAATAGTTTCGTTTTTAATCAAAATAACTCCCCATCCCTTTTTTTAACTGCATCTCTTTTCTGATTAGTGTTTACAGGCATGAGCCTAGGAGCAACCTGTCAGTCAAACCACAATAATCCGATCAATTTTTGATTAACAAAATTAGGTTTTGTATTATTATTTTTTGTTCAAGAAGCTGTCATAAATACACTACCTGACAAAAGCCTTGACGTCGATCTCAGATGTACAGTAAGAGCAACAAATATTAAATTGACTTCTAGTTGATCATTTGGAAAAGTGGCAGAAGGTAGATTTTAATGATGAATCATCTGTTGAACTGCATCCCAATCATCACAAATACTGCAGAAGACCTATTGGAACCTGCATGGACCCAAGATTCTCATAGACATCAGTCAAGTTTGGTGAAGGAAAAATCATGGTTTGGGGTTACATTTAGTATGGGGATGTGCGAGAGATCTGCAGAGTGGATGGCAACATCAACAGCATGAGGTATCAAGACATTTGTCGTGCCCATTACATTACAAACCACAGGAGAGGGCAAATTCTTCAGCAGGATAGCGCTCCTCATACTTCAGCCTCCACATCAAAGTTCCTGAAAGCAGAGAAGGTCAAGGTGCTCCAGGATTGGCCAGCCCAGTCACCAGACATGAACATTATTGAGCATGTCTGGGGTAAGATGGAGGAGGAGGAATTGAAGATGAATCCAAAGAATCTTGATAAACTCTGGGAGTCCTGCAAGAACGCTTTCTTTGCCATTCCAGATGACTTTATTAATAATTATTTGAGTCATTGCAGAGATGTGTGGATGTGGTCCTCCAAGCTCATGGGAGTCATAAACAATATTTATTCTTTTTCCACTGCACCATGACTTTATATTCTATACTATTATTTCTGTTAAGTGACAAGACTTTTGTCTTAGCAAAGTCAGACCTTACTGTCCTAGTTAAATCATTAAAAATCAAGGCATGATCATATTTTATTCTGGTAAAATAAGCAGAATCTAGCGCCCTTTGCCTTTCATGCAAGCCACTTCTGATACCAAATGATCAACTAGAAGTCAAATTATTATTTGTTGTTCCTGACACTTGGTTTTTGACGACTTTTGTCAGGTCTATTTTGTAACATCTACTTTCTTTAGATGTTTTGCTTAAAAGCATGAAAAAAAATCTCCCTAGTTCACTACAAACTATTTTAAATCTCACATTCTCATTTGCATACATTCAAATTTGCTATGCAAATGTGTTTTGAGAGAAGAGGAGATATCAATTTAAGTTTTGTGGGTGGAAATATATTCCTCTATTCAAGCTTTGTTTTTTTTAAGTATGCTCGGCATCATGCTGCGCACAGCATTAGTTCTCGAACATTCATATTTTATGATCAGATATTTGTCTTAAAATAACTTTGTAATCTCCTCTGATAATCGAGCAGGAAACTATCCTGCACTTTAAAGGTCTAGCAATAATTACAGAGTTGGGAGTTTTTTCAAGCCCTTTTGGAATCAGGAAATAGTTTAGGTTTAGTTCTAGCAATCTAAGTCTCTCTCTGTCTCTGTCTGTGTGTGAATGTTTACGCCGTTGTTTTTGCACATTTTAAATTTTGGTTTAATTCTCACACAAAGCCTTATGTGATGTTTAGAATATAGAGCAATATTAAAAAAAAATCATGTTGCACTGGTGGCGTAGTGAGTAGCACGTTCGCCTCACAGCAAGAAGGTCGCTGGTTCGAGCCTGGGTCAGTTGGCATTTCTGTGTGGAGTTTGCATGTTCTACCTGTGTTCACGTAGGTTTCCTCCGGGTGCTGCGGTTTCCCCCACAGTCCAAAGACATGTGCTACAGGTGAATTGGGTAAGGCTAAACATCTCTGGATGTTTCCCAGAGATGGGTTGCAGCTGGAAGGGCATAAGTTGGCGGTTCATTCCGCTGTGGCGACCCCAGACTAATAAGGGGATTAAACCAAAAAGAAAATGAATGAATGAATGAATGAATATTGCACTGATGGGAAATGTGAGCAGCATGGTGGCTCAGTGGTTAGCACTGTCACCTCACAGCAAGAAAGTTGCTGGTTCGAGCCTCGGCTGGGCCAGTTTGCATTTCTGTGTGGAGTTTGCATGTTCTCCCTGAGTTCACGTGTTTTGAGTGCTCTGGTTTCCCCCACAGTCTAAAAACATGCGCTATAAGTAAATTGAATAAACTAAATTGGCCGTAGTGTATGAGTGTCAACGTTAAAGTGTATGGGTGTTTCCCAGTACTGAGTTGCAGCAGGAAGGGAATCCGCTGTGTAAAACAAATGCTGTAGAAGTTGGCGGTTCACTCCGCCGTGGCGACTCCTGATGAATAAAGGGACTAAGCCGAAGGAAAATAAATGAATAAATGATGTGAAATGTTTGATGACTGGAGTAATGATGCTAAAAATGTAATTAAAATTAAAAAGCTTTGCATCAGGAATAAATGACATAAAAAAATATTCAAATAGAAAACAGTTTTTTTCAAAGTGTGATAATATTTCACAATAGTGTTGATTTTTACTGTATTTTTGATTCAAGTTGATGCTTAGAATATGGTAGTTGTACTGGGATACCATGGTGGCACAGTGGGTAGCACGATCGCCTCACAGCAAGAAGGTTGCTGGTTCAAGCCCCCGTTGGGTCAGTTGCCGTTTCTGTATGGGGTTTGCATGTTCTTCCCGTGTTCGTGTGGGTTTCCTCCGGGGGGTGCTCCGGTTTCCCCAACAGTCTAAAGACATGTGGTACAGGTGAACTGAATAAGCTAAATTGGCTGTAGTGTATGTGTGTGAATATAAGAGTGTATGGGTGTTTCCCAGCGTTGAGCTGTGGCTGGAAGGGCATCAGCTGCATGAAACATGTTCTGGATAAGTTGGTGGTTCATTCCACGGTGGTGACCCCAAATTGACAAAGAGACTAAGCTGAAAAAATAATGAATTTAAAAAATTTTCAACAGGGGGAGAACATGCAAACTCCACACAGAGATGCCAACTAATTCAGCCGAGGCTCAAACCAGCAACCTTCTTGATGTGAGGTCATCGTGCTACCCACTGTGCCACCGTGACGCCCCAAATAGAAAATTGTTACTTTAAATTGCAATAAAATTTCTTAATATTGCTGCTATTTTACAGTAACTAAATAAATAAAAAAAATATATTAGATAAATAATTCGTTCATTAAATATTTAATCTTCAGATCTGTAGCCTCCATGCATCCGATACTGCATATACTGGCATACTACATTTAAAAGAGTTCGATTTTCAACTTCTGAAACAAGTCCCCCATTCAATACTCCCTCCATTTTTCCTGAACGGCAGATGCTTTGGCGACGTCCCAAAGCTGCAAAAGAAAGCAGATCTGTGTGCTTACTGTACAGAGCGGCGTTTCTCCGTGACGGAGGTCTTCCTCTCTGCTGAATCCACTCTTTCTTTCCACATCACAGCCGTCCATTCATCGCCCTGCCAAGACACTGTAAATATGAACAGTTTTGTGCTTTTCAACTCACGGATTTAAGCTGCTGGTAAAGTAAACTTTTCTCTGTGCGACTGGCCCGATCCTGCGACCCCTGAACACTGGGAATCTTTTCTGAGCTTCGTTGTTCATTTTTATATGTGGTTTAGTAATACATGTGCCCTGAAGGCTCTGTCTGGCCGGAGTGTTTGTTTTTAGGCCAAGTGCTGAGTGATGAAGACAATCTGTGGTGCTGACTTTTCCACAAAGATAAAGCTGGAAAGTTAAAGATCAGCATGAATCCTGGATCACACTTCTTACTGTAGGACAGACATAAATTTGGGTCACAGAATCAGCGCAAAGTGTACAAAGCGAGTTGTTTTCTTTGTTGGTCGTTGTTTGTGGTGTTTTTTCTTTCAGGTTAAGCATTAAATTGCTTCTCAGTTTGTGTCGGTCAAATAATAGATGGTTCTTGTGTAGAAAAAACCTGCAGTGTTGGTATGGAAAGTATTTAGGCCCCTTAAATTTTTCACTCTTTGGTATATTGCAGCCATTTGCTAAAATCGTTTACGTTCATGTTTTCCTCTTTAATGTACACACAGTACCTCATATTGACAGAAGAACACAGAATTGTTGACATTTTTGCAGATTTATTAAAAAAAAGAAAAACTGAAATATCACATGGTCCTAAGTATTCAGACCCTTTGCTGTGACACTCAAATGTTTAACTGTCCGCTGGTGGTCAAGTGTTGCTGTCCATTCCCTCTGATCATCCTTGATATGTTTCTACACCTTCCTTTAAGCCTACTGGACTTGATTAGGAAAGTCACACACCTGTCTATGTAAGGCCCCGTTTACACTAATGCGTTTTCGTTTTAAAACACATAAGTTTTGCTACGGTTACGCCATCCGTCCACACTACGCTGGAGTTTTCGAGCTGCGAAAACAGAGCGTTTTTGGAAACGCTGGAGAGGCCGTTTTCATTCTAAAACGCTGGTGCTTCGTCTCAGTGTGGATGGGGGAAATGGAGATATCTGAAAACGGAGGCGTGGCTGCAGAGATTCGCTACTCGATTGGGGCTTTTGGGTCATTGCGTTTCCTTCCCTTATTCGTCAAGCCCCTATCACATGACTATAACGCCACCGGAAGACGGCAGACCAGCCTTCGCTGTAAACAACATGGACACAGAAATGGGAGCGTTATTTGCACTATTGTCCGTTTTAGGCACCAGTGTGCAGTTAAACTCTGCCTTTTTTACTACAACAGCTGCATATATTCGCAAGAGGCAAGTTACTGTTCAAGCACTCGCTAATCGCTCGCGTTTCAATCGGCGTAAGCCCTATTTAGAATGCTGAGCGAGACACATGCTTCCTGTTTCTACTTGAATGCGCATGCCCAGAGTGCGCAAATGTGATATACGTGATATACGTTTTTAGTGGAGTAGTGTGGACGGAGATTTGTTCAGAAACGCAGGGTGAATCGCTAGTGTGGACGCGGATCGTTTTCATGCTAAAACGTTGTTTTAAAACGCACTAGTGTAAACGGAGCCGAAGACGGTTAACTAGGGAGGTTAGGATAATTAGGCAAGCTATTGTATAATAATGGTTTGTTCTGTAGACAACTGAAAAAACAATTGCTTAAAGGGGCTAATAATTTTGATAGTAAAATAGTTTTTAAAAAAATTAAAAACTGCTTTTATTCTAGCCGAAATAAAACAAATAAGACTTTCTCCAGAAGAAAATATATTATCAGACATACTGTGAAAATTTCCTTGCTCTGTTAAACATAATCTGGGAAATATTTAAAAAAGAAAAACAAATTCAAAGGGGGGTTAATAATTCTGACTTCAACTGTACTGTATATATAAAATATATAAACAAACGGAAATCAGTTTCATTATCTGTTTTTATGTGTGTTTATTTTTTTTAATACAGTACTTCAGTTACTGCTCACATAAAGATGTTGTATGAAATAATGCTTCAATTAATAAATTAACATCTTTATTTGGAATGAAGACTAATACTAATAATTTTGCACTGATATGATCGATGTGAAGGCTGGAGTAATGATTCAAAATTAAGCTTTATATCACAGATTTATATATTTTAATGTATGTAAGGTGATGTTATACAAAATACAATTAATATTTCACAAAATAATCGTTTTATAATCGTAGTAGTATTTGTAATCAGATAAACTGTAAACTTCGTAGTTAATTATTTCTGTTTTAAATTCCATTAGTGCAAAATATAAAGAACTCCTGAGTGATAAAGGGACTAAGCGAGAAGAAAATGAATGAATGAAAATATAAAGAATGATAGGAATCCTATTTTCTTGGCTGAAAATGACAAAAATAATAGGCTTTTTAAGAAGCTCAATTTGATGCAACATACACTGGCAAAGGTTGATAAGCTACTGCTAATTTTAAACCATCAATCTAGTGGTTGTAACAGAGAGACTTTTTCTTCTTGCAAAAACTGGTTACATAATATCATATCGACTTATGATCAGGAGAGTTATGTAAACTCTATTCTCTGCATACAAATGGCAGCGCTATGTTCTGAATCTTAAAGCCTGCGTCAGAATAATCCTCAATATGATGGTTTTGACAGCATATCACAGTGACGGATGGCACAAGGGTCATTGGACGCCCTGAATGTAGATGAAGAGAACTCAACTGATATCTGTCCCATTATTGCAGACTTACATTGACACATCCTAATAGAGAGATACTGGAGGAGAAGAAGAAATCCTGACGTCTGATTTTCCCATCAGTCTGTAGAGAGAAAGCAGACAGTCTTCAGACTATAACAGTACAGCACTATTGTACTGGGTAATTACAGTATTCATGTATCATGAAATCTACATGGCACATATTCTGTATGACTATGGCATTATATTCAGTGACAACGAATTTTTTTTTTGTTTTTATATGGTAACAGTTTTTTACATGGTAAATGAATGAAAAATATGCTATTACCACGGTATTCTTGGAAGTATTGTGTAATGTATGATCATATAGACCAGAGATGCCCAAAGTAGGGCCTGCGGGCAAAAGTTGGCCCATGGTAACCTTTTATTTGGCCCGTCATCCCATCTGAAAATAGATGGGGAGGTGGTTGGGTTAAATGCCTTTGACAGTGATCGTCATTTGGAATTTAACATAACCTTTTGTTTGTTTTATTGTTGAGCTACAAAAAAAGCCAACTGAAATTAAATGGTTTAATTGAATACTGTAAATGAATCATACTTATAAAATGTAAATACTGTCAAGTGCAGTGGTGTAAAGTAACTAATTACAAATACTCAAACTACTGTAATTGAGTAGTTTTTCTCAGGAATTGTAATTTACTGAGTAGTTTTAAAAATGTGGACTTTTACTTTCCCTTGAGTACATGTTTAGTGCAGTATCAGTACTTTTACTCCACTACTTTCCTTCAACCAGCAGTCACTACTTTATTTCTTTCTTGTCTATGATCATTGTCTAAAGTAGAAAAATCAGTCCTGTGATTCCTGTCCAATTCAATCACACATAGAAAGTAAATCGCATCATAATGAACAACCTCAAGATATGGGCGCTTTATAAATGCAGCAAACCTTTTGGAAACATTAAAAATGTCCAAGAAGATGTCCAAAATCTTTACACGCAATGATCCAGAGACAGTTTATAGACTGCATGTCACTGAAAATGATGGATGTCGACTGTATGATGACTGAAATCACCAAACAGCCTTAAACAATCACTAAATGGAACGAATGAAGAATGGAAGGAAGGTCCAAGTAAAAGGAAGGACCGAACAAGGAATGGAAGGAAAGATCGAAGAACCAAAAAAATGAAGGAAGGATTCAAGGAAGGACTGAACAAACTAAGGAACGAAAGAAGGAACGAACGAATGAACAAAGGACCTAATGAAGGAAGGAACAAAAATATGGAAGAAAGAATGAGCGAACAAATGAAGGGAGGAAAGAAGGAAGGACCAAATGAATGAAGGAAGAATTCAAGGATGGACCGAACTAAGGAAGGAAGGAATGAACAAACAAATGAATGAACAAAAGGACCTAATGTAGGAAGGACACAAATATGTGCAAACGAACAAACGAGTGAATTAGGGAAGGATGGAAAAAACTAATGAATGAAGGAATGAGAGAATAAACAAATAATTGAAGGAAGGTTGGAAGGAACAAACAAAAATAGGAAGATCCTTAAATACACCATGTTGTTTGTGTAGGGATGTGTAAACGTAACATTCTGTAAACGCATCAACTTTTCTACAGTGTAATACTCACAACTCACTACTCTTGAGTACTTTTAAAAGGTTTACTCATAATTTGAGTAATATTTACTACAGATACTTTTACTCTACTTGCACTACATTTTTGGGCAAGTAATGGTACTTTTACTTGAGTATGATTTTTCAGTACTCTTTCCACCACTGGTCAAATGACAGATGCATAAGACATCTGCGAGGTAAGATCAACTAGTGTTTTCAGCATTAAACTTGCGTCATAAATGGGATTATTTATGTTTTACTGTATTAAGATCATTATAAAATGTAAAAAATTAAACAGCATTAGTCAATATGATTTAAAGCAACATTTTCTAGTTATTTTTAAATATTACCAAACAAATTAGAAAAGTACCCATGGCAAATAGAATATATTCAGTTTGGTAATACATTTGGCCCACAGCCCTCAATGTTTGCTTTTTGGCCCTTTAGGAAAAAGTTTGGGCACCGCTGATATAGACATTTTAATGCCTCTGTATAAATCAGAATACTAAGCTATTATTGACACCATGGTATCAATTTATTGCCATGAAAAGATGGTTTTTGGTTTAATACTATCAGGGTTAGGCATGGGTCGGTATAAAATTCTGACGGTATGAAAACCTTAGATAAAAATATTACGGTTTGATGGTATTGTGATCGTTGCTCTAAAATATATTCTATTTAAATGTCTAGGTAAAAAAAAAAATTTTTTTTCACATTAAACACAATATATTTTATTTTGTGGAACAACTATAATATTTTGGAACAGTGAACATGTCAGGCTAAGTAATTCAAATGGATTATTGATACACAGATTTTTATTTTTTTTTATATATCTTTTATATATTATTTATATTTATCTTTTCTGCTGGAGATACTGTTGTCCTAAAAAAAAATAAACCATACCCATACCTTAGGAACGGTATAGCAGTAAATTTTGCCGGTTTTAAAACCTTGACTTTCCAAAACGCGGTATACCTTGAAAACGCCTAATCAGGGTACATTAAATAATATTTAAACTGACAATCATTTTCATTATAAATATATTAGATATTAAAAGGGTGGTCCAGAGTGTGTTTTCAAAGCTTGATTGTGTTTATGGAGTGTAAAGCAATGTGTGCTCATGCTTCATTTGGGAAAAAACACGTTATTTTTTTATTTTTCTTTAATTATATAAAGCTTCTCAGCTAACATGAAAACGACTATCATATTTCCTAGTTCCTCAAAAGCTTGCCCTCAAGAAGCTCAGCTAACATGAATGGTCAGCTAACATAACGTGCTGTGATTCGCGGATCAGCTCCATGTCACCAAGAAGCATCCTGCTATATTAATACAGGACATCTGGCCAGGCCCCTTCGCTGCGTGGGGTGTATGCTTGTAACCTGAAGGGTTTATGACATCATTAACCAGGATGTATTTTTTTTGTAGTCCCCAAATTCGTTTGCTGTAGGCTTTGCTAAGCTAACTCTGTAAAAGCCAATGTCTCCCTTTGCATTGAACTTTGAGCGTCCTACATGCAGAGATGTTGTTTATGTTCATACAGCTACATTACACACCAAATCAACTATCAAGGTACATTAAATAATATTTAAACTAATAAATAATCTCATTATAACTATTATAGATATTTAAATAAATAAATAGGTTAAAAAATATGCTATTACCATGGTATTCTTCGGAGTATTGTGTAACATGCTCATACATTTCAGTGTCTCTTTATAAATAGGGATTCAGTGCTATATACCATTAAATTACGGTATCAAATTATTATCATAAAAAAGATGTCATCATACCTGACAAAAAATAAATAAAAAATAAATAAATAAATACTTGGCTTAATACTATGAAACAATATTTAAACTAACAATTATTTTCATTATAATTAATACAGTCAATATAATATCAAAATTAAATAAAGTAATACTTATTTAAACAAAACATGGTAGGACTATTATCACGGGATATGTCATATTAATAACAACAACAACGACGAAGCAGGATGAGGAAAAACAAGCTTCATAGCCCCTCTGTACATCCAACAAGACATGGTCATTTTTTTCAAGAATATTACACTAATATGAATCTAATTAAAGTCGTGTCGTTTATGTTATCTTGTTAAATAACAGTGCAATTTTGTGTTTAATAAAGTATAAGTAAATGTTGTTTTAACATGAACAAAGATTACTCTATCATCAGTTACCATTGAATAGACTAACGCACCTAAGTGCTATCCTAAAACAATGAACTTTTTCTTGGAAGTGCTTCTTTTGTCCTCACTTGTAAGTCTATGGATGAAAGCGTATGCTAAATGACTAAATGTAAAAACTAGAATTAAAAAACTATGATGTTTTTACGGTGTACCCACCTTAGAGGAGAATATTTGTTCCAGTTGAGCAGTGGGATAAACACTGGGGGGCAACAGCGTCGTGTGGTGTCCGCGAAACTCTTCCTTCAGCCGGTCTGAGCATCTGATGTTTCCCGCCGTCTTGCGCTGGAGGAAACGAGTCTCCCCATGATGCTAATCACTATTCACAGCTGCAGCATTTCGACAAAATTGTGATGGTTAAATAAAGCAACATACTTTATTGCTTTAATCTCTCACGTGGAAAAAAACTGCCTTAAGTGTGGTAAATTTTCATAAAATATCAACTTTTTATTTTGCACACGTTACTTACAAATGAAGGGGTGCACTTCCTGTTTGGGGAACTTTTATTTTTTATTATTTCATTTTAATTTACCCTTCAAAAATGTAACAATTTAGGCCAAACTCAATTCTAACGAAATATTTTACAAACTGACTGAGAAATGTCAGATCAAAGACAAAGTCAGCTTTATTGTAAATTCAACCACATGTACACTCTAAAAAATAGGTGCTATATAGTACTTTTGTCAAATGGTGCTATATAGCACCTATATTTTAAGGTGCTCTTAATGTTACTTTACCCTTTCTGCAAATAAAACCGGCATAAGAGTTATGAGAATTAGTTATAAGAACAAGTGCTTACCAGTAGTAGTAGTGCTATTTAGCACTTTAAACCCCCCAAAGAACCACTGAAAAACCTTTATGGTGCTTTAAAGGTTTTTTACACAGTAAAAGTGCTATATAGCACCCTGACCACCTTAAAGAACCACTGAAGAACCACTGAAGAACCTTTATGGTGCTTTAAAGGTTCTTTACACAGTAAAAGTGCTAAATAGCACCTCAAATTCCGTAAAGAACTACTGAAGAACCACTGAAGAACCTTTTTTTTAAGAGTGTAGGCCTACCTACAGAGAATCGAAGTTTCGTTACTCTCAAACCCTAGGTGCCTAACATATAATATTATTAATACAAAAAGTAGAATTTTAATTACAGAAAATATCACATATAATGTAATCTAAAAATATAAGTAAAAAAATGTAAACAATACAATTACACTTAAGGGCATAAGGAAAGGAGGTGTGCTGATGCAAAACAGTACACTGTAAACCCCAATAAGTTAAGGTAACTCAAACTATCTGATGACGCCGTCTGCAACAAAAAATTTAAGTTAAAAAATGAATCCTAATGAGTATTGTGAACTTAATCCATTTGCGTAAATGAAGTAATTTGAGCACAGTAAAACCCAATAAATGAAGAGAACTCAAACCAACTGAGTACTGTAAAACCCAACAAGTTAAGGCAATTCAAACCTTTTGAGGAAACCAATTGCTACAAACCATAATATCCATAAAACTAATCCATATGAGTAATGTGAACTTAGTTTAAGTTAAAGTAATGAAGTATTTACATGTAATTAACTCATTACCTTCAACACTGAGTTCAAAACTCTTTTCAGATGAGTAGTATTAACTTTCAGTAAATTTTGAGTTAACTACTACACTCATCTCATTTGATAAAGTTGACTGCTGGGTTTTACAGTATATAGTGCAAAAATAAAGTATAATGCAAAACAGTATATAGTGCAAAAAGCTTGTAAACATGATAATTTTGATAAAGTGACAGTGTCTTAATAATATACAGGGAGATACTAGCAGTCCAATTTTATAGAAAGTGACCTGTGCTGATGTATGCGTGTGTGGTTTCAAGCATGTCAAAGCTGCGTGGGTAGGGAGAGGGAAGTGGTGGCAAAGCCTGGAGAGAGATGAACACTAAAAAAGTATATATATTAAAAAAAAGGTTTAAAATAGAATGCCGCAGTGGGTAGCACGATCGCCTCACAGCAAAAAGGTTGTTGGTTCGAGCCTCAGCTGGTTCAGTTAGAATCTCTGTGTGGAGTTTGCATGTTCTCCTCACGGTTGCGTGGGTTTCCTCTGGCCGTTTGGCTGTAGTGTATGTGTGTGAATGAGTGTGTATGAATGTTTCCCAGTGATGGGTTGCAGCTGGAAGAGCATCCACGGCATAAAACATATGCTGGATAAGTTGGCCGTTCATTCCGCTGTGGCCAACCCAGATTTATAAAGGGACTGAGCCAAAAAGAAAATGAATGAATGAATGTATAAAATAACTTAACAAAAATAATCAGCATAACATGTAGACAGGGGTTAAATAAAACCATATTCTTGAAACAAATCATAATTTTTTTTGCCTTCTCACCCTTCACTATTTTTAAAGCCTCTGCATAGGTGGCAGACTATGGAGGACCAGGAGTGCTGGTTAGAAATAAAATAAAGAATCAAATGATCAATTTGATAACTTAAGCATTAAAATGTGTATAAAATAAATAAATCACAATTTAAATGAATGCCGTGGACACCGCCCCGCCTATAGGTCGCCTCTATGGATGCGCTGGCCCTGCTTATAGTGCATGTCTTTGGAGTGTGGGGGAAACCAGAGAGGAAATCTACACCAACACAGAGAGAATATGCAAACTTCACACAGAAATGCCAACTGCCCTGCCAGGACTTTAACCAATGACCTTCTTGCTGTGAGGCGACAGTACTAACCACTGAGCCAATTGAGCCAGCTACACTACTTTAGCCTATCCATCAACATGAGTTCCGCAGGAGTCCTGTGGATTGTAAAGAAGACCTCAACTTTCATGATTCCACACCCAATCATAGTGACATCAAGCATGGTGACATTACTTACTGTACTCACACTCAACTTGTTCCAACCTATGAGTTTCTTCCCTCTGTTGAACACAAAAGAAAATATTTTGAAGAAAGCTGGAAAGCTGGAAAGCAGCAGTCATATTTAAGGACCACATGGCTGCAAATGGAAGTAAGGAGATGCACAAATTAGTATTTTTTGTCATTATTACGAATTTTTACAACAAATGGAGTTAACTTGTTAATAAAGGTTCAGCTGTGGAACCATACCTCACTTTGTCTCCCTAATCAATCACCTACTCCCTAAAACTTATTTAAGGAAGACCAGCCCTCTAGCACTGTTCTTCTCATTCTTTTGAACCCACCGTCCTTCCCTCTATTCCCATTAACAATCCTATAACCCTCTTCACTCCTACATAAAGGTTGAATCGGGGGGGTCCAATCACTCTACCAAAATATTCTCATCATCTTAGGACGCCCGATTAACCTACCTGCCTGTTCACTGTTTATCTGCTTACCTACCTTGCCCTTCATCCCACTGTTCTCTTACCATCCCTTTCATCCCCACAATAAAGTCTAGCTCAAAGTGTGGCATGGTCCATATTGGTGAAACAAGCATATGTTTTAATACAATCATAACTGCGTTCATATTTTACCGTCATGGTTTAAAAAAAAACTGGAAATTTCGCTATCTGTAATCCCTAATAATAACTCCTGTACAGCAATCCAACATACTTTCACATCTGTCACTCAGTGACACTACCCTGTCTTATGGCTGGAAATGAGCTTTTACAGTGTCTGGTATATTGTAACGTTATACCGTTGTGTTTGTGTGTTTACGTAGATGAATATGGCCACAGAATAAGTGCACAGTACGACCTCATTGCCACATTATATCGTTATGATAACATGATAACGCCTTCAGTGATTTCCTGAAGATAAACACCAAAAGTAATGCAACTGGAATAACTACAGCAGTCGTGATTGTCTGATCTCATATGATAACGTGTGCAGGTGTTGTGGTGCTGCCCCATTTCTTAGGGATCAATTTTGAAGCCCTTCCTCTTCACACGTGCAAAAATAGAATTGGGATTGGGCCAAACAGTTTCTGACATTCTTGCAAATATCTTGATGGGTTATTGATGATGACAGAATTTACATTTTTTGATGAACAATCCTTTTACTGAGTGCACCGTTTAGGCTACACCATGAGGTGGGCAAACTTTTTAGACTAGAGGGCCACATCAAGTTATGCAAACCAAGTGAAGGGCCACATGTCAAATCCTTCAAAAATAACTTTTATTTAAAGTGGCAGTATGAATGAAAACATGTAATACTGGACAGAAACATGTCACATTAACACAAAAGAATTTTTTAAAATAGTTATTATTGAGTCTAATTTACAAGTCAAATTAATTTGCACTGCTATTTATATTTACTTCTGAATAATCATAAAACACTTAAATAATCCCTTATATAATAATAATAATAATAATAATAATAATAATAATAATAATAATAATAATGTAATAATTTTTACAGTGGAGAATAGAAAAGATATTGTCTGATAGAAAAAATCTCATATTAATACATTAAAAATAATTCTTACATTTTACTATTCAGTCAAATTTACAATAATTTAATTTGCACTGCTTTTAGAACACACAGATCTCATTTATTCATTTTCTTGTCGGCTTAGTCCCTTTATTAATCCGGGGTCGCCACAGCGGAATGAACCGCCAACTTATCCAGCATATTTTTTACGCAGCGGATGCCCTTCCAGTCGCAACCCATCTCTGGGAAAATACACAGATCTGTCATCATAAAAGTTGATGTAACCCTGGTTGTTCCCATTATTGATTCCATCCCAAGAAGTTCTTCGTTTTCAGTCATTTTAATATCTGAAAGTGTGTTCTAATTCTGCTGGTTGCGCTAACTGTACCACATGCAATACTGCCTTCAAATGGCGTTCGCTTGTATTGCATCATTAATTTACTAATTCTGAAACCAAACCGTTACTCAAAAGCAGCATTTTCAAAACTCCCTAGCGGGCCGGATGAAAGTGTTCAGGGAGCCGCATATGGCCCGCGTGCCGTGGTTTGCCCACCTCTGGCTACACCATAAAAACATCATAAATTACCAGTTTTCAGTGTTTTATGATTTATGTCTTTATTTTTCCACATTTATTTTGCGGTTGTGAATTGCGTTATGGGACTTTGATCTTTCTTCCAACAAATTTAACCTTGAAAAGTTTGAAAAAGTGACTTATGAACTTTTTTAATAGTATAAAGTGATATATTGTCTGGGCTGATGTTGTATATTTTGCTACAAAAACCTTGTAATAAAACTGCCAGTACATTTCCTGTTACTTTACAGACGTATTCCTCTATCTCAGTGGTTCTCAAACTTTTTCCACCAAGTACCACCTCGGAAAAAAGTTGTCTCTCCAAGTACCACCATAATGACCAGTATTGAAATACAGTAGCATAGTAGGCCTAATTAAGCAGCACTGCACAGTTAAAAAACGAGACAATTAATTCCTATTATTAAGAATATATTATTGTCAGCCACTTTAAACAATATAAATAGTTTAACCAAAGGGTTAAAAAAGTGTGTTCATTTAATTCTTTTATTATTCAGCGATTCTTCCGCGTACCACTAGAAGAAAGCCCATGTACCACTAGTGGTACTCGTACCACAGTTTGAGAACCACTGCTCTATCTTATACGTTAGGTTATTTTAAACTACTAAAATGTCACTTTGTTAAAGTGTAGAGTTAAATTGTCAACATCAAAAGTCGACAGAGCAAAGATCAACATCCCATAATGCAATTCACAACTGTAAATAAAGGAAAATATGGAAACGATTAATTAACAGATATATTTTACAGTGTATAGCTTTGTACAAACAGTCAGAATGCGCATTTACAGGTGTGTTATTAATCAGATTTCAAGCGGTTGCATAATATTAGGAATATTTGCATCATCATTTCGAGGAAACGAATTAATATTCATGTGCAGTTGCAGAGCAGGATGTTTCCTGAGGGCAGTAGCTCCTGCGTTTTGATAGCGGCAGTCTTTACCTGAAGTTTGACAGTCAATGGAGGGCCGAGCTTTGTCTGACGCTCAGGGAGCCGCACAAAAGAAGTCATTTCATGTGTCACATTCTCATCAAAGGAAGCCAATTTTTACTCCGGCTTTTTACCCCGTAGATTCAGCGAGCAGATGGAAAAGTCATCCGGCATGACAGACAGCAGAGAGAGAGAGAGAGGGGTCTGAGCATCTCCAGCAGCTTCTGTCGTGCTGCTCGTCACTCAGAAAACAGTCATTTCTCCAAGTCGTTCACCAAAAAAAGAGCATAATCTCTCACATGAGTGACCGTATTAATGAAAAAAATCCCAAATACTGGCAACTCTGGCAATGTGAGCTTGTTAAAGGCAAAGAGGAAATTAAAAATCTGTCATTTGCTCCAATTTTGAAGACTTTCAATGGTTTTAAGGTGCTTTCACACCTATTTTGTTCTGAAACAGGGATTCAGATTGTTACAATGTTGCACTTTATACTTGGTGCAGTTCACTTTCACGAGTAAACTTCCCTCACAGAGTTTCATGGTTTATTTTGCAGAGTCCTGCTCAGCTGTCATGCGTCCTCATTTTAATTTATGGCAATGAGCAACAAGACATTATAAGTGGAAAGCTGCCTCTTAATTTTGAATGGTGACATCCATAGACATTGTCACCATCAGAGGTAGCCCTTGGCTAGAATTATGCATTAAAGGCTTTACATTATAGAGAGAAACAACAGATAAACCAAGACTGCAGTTCGGTCAGTTCCTAACGGATGAACAGCTCTCGTTAATTGTTAACATGCTTTCACTTTCGTATTTAACATGAAACGCATATTTACCGATAGGAATGACATCTTGCCCTTCTCATAATTCTCTCTTCATATAGCCGTATATATGCCTATTACATATCTATAATACACTGTGATATAGCCGGTGTCTCGGATCGTTTTGCTTTCTGACTACATTCGATCCGCTCCAGAGTTTGTTTCGATTGAGCCGAGACCACCTCATTCAGTCGATCTTGGACTGATTGTTTTGCTGTGGATCCGAGCGCGATTGCTGGATTCACATATGCCAAATGAACCGCGCTAACTGGAGAAACGAGACGGGTTCCGAAACAAAAGTCTAGGTGTAAAAAGCGCCCTAAGACAAGGTATATAGACATACTTTTAAAATCAGAATTCAGGCCTGTAGCAAGAGGGTTCGAAAGATCCACCCCTCACTGACAAAGGTCCAGAATTTGTATCATACATGAGCTTATTTGTCCTATTTTAAATGCTACGTCAACATAAATAATGAAAATAAACTGTTGAAAAAGGCTTTAAAACCAAGCGGAATTCTCTGTTGGCTGTCACTTTGTTGTGACTTTAGCTAATCAGTTTTGTCCACCAGACCGCACACCACACACCAGCTGATTGGAAGAGAGGAGACAGAGTGATGAAGCCAATTATGATATGGGGATGGTTAGGAGGCCATGACGGACAGAAGCCAATGGGCAGATCTGACCAGTATGCCGGGGTTAAACCCCTACTCTTTTTCTAAGAACACCCTGGGATTTCTAACGACCTCAGAGAGTCAGGACCTCGGTTAAACGCGTCATCCGAAAGACGGTGCTCACTGAGCAGTATAGAGTCTCCTTCAATATACTGGGGCGTTAGGACCCACACACACCACAGGTTGAGCGTCCCCTGTTGGCCGGCCTCACTAACATGACTTCCAGCAGGAACCTAGCTTTTCCATGTGGTCTCCCATCCAGGTATGGACCGGGCGCAGCCCTGCTTAGATTACCTATGGGCAACCATGTGAGAGTTAGCTGCCATTCTTTATCCAGAATGGGTGGCACAGTGGCCCAGTGACTAGCACTGTTGCCTCACAGCAAGAATACTAATGGCGTTGGGTCCTCGCTGGGCCATCTGGTATTTCTGTGCAGAGTTTGCATGTTCTCCCTGTGTCCACGTGGGTTTTCCCCGGTTTCCTCCCACCGTCCAAATATGCTCTATATTATAGATAAAAATAAGCCTAAATCTTTTTTCTAATGCCTTACTCCCAGAAAGTTCATTTTAGCATCAGCAGCGGGGGAGTTTGAGATCGACCTGTGCTTAATTTCCCCTCGCCTTGCGAAAGGGGGGAGCCCTGGGCCCGAGGATCCCTTGAGCTCAGGGCTCTCTCCTGGGACAGCATGCCAAACAAGCTTTGTATAAACCATGAGCTATGTATGAATTCTTGAAACATTTTAAGGTATTTTCAGTGCTTAATTTGTGAATTGCGAGGTCCAGGAACAGATGGGGGTAACGGATCCGGCATGTTACCTGAGAATGGATAGGTGTCGCACACAGAAGTGGTGACGGGGGTGGGGATGCTTGCTCGGGGGACAGGGGGTTGTCCGTTAAGAGCAGAGGGTTGGGGAGTCGTGGACGAAAGTGAAAGTGAACAGCGAATGGGGGAGGAGGGCGGTTGATGAAGGGCATCAATAAAATGAGGTGCCGGATCAGATTTCAGAGGTTCCGGATCCAAATTGGGTATTTCTATGCTTTAGATGTCACGATCACCAGCGATCTACAGCCAGAGATACACACACACACACATTCCATGAACTACAAATCTGCTTGTATACGGACTACAATTCCAGTCATGCAACACACACACACACACACACACACACACACACACACACACACACTCCTGCTCCAAGTCATTATTGATTGCACGTACACCACCGGAGGATTGTCAAGGACTGATTACACACACTATATAAGCAGTACTAACACACACAGTCATTAACTGTATGTGACATTACAACGCGTTTCCTTTGTCTAGTCTTTTTGTGTTTTGATCCTCGCCTTGCTTGCCTGTTTATCCCTGCCTGCTACCAGCCTTGTTGACCTTCTGCCTGTACTCCGACTACGTTTCTGGACTCCTGTTTACATCTGACTGCACCTGTTGACCACTGCTTTGCTGACTTTCCAAATAAATCTGCGATTGGATCCTCACCTCCGTGGCCAGTGTCACTCCCTGCGTTACATTAGAAGAGTCAAAAACTTATATACAGCATCTTACATAACTGTGTTGATTCAGCTCATTTTAAATTAGTTTGAACAACCAGCAAAACTCATTTTAAGTGCAGTATTTCTGCAGCTGTTCACTGTATGAAAAAAACCCAGCTCATTTTTAGCACTTCACCTTGTGGATTCAACACAACAGAGCCAACAAAAGATTGTCGGTTTGCATCGGCGTGCGTTTGACAGTCTCTCAGTAAGCATTTATAGTGAGATTCGTCTGCAGACTCTCTGATGAAGTGAATACACTGAGATGTGCAGAACGAGTCCCTGAGCGACGCCTCGGTCCAAAGAGACTTGTGCGTTTGGGACTCAAAAATAGATGCCGCATTTATTCCTGCCACCGTCAGGTTTTTATCTAAGTGTCTCCTGCTATAATCTACAGAGTTGTCCCCTGCCAAAATGTCAAGCATATGGTATGATAGACTGCAAAGCTGCAGCTTGTCTGTTAACCTGCAACACTTGATGTCAGGAGGAAAATGTCAGCTTTAGATTCATATCCCTCCGGCTTGGAAAATCCGTCAAATATTTAAAGCATCGCATCTTTTCGCTAAGGATGTTTGGACCATCAAGGACGATTTATGTAAATGGTATTCATATTTCATGCATGATAAGCACCATTACCTTGATAATTACTGCAGTCGTGAGAGCGACGCAGATGGTGGAGAAAAGCTCAATCTGCTGGAGGAAAAACTTCCTTCCTTCAAGATCGTGACGTCATGCGTTCACCATTCTTGAGGAAAAACCATTTGCTTTGCAGGCTGAAATAGATCATTATATGGCAAGCCGTTTAAGCATTCAACATTGCATAATACAATCTATTTTTAAACTACTAGTCCTTAAATATGCAGTATGTTTGAGTTGCACCTAGTGGTTAAACTAGGTATTGCAGTTCAAGTTCAAAACACCTTTTCACCCAGACCCTCCTCTGATAACTCCATGTAGACGCAGGTTGCCAGATTGATGACAACAAGATAAGCGAGCGTGCCTGACCATTGAGCCTACACACTAAAAAATTAGTGATTGTATTTACTAAAACATTTTTAAGGTAAGTGGTTGCAAACTATTTATATAGGCTGAATTTAAACCAAGCTGCAACCCGCTCCCCCTCGTGAAGCTAATACGGAAGTAACTGAAACTGCAATTCATCGAAATTCTGCTAGTCCTGGCTCCATAATAGAGCACATTTCTATTGATCCCAATGTTAAAGTGGCCAACTTTACAGCAGAAAAAAGGTGTTTACAGCCTGGTACAAAGAACGATTTTGGTGCATATAGCTAATATTAAGTGTGAGGGGGTGGATTTTTTTTATAACTCACCCGTTTCATTTATATTAAGTTATATTAGGTCTGCATAATTAAGGGCGTGGCTACTTGAGTGACAGCTAGGTCTCACTGGTCGCTGTCACTTCTTCTCAGCTGATTCCTGCTGATTAGCCACTGAACTCAGCCGTATATATCATATTTATGATTTGTTTTATGTGGCTTTACACAGTCAATTTCCTTTTGGAATTATTTCTTACAATTATCAGTAAGAAATCAGCAATAATATGGCATGCTGTGCACTTATTTGTGCTCACAATCATTCATGTGGCCTCCATTTCCCAGGCGAATGAAGTTCTCAAATATACCATATCTATAAATGTATTTGTTTTACTTAAGATATTTTATCATTTGTAATTTTCTTTAGAACTGTAAGGCACTCCAGAATCTGACAGATTGGTTAGCTGTAGGCTATATACAGTGTTATGCCTGGATTTCATAAATAGCCTTGCATTTACTAACACAGACTATATCTGAAGTATTTAGAAGTAATTCAGGGTTTCCTCCTGTAGAAAAACGTCATAAGAAGAATGCTTAGTGGCTCAATGTATTACAACAGTGTTTTTAAAAGTCTAAACACTTAATTGATATAGTATACAACCAAGCACATGTGGTCAGAACACAAAGGTCATGAAGTATTAAGTGATTCTCCCAAAGAAAAGCCTGTCTAGGCAAGGTGCTACACTGTAAAAAAGAAAAAGTTGAGTCAACTTAAAATTTTAAAGCAACCGGCTGCAAAGAAATTTTGAGTTTACTCAACATCAGTGGTTGAAGTCATGCCAAATCATTTTTTTACGTTGACTGAAATGGCTGGTTTAATCCCTTGAATACCGCACAATTCCTTGTTATAGGCCAACAGTATTTAAAGTCTGACAATATCAGAAATTATATTCAAAACAGACGAACGGTAATGTGCTACATGACTTTGTCTACAAAGCATAATCTACTCAAATACCCTTAATTTAACTAACGTGAACACTCCACATTTCTTTATAAACGTGCCCACTGTATATTCCACTATATTCCCTTCCAGTTTAACAAGCGAATCAACGAATTAAACAGTCTTTCAAATGAAGCGAACTTCACAGATCGCTAAAGAACAGACAGAGCCTGTCAGTAATTATCCCCACACGACGTAAAATAGTTTATTAGGAGCATAACATTACATTTTACTTTAGATTTGCATGATTTTTAGGTTAATTTCGACACAAATCTAAAACTTGCCTGAATCAGGCGATGGCAGCTGCTGCTGATGAGAAGACGCCTCGTGCAAAATGCCATGAAAACAGACAGAGCATGTATGCGCAACGGCAGGAAGTAAACACTCCAGTGAACAACTCAACTTAAGTATTTATTTTCATTGAACAAACCAGTTCTAAACAGTCTGTTAAATCGATTTTAAAAGTAAACTCAAAATATGTCCACCCAACTTACAATTATGAATTGAGTTTCACGCTCACGCTCTGCCTCTTTGCCCTTATTTGGTTTCCCCCGATTGGAGTGATGACGCACAAACAAAATGGTGCCGGTTGGCCACGCCCTCTTGTAGCTTCATTTGTCATATTGCCAGTACCTGCCTTACCAAGCATTCTTCCAAGTGACTTTCATGACTGCTATCCTGTGTCTGTTCCTGCCTACTTTGATCACGTGCACTCGCTGTCTTTGCCCTCTTGATCTGATTTGGACTGATTTTTGTTGTATTGAACTCTTGCCTGCACTATTACATTGTTAACACTGAACTTAACAACGTTGATGGCGTTCTTAAACACAGATGATTTGTCATAGTATTCACCAGTGCTCACCAGAAATGACTGTGATTGCCCGTTAAGATCATCAGTTCATTGCACTTCACCCATGTTTACAGAGTTCAAACACAGACAAGTGATCTGCTGATGAATCAACTGATCATTGTGGCTTTAAAACGGTCCAGTGTCCCTGTTTTGGGTCCGATTTCAAATCTCCCTATCATTGGAAAAATTATTGTAAAAGTTGTTTTTCAATTCAATTTCAATTCAATTCACCTTTATTTCTACTGCACTTTTACAATGTAGATTGTGCCAAAGCAGCTTCACATAGAAGGTTATAGTAAATTGAAACAGTGTCAGTCCAGTTATCAGTGTTGGAGTCCAGTTTAGTTCAGTTCAGGGCGGTTTAATATTCACTACTGAGAGTCCAAACACTGAAGAGCAAATCCATCGATGCACAGCTCTACAAGTCCCAAACCATGCAAGCCAGAGGCGACGTGTACCAGGTTAACACGTCTTAAGCTCTAAAGGATGTTTAGGACGATTTTAATCTGGTTTCTGAGCACATCATAATACAGAGAGCCCTTAGAAAGATTATCTCAGTGCTGCATTTGACACTGTCAATCACAACATACTTCTGGGATAGGCTGGAAAACTGAGGTACTTAAATGGTTCAGATCTTACCTTGAAGAAAGAGGTTATCATGTTAGCATAGGTGACCATAGGTCGAGGTGGACACTCATGAGATGTGGAGCCCCATAAGGTTCACTGAGCCAAATAAGGAGAAATACTCAAATCTTCTACCACAGCTATGCTGATGACACTCAGATCTACATAGCCTTACTGCCTAATGACAATAGCCTCATTGATACCCTCTGCCAATGCATTGATGAAATGAACAGTTGGATGTGCCAAAACTTTCTTCAGTTAAACAGAAATCTGATGTCATTGCATTTGGGAACAGTGTTGAGGTTCTCAAGGTGAACGCGTACTTTGGCTCTTAAGGGTCATACAACAAAACATAAGGTCATGTGTTATTCTGGAGTCAGATATGAGTTTCAGTACTCATGCCAAATCAGTAACTAAATCAGCATACAGAATCTCAAAAACACTGCAAGAATAAGATCCTTTGTTTCTAGTGTGGACTTAGAGAAACTTGTTCATGCTTTTATCAGCAGCAGGGTGGATTACTGTAATGGCCTCCTCACTGGCCTCCCCAAAAAGACAGTCAGACAGTTGCAGCTCATTCAGAACGCTGCGGCCAGGATTCTGACCAGAACCAGGAAATCAGAGCACATCACACCTGTCCTCAGGTCTCTACACTGGCTCCCAGTTACATTCAGAATAGATTGAGGTATTATTACTCATCTATAAATGACTAGATGGCCTAGGACCTCAATATATTACAGATATGCTCACTGAAAACAAACCTAACAGATCACTCAGACCATTAGAATCAAGTAAATTAGAAATTCCAAGAGTTCAGTCAAAGCAGGGTGAATCTGCTTTCAGCTATTACGCCCCCCGCTTCTGGAATCAGCTTCCAGAAATGATCACATGTGCTCCAACATTAGGCACATTCAAATCAAGACTGAAAACACATCTGTTTAGCTGTGCCTTTACTGAATGAGCACTGTGCTACGTCCGACAGATCGCACTATTATGTTTTCCTTTTATTTTTCGTTGTTTTATAACCCGTTTTAACACATTTTAATCTGTTTTTAATAATTTTTAGTTTTTATTTTCTTATACTTGTTTCTTTTATTCCTGATTATGTAAAGCACTTTTTTTACACTTCATTTATTACCATAGTGTATGAAATGTGCTGTATAAATAAACGTGCCTTGTCTAATAATAAAACACAATAAGACACTATGAAGATTGAATGTTAAAACCGCTTGCCATGAACATTACACATCTTTACATCCCCTTTTGTAGCGGATCAGAGTACACACAAGGAGGAAAGCCGTTCTCGATTCAAGTTTTCAATCTCCGATATATTGCAAACGAATTTAATTACACGGCTCATCAAAAAAAAAAGAGCCATCATCAGCAGATTAAATATATTCCAGCCCCAAAACAGAGCTCTGCTGAGTAATTACCCAGCAAGGTAATTGCAGAGCAGTGACACTCTGGGCTTTTTTTCCCTCCGTCGTCTTCTTCTTTTCTCTTCGTTATGCAATAGGCTGCTTTGGGAAATTACTGTTTTTGCCTGCCGCCTTCCTTCTATTGTTGTTGTTTCCATAGTTGCGTGTTTACTTTTATGACAGCAGATCCCATCGGCACCATTTAAAACAAAGCGAAAATCATATGGGCGGCACTGTGGAGCGTCATTCTGGAAAACTGCTGAGGCGTTTACCTGTAGTTTGATGATCAGTGCAGGGCCGCTGGAACGACTACACTGCTAATCAAAGCATTATAATAAGATTAACTAGTAATTAAAAAGAATATAGGCTACAGTTACAAGGCTAAGCTTGAGATCGCTTGCCTGATGAGTGCGCATTTACATAAAACGGCATGGAAATGGACTCATTTTAGGGTGTTTACATGAGAGATGGAGTTTAAAATGGAGAAGTGACGTGTTTAGAAAATCCCCATTCAACACCTTTATTCTGCATGCCAGGCTGGACTTGGAAGAGATACTTATTTTTTTTTGCTTGCAGCTTTGCATGCTTGATATAGAAACATTTCACAACCGCAGATATACAGGCCTGTTGCTGTTTTGGTTGCTAAGTAGTTTATTCACTCAAGCTTACAGACTGAATGTGTAATATACACTGGTTTGATGATGATGATGATGATAATAATCATCATTTTTGCTTTTCATTTCACATGCACTGTAAAAAATGCTGGGTTTCACACAATTCCTTCAAGTTGTCTCAGCTAGAGATGTGCGGATCAGCTGAAATGTCACCTGAATCCATGGCTTCATACTAATCATCCACCCGCTGCCCGCCCGCACATATAATTGTATCTGATATATATATCCGCACATGATTGTCACTTTAATAACGCTAATTCTTTGTTTTAAGCATGATGATAGGTCAGCGTGTATTGTTCATTATTAACAGCAGATTCAGTGAGATAATCTGTACATCCCTTGGCCAGAGACAACATGGAAAGGGTGTACTGTATATCAAGGCAGCACAGGCTCACATATGCATCCACGCACTGTAACTTCCAGTGCTATTTTTCCCACGTGGCACTGTTCTTTCTTTCTTTCCTTCCTTTTATTGCGTTTTTAATTCTCCCTTTTAAGTTTCTCTCAGATCGGTTTTGCCTCTTTTTCTGCTTTAACAAATGTGTTTAAAAAATACTAAGCAAAAATCATTAATAATTAAACAAAATGCATTTGTTTTATTACCCGACCCACCCTACTTGCAGATATAACCGGCATCCACGCATCACTTAACCCAAATCGATTAACTTAATAGTTTTTACCAATTTAAGTTGATTGAACATAAAACAATTATGTTGTCCTAAAAAAACTCAGGAATTGTGTCGATTCAGCTCATTTTAAATAAATAGTTTGAACAAGCAGCAAAGAACTAGCTGTTTGAAATGTTTTAAAAGGTTTTTTAAGGCTCACAGATGATCACAGACAAAATAATGTAACATTTTAAAAATATATGTAATGTAATGTGTATTTACACTAACCGGCCTCTTTATTAGGCACACCTGTTCAACTGCTCATTAAGGAAAATTTCTAATCAGCCAATCACATGGCAGCAACTCAATGCATTTAGGCATGTAGACATGATCAAGACGATCTGCCGCAGTTGACAATGAGTCCACAGTACACAAACGGCCTCCACAGTCACCAGATCTCAATCCAATCGAGCACTTTTGGGATGTGGTGGAATGGGAGATTTGCATCATGGATGTTCAGCCGACAAATTTGCAGCAACTGTGTGATGCTGTCATGTCAATATGGACCAAAATCTCTGAATATTCACATTACTTTATTGAATCTATGCCACGAAGGATTAAGGCAGTTCTGAAGTCAAAGCGGGGTCCAACCCGGTACTAGTAAGGTATACCTAATAAAGTGACCGTTGATTGTACATAGCGCATTTATCATGTATGGCCATGCAACCGAAATGCTTCACAATTATGGGGGGGGGATGGGGGGGATGGGGGGGCGGGGGGCTGGGGGGAGGTCTCTCCACACCACCACTAGTGTGCAGCATTCACTTTGATGATGTGAAGGCAGCCACAGGACAACGGCGCTAGTGCGCTCATCACACACCAGCTAGGTGGAGTGGCCAGTTTGGTAGATGGGGATGATTGGGAGGCCATGATGGTAAGGACAGATAGAGAGAAATTGGCCAGGACACCGGAGTTATGCCCCTACTCTTTACAAGAATTGCAGTGTAATTTTTAATGACCACAGAGAGTCAGGACCTCGGTTTAACGTCTCATCCAAAATACGTATTAAAACATATGCTTGTTTGTTGTACAATACTAATTTGTGCATCTCCTGACATCCGTTGTAGATGGTGGATTCTAGGAAATTTTCATACCCTTTGGTTTTGAGTGTGGTCCTGAAAATTCTCAGTTTCAAGGGCTATCTGGCCCTTCCCCTTAGCCCTATGCCTTCAAGCTAAAGAGAATTGGGACACCCCTACCCCTTCAAGCAAATGTCCAAAACGAGGGGTATTGCTAAGGAAAAGGACTAAGGCGTAGAATTAGGATTGGGCCTAAAGTATTTTTCAAAACTGATAACTATACCTAAACTCTACCCATGAAACCTCAATGCATGTCACTTACCTTGATATCAACTGTAGGCGGTAGATCTTTCTCATATCTGGCACCTAAACTCTGGAACATCCTTCCTAGTTTTAGTACTCCTTTCTTCGGGAAGCAGACACACTCTGTCAGTTTAAAACTAGATTAAAGACACATCTCTTTGCATTAGCATACACATAAAACACAAATGCTCTTGAAATAATATAAGTATTTTTAGGCTAGGGCAACCAGGAGCCAGGAACACTTCCCAAAAGACATTATAAGTTAAACGGCCTCTATGCTTATGTTAGTCTGTTTTTCAATATCCCAAGGTCTCTATAATCCTAGACCAGGCAGTATCCTGAGCTGATGCTGTGGTGGTCATGGAGGAGTGGAGACAGATCTCTGAAAGACCACAGTGACAGACGAGTCTCCGCATTGAACCCGTGGGCCAGCCTGAACACCTGCCGATGATCTACTCACACCTGCAGCTTCTCCACGATGGACGCCCAGCATTCCTCCAGCCTCCTGCACCTAGACTGCAGCTCTGCACAAGAAGTTTGGCCAGAGGAGAAATGGTTGTGCCCAACAGAGCCTGGTTTCTCTCAAGGTTTTTTTCCTTCACTTTGTCAGTTGGTGAAGCTTGTTCCTCGCCGCTGGCTTGCTTGTTTTGGGACTTGTGAGGCTGTGCATCGATGGATTTGCTCTTCAATGTGTGGACTTTCAGCAGAGCAGTCGTTTCTTAGGTCAGCACACCGTCGCCTGTAATAGATATTAGACTTTCAAAAAGAATAAGGATGTAAGAAAATCTAAGAAATAAAACTGAATGCTCATCTGGCCGCGTGACCCGTCACATCAGCAATGCAGGAGTGTGTGTCAGACACACGTGTGGAGTGTGAGAGGTTGTGATGTGTGACAGCTCTTTTTGTACTTTATCATCTCCGGTCTAATGGGACGGCGTTCACCTGCGCTTCAGACGCTGCCACTTTATATTGAAATTTCCAGACGGCTGTGAATGAACTCACACGACCTTACAGACAGAGAGGAGACGAGCTCGTCTGCTGCGTGTGCAGGAGAAAAACACCCTGAGCAGAGCTAACATGTATTACAACATTATAATGGAGGCTTTAACGTTGTGCTAGATGACATAGAGTATTTCACTTTTGGACATTTTTTGCTATTTAATTTATTTTTAATTTTGCTATTGTAATTTAATTGAGTATAAATTTTAACTAGCTATATATTTTTTAATTTAAGTGACTCACACATAGCAAACAACAAAACAAAATGAAACAAAACAAGCAACAACTTTCAAAATACAGCATATTAATTACAATATTTTTGTTGTCAGTTTTAAAGAGGAAGTTGCAGAGACTTTTACTTCAGAACTTTTGGGAATTTTTTTTTTTTACAATGTAAGTGACTTCCGAAAGTCCTAAGAGGCCATGCATTCAAATATTTTTTCTCTCTTGTTATGTCGTGATCACGACTTAATTATCTCGTGATCTTGATAAAACAACTCGTTTTCTCGTAATCTCGATATAACAAAAAATTCTGCTTATTCTCAAACTGAACTGCACATCTCTTACCATTTCTCTGGTCAGCCGCAAACCATTTAAACGGCTCCTTTCTAGCATCATTCTATAACCGTGCAGACGTCCCGGTCCTTCAAGCTGACTGGCAATGAAACTGACGATACTCTCATGGTCGCTGTATCTTTGACGATACCAAAAGCCTCCTTCTCTAGTGTCGGACACTGGTATAGATATATAAATTGTCATTGTCAATCACTGAAAGGCATGGAACTATCTCAATTTGACTCAGTCCCTGGTCAAGATAAAAGCGAATGCGTTCGTCCATGAAGTTTTGTTGGCGTTTGCTTACGGAAGTCAGAATAAGCAGAACTTTTTGTTATGTCGAGATCACGAGATAATTAAATCGCGATCACGACATAACAAGAGAGAAAAAATATTTTAATGCATGGCCTCTTAGGACTTCCGTAAAATATAGTATTTTAATTACAATATTTTTGTTGTCAGTTTTAAACTTGCGTGAACAGGAAGTTGCGGAGACTTTTACTTCAGAACTTTTGGGAATTTTTTTTTTTCTTACAATGTAAGTGACTCACATTTTTTTGTTCGTTTTTTTTTTTTTAAAGTAAGTGACTCACATTGCAAAAAAAACAAACAACAACTTCCAAACTACACAATAACAGTATGCTTATTACAATTTTTTTAGTTATTTGTTTTGAACTTGCATGAACAGGAAGTTGCAGAGACTATTATATCAGAACTTTTGGGAATTTTGTTCTTTTTTTTTTATCTTACAGTGTAAGTTACTGGCGCCACGGTGGCCGAGTGGTTAGCACGTTCGCCTCACAGCAAGAAGGTCGCTGGTTCGATCCCCGGCTGGGCCAGTTAGCATTTCTCTGTGGAGTTTGCATGTTCTCCCCGTGGTTGCGTGGGTTTCCTCCGGGTGCTCCGGTTTCCCCCACAGTCCAAAGATATGCGGTACAGGTGAATTGGGTAAGCTAAATTGTCCGTAGTGTATGTGTGTGAATGAGAATGTATGGATGTGTTTCCCTGAGATGGGTTGTGGCTGGAAGGGCATCCGCTGCGTAAAACAAATGCTGGATAAGTTGGCGGTTCATTCCGCTGTGGCGACCCCGATTAATAAAGGGACTAAGCCGAAAAGAAAATGAATGAATGAAGTGTAAGTTACTCACATTGCAAAAATCAAGCAACAACTTCCAAAACTACACAATAGCATTGTGTTTATTACAATATTTTTGTCGTCAGTTGTATTAAACTTGCATGAACAGGAAGTTTCAGAGAAGTTTTTTGCAGTGTAAGTGACTTACATTGCAAAAAAACAAATAACAGATTCCAAACTACACAATAACAGTATGCTTATTACAATTTTGTAGTTAGTTGTTTTAAGCTTGCATGAATTGGACGCTTTGGAGACTTTTATTTCATTAAATTTTTTTATTATTATTTTTTTGTGTCTCACATTTTAAAAATTAAGCAGCAACTTTCAAAATACACAGTAACAGTATTTTATTACTATATTTATTGTTACCAGTTTTAAATTTGCGTGAACAAAGTCGCAGAGACTTTTATTTCAATACTTTTGGGAATTTTTGGTTAGTTTTATTTTTTTGCAATGTAAGGGACTCACATAGGGAAAAAAAGCAACAGCTTCCAAAATACACAATAAGCATATGTTTATTGCAATATTTTAGTTAGTTGTTTTAAACTTGCGTGAACTGGAAGGTGCAGAGACTTTTATTTCAGTACTTTTGGGAATTTTTAATTTTTACTTACAAAGTAAGTGACTCACATACCTTTTAACAACTTTCAAAATACAGTATTTTATTACTATATTTTTGCTGTCAGTTTTAAACTTGGGTAAACAGGAAGTTGCGGAGACTTGTATTTCAGTACTTTTGATAATTTTTTGTTGACATATTGCAAAAACAAACTACACAATAGCATTATGTTTGTTACTATAATTTTTATTGTCAGTTTTAAACTTGCGTGAACTGGAAGTGGATTTTTTGTTATTTATTTTATTTTACTTTTTTGCAGTGTAAGTGACTCACATTGCAGAAAAAAAACCTTGCAAAATACACAATAAGAGTATGTTTATTTTAATATTTTTGTTAGTTGTTTTAAACTTGCATGAATTGGACGTTTTGGAAACTTTTATTTCATTACATTTTTTAATTATTTTTTTGTATCTCACATTTAAAAAATTAAGCAGCAACTTTCAAAATACACAGTAACAGTATTTTATTACTATATTTATTGCTGTCAGTTTTAACTTTGCGTGAACAGAAACTTTGTGTCTCCTAAGGTTGCAGACTCTTATTTCATTACTTTTGGGATTTTATTAGATTTATTTTGCGATGTAAAGTAACTCACACTGCAAAAAACAAGCAACAACTTACAGGATACACAATAACAGTATGTTTATTACATTATTTTAGTTGTCAGTTTTATACTTGCATGAACCAGAATTTGCAAAAAAAATTATTACAGTACTTTTGGGAATTTTTATTATTTATGTTTGCAATCTAAGTGACTCATATTGCATTAAAAAAACAAAATAAAATAGGCAACGACTTTCGAACACACACAATAAGAGTATTGTCAAGATGACCAGCGATCTACAGCCAGAGATCGCTGGTTGAAACACACACAGACATTCACATGAACTACAAATCAGCCATGTTCTTGGACTACATATTCAGTCATGCAACACTCACACACACCTGCTCCAAGTCACCAGTGATTGCAAACACTTACATCTGAAGCTGCTCACAGACTGATTACCTGAACTATTTAAACCGCACAAACACGCACAGTGATTGCTAAGTATGTTCATTGTAAAGTGACATACAACGCGTTTTCTTTGTTCATGTCTTCCGTGTTTTGATCCTAGCCTTGTTTGTTTATCCTTGCCTGCTACCAGCCTTGTTGACCCTCTGCCTGTACCACGACTACGATTCTGGATTCCTATATATATCTGTTTGCCCCCGTTGACCAAAGCTGTAATGACTATAATCATTAAATCTGCGATTGGATCCTCACCACCGTTGTCATCGTCACTCCTGCCGTTACAAGTAGTGATGGGCAAAGCGAGGCTTCATGAAACACTGAAGCAGTCGAAGCAAATGTGTCGAAGCTTCGAAACGTTTCGAAACCCCACCCTACGGTGACACCTAGTGGTCATTTTCTGTGTATTTCACTTGAATAGCTTCAGCCAAAAACAGTTGAGGAAATTGAGGTATTAAATCCCACTTTGTGGGATTGGTTCCCCAAGTGATATAGTGGAGCGGTAAGGGTTTCTACCTACCATGCAGGGATAGTGGGTTCGGATCCAGGTGAATTCTGCTGTTTTGAAATGCTTTAATATCAGTTTGAATTGCTCTGTTCTTGTATCGTTTTGTTTCAACATCGGTCTGACACTTTGTAAACACTTTGTGAATAAATATGTCTTGTTTTGGTCAAAAAACAGGGTTGTTGCTAGATCAGATACAGTTGTGGCCGAAGGTTAACAATAATTATTTATATTATTCATTAAATTTCCAATTTATTGTTTTTTATTGCCCAAACTCTAAACCCAACCATCACAGTACTGTAAAAATATTAATTATTGTTGTACAGTGTTACAGAAATGGCGCTAAATTGATGGCGTAACTGCAGCTGTATCCTATCTAGACTACACCAAAACAGTAACATGATTAAAATACATAAAATCATGATGTCTGAGTATTTGTACAAGTCGGGATTCGAACCCAAAGTCATTTGAAGCAATATAAGAACTTGCACACACGCTCGGTCCACAGAAGTTTTTCTGACCCTGTCAGTCAAAAGCAGAATCACCAGGTCTCGAAACGCTTCTGAACTGATCGATGCTTTGAATCGCGTTAGTCACGTGACCAGGTGGTTCGAAACACTTTAGTCACGTGACCTGGGTGTTTCGGCTTATGCTTCGGTGCAGTGTTTCGAAACACTTGCGCTTCGGGATCTCGACACTGTGTCGAAACGTCAGTTTCACGTCAGCCATCCCTAGTTACAAGTATGGAAAGTTGCTGAGACTTATTTTAGTACTTTTGGGATTTTTTTCGTTCTTTTTTTTTTGCAATGTAAGTGACTCAAAACAAGCAACAACTTCCAAAACACAACAACATTATGTTAATTGTAATATTCTTTGTTATTAGTTGTTTTAAAATGAAATGGTTTAAAAAAAACCCTGCTTTTATTCTAGCTGAAATAAAACAAAATCTCCAGAAGAAAAAATATTACAGGGAATACTGTGAAAAATCCCTTGCTATAGGTTAAACATCATTTGGGAAATATTAAAAAATAAATAAATAAATAAAAATCCACAGGAGGGCTAATCATTTCCACTTTCACTGTATATTGGATTCATTCCAGTTCAAGGAAAATGATTAGATAATGCCTGAAATGTACCTGCAATGAGCCGGATTGCTTGATGGGGATCTTTTTAGTTTCCACAATTCCTTCACCTGTGCATGGAACTTCTCAAAAAAGCAAAAGATGTCTCTTTAGTGCACTACCACAGCAGGGAAAAAAGTATTGAACATGTCATGTACATGGGAATAACATTACTAAAGGAGCTGTTGACATGATAAAACAAATGACACAAATAATACAAAAATATCTGAGAAATGAGTTGTGTGTAATAACAATGAAATGACACAAAGAGAAAGCACTAAACTACTAAAATGTATTTAATACTTTATATTAAAGGCTTTTTTGGTGATGGCAGCTTAAAGATGCCTCTCATATGGAGAATAAGGTCACATGCATTGCTCAGGTGTGAGTTTTTCACAGACTTCAACATATAGTAGTGTAAAAATCGTGATGGTTCAGTTGGTCTCATCTATCAAATCTGGAGATTTATCATGTATTCTCTATTGGATTCAAGTCAGGTGATTGGCTGGGCCATTCCACAGCTTGATTTCTTTCTCTGAAAGCATTTGAGAGTTTTCTTGGCTGTGTTTTGAATCATTATCTTGCTGAAATGTTCACTCTGGTTTCATCTTCATCCTCTACCAATGCAGATGTTGGATTGAAGCAGTTAATATTCATTTATACTGAGAAAGGGCAGAGGGTTGCTGAAGAACTACTAAGAGATTTCAGCTGCTGTCTGGGCTTTCACTGCCTTTCTACTCCTCCCTTTCTTCATGTGTTCAATACTTTTTCCCTGCATCATTTAATTTCATTACACATAACTTCATTTGTAAACTAAATAGATTAGTTTTTTGAATATGTGGATTTCATTGGTTCTTATCAACAAAATTTCAACTCAACAGCACCTTTAAAAATATGTTTTCTGAAAAAAATGGTGACGTGTTTAGTACTTATTTTCCTTACTGCATCTGAAAGCTTTCTTTGAAAAACTGCCGCTCTCTTCCTCGGTTTGTGCTCGTTCTCATTTAATCCTCCTGATTTTTATTTACAAGCAGCTGGACAAATTGTCCTGTCAGCTTCTCTGTTGTATTTGATCAACCTCGGCTTTGTTTATACGCCCGTAAACCCGTCTGGCTCACTCCATCTCCACCGTTCCTCATCAATAATTGATCGCGTCTCCATTCTGGAAGGAACTAACAACATCCAGCGGTTTGAAGCTCCACAGCGTTGAAGTCCCACGTTCTGTTTGATCCTTCACTTTCAAGTGGCATGTAGCTTTCAAGTACAGATAGTGCTCCACTTCCCAGGCATGAAACATCCTTCATCACGCAGAAACCTGCCGGACAAACCCTGCGTCCTAATATCCATCCTGAAAAGCATGCAAGATTAGCATTAAAGGTTTTTTGAAAATGAGCTTGTATGCAGTGTGTAACCCAGCTCTAAGTGGAGTGAAATATCCAGCTAAGGCTTAAATCTGAACGTGCACAGTGTTTAAAACTATTGATTCATCTATAAAAGAGTCGACTCATAGTTCCTCAAACTAATCGCCGTGCTCACGAGTCTTTAGCCATTTCGGCTTGACGTGAACACGAAACATAAGCCCCGCCCATTTGCACGCAGCCCCGGGAGATTTGAAACCCCCAACCCGCCCACAAACAACAGCAGCAAGCAAAAGTTGCCAGATTGGGCGGTTTTGAATTTGTTTGTGCAGGTAAAAACCTTTTGGATAGGGTTTGGGCTGGAATCAGTCAGCTACATCTGGCAACACAGAGAAAAGCATTGTAGCAAACATGTGCTCAGCTGGATATTATTGGAAGTGTGCAGATGAACCAGAGATGAGACTGTGAAGAGTCAGTGTTTGAGGTTTATTTTTGCAGAAATGCCTCAGCATTATAGCCCAGCCTTGTGCTGTGTTCCCTCTGAGGAGCGATTCTGAAATCTACACGCTTACAACGGAGGATTCGTCGAGCGTTTGTTAAAGGAAGGATCAGAAAAGACTACTGATGTATGCAGTGGCGGACTGGCCATAGGGAGCACCGGTACATTTCCCGATGGCCTGACAGTGAATCTGGCCTGCACCCTCTATCCAACAAGTGTGAGTAAGTGCGATTAAAATGGTTGCCTCATTGTTTTCTCTAGCTTGTAAATTATGTATTTAATTGTGTTTAGTAACTTGTAACCGCTTGTAGTGTATCTGGTTAACTTGTATTCTCATATCGCGTCTAAAAGCACGTTGTAAACGCGACGCGTGCTGCTTTGTTTACAGATTAAAATGCATTTGTGAAATGTTCCTCTGTTTGTCGTTGCTATGGCTACATCAGCTCTCCTACACACGTGCGGTGGTCATGTTTCATAATGGTTCAGCTTTTGCCGCTGTGTGCACTAATACTGCATGTGTGTCGCTGTTTTTACTTCTGGTTAAGAATAGAGCAATATGCTGGGAGACCGGGGGGTTAGTTTCAGGGGTGTGGTGTCTGAAATACAGGGGGACTCCTGGGAAAAACGAGAGTGTTAACAGATATGCTCACGCACAAACTATGATTACTTCAATATTGATAAGCCGTGGTGGGCATTCTCTCGCGCTGAATGATGTCGACCAATCGCAACAGACTGGGTCATCGGTCCGAACAGCGCAGTTTAGCATCACGCTAAGGAGGGGTTTTGGAATAAATGAATCGCTGAACGATTCATAAAGGAGTCGCTGGGATAATGAGGTAAAAATAAATGCATATTATAAGACAATGAAAGTGTTTTTTGACCATGCAAGCATATTAGCCTGCTGTTGGAGACCACCAAAACCAAAATATGACCTTTTTTAATGTATAATAGGGGCTCTTTAATGTGAGGCATAATGACAGGAGGTAGTCTGGCACAACTGTAACCTACAACGAGTCAAGATTTTATCAAGAAAAAAATCATATAATCTGACATAGTGACTTTTGTAACCGACAATAAAAATCGTGTGATCTGACCGGGCTTAAGTCAGACTTTGCCAGGGGTGTGAAGAATTTCAGGCTTGACTATATTCAAATAGAGAACAGACACACAGCATCAATAAATAGTAAAAATAGGGGAATTCTTTTACACATAAAGGCCCTCCATACATACCTGGTCCAAGATGACATGTAACTTTCTTTTAAAAATGGCCACATCACTTAATTAGCGTAAAAAAACAAACAAAACAACTTATTTAGCCAGTCCTCACGCATTCATTACACAGACACTGAAACCATCCAGCAGAATATAGAAAAGCAAATTACTTTTTATTTGTAAGTGGCATTTACAAATGATATATGTACATAACCTTTTTTTATTTTACAAATTTGTCACAAAAATATAACTCTTTTCAAAAAAGTTTAAATATCTGTACATCTGATGTGAATGCATTTACAGGGGTGACGGACCCACGGCTAAAAGCAACCCTAAATCTCTGACACTGTCGCAAAAATGAGAGCCAAACACAGCACGACGACGCCGCTCAACAATCGCAAACCCCTAAACGTAGAAATGTAGAAATATACAAACATGGGCAGCGGCACAGAGAACTCAAACATAGCACTGACGCTATATCTGATTATATTTGGCAGGTATGTGCAAAAAGTGACTTCTTGTAGAACGATTAAACCATTAATGACTGTATCTGATCAATAAATAAACAAACAAACAGAAAATAGTTCCCAGTTTTCTCTCCCGCCCGCCCGCCCCGAACACCAGTGAAATATCATACAAGGCACTATTATGAGTTATGAAATGTTTCGAAGCTGGATTTGATCCTGAAGTGAGCAAATAACCAGAAACATCTGCGAATATTAATAACTGGTACATTTAAATTAAAACATGACGCATAATCGAACTGTCTTCTTAAAGGGATAGTTCACCCAAAATCGAAAATTCTGTCATTTTCTTTGGTCTGTCGAACACAAAAGAAGATTTAAAAAAATGTTGGAAACCTGTAACCATTGACTTCCATTTGTTTTGCCTACTGTGGATGTGAATGGTTACCGGTTTCTAACATTCTTCAGAATATCTTTAGTGTTCAACGGATGAAAAAAAAATCACAAATGTTTAAAACCACATGAGGGAGAGTAAATATCGAGTACATTTGTATTTTAGAGTGAACTGTCCCTTTAAGCTGTTTTTCACATTTAAAGGTGAAGTGTGTAAGTTCAGCATCAGATATTTTTGCCACACTTTCATTGGCTGTTCATTCATGACACATTTACTGTCGAACACATATTTCTTCTAAAACAAAAGATTGCATGTTAGAAAAATGCCATTCGCTATAAATCTACTACCTTTTTTTCAAGATTTGCCTCACTTTAGGTTCACTAAGGATATTTATTTAAAAAAAATGGATCACTCAAATGAATCCATTCATTTACAGTATATTTAAAGAAGGAGGGTTTGTTAGCACTTGTGTTTGAATGCTAAAACAGCCTCATAAAAAGCGTGGATTAGATTTATGCAGAAAAAAACATCTGTACTTATTTAAAGGTGCAGTATGTAAGTTTGACACCCAGTGGTTGGACTAGGTATTGCACTCCATGTTTAAAACACAGGCAAGCGCAGGTTGCCAGATTAAGCCTGATTTATACTTTCGCCTGGCGCCGCGCGTGCACCTCACGAAACAGATGAGGCTTTTATACTTGACGCATTCGCTGTAGTGATATTGTTTGAAGCGACAGGGGCGGTCAAAAGAAACACCATAAAATCAGACATATAATTAGAGAGGTAGAACATTTCCGGAACTACCTCATTAATATCATTGAAGATTTTTTAACTAATTACTTGTTTTATTTTTTATAAAATTATTTTAATGATTATAAAGATTTTTATAACCATTCAGGTTTTTTTTTTACTCAAACTTTGATGGATCACTTGCTTTTGTTCATATCTCGGACAGTTTTACATATTAAAGTTTATAAATATATTACTGATCAGAGAACATGGGTTGCTTTACAAATATATTTTGTATTATGGCAAAAATAAAAGCAAACAAGTACACTTACTAAAAGAATACTGATGGTTTATTAGATTTAGCCCGCTCCATAATTCACACAGTACTGTCTGGCTAGTTTATGTTCTTTATTATATGCTAAAAAGGCAATAATAGTCCAACATTCCTGACCGTTATCACCAATAAAGCCTAAAAAAACAGGACACCAGTATATTGTAAATCAATAGGTTCAAATAATTCTGTCCAGTTATCAAAGAAATAATTTGCTTCTTAATTATAGTTTTGTAACTATTAAATTAATTTAAGTTCAAAATTGTAATGTATACTTCAATGTAAAACCTATAACTGGTGGAAAAACATACTTCTGTAATTGTGTATCCGGGTCTCCACTTTTGCCATGGTCTCTTTTGGCATTAACAAACTTATCCCTCAGGTTTTTCTAAACTTTTTAACAAAAACTTTCCTCATTTCTCAATGTTTTGCAATTTCTAGCCAATAATTATTGGTTATCTGGTTCTTCCTATGATCACAAATGGACCTTATTTTTGCATCCCAGTGTTGACAGGTATAAATTAAATTCTAAACCTTATTTCGTTGAAGTGCAGTGAGTGCACTATTCTGTGCTGCTGAATGGCTGTATTTCAATTTCTGTCATGTTTCGTCTGGTGCAAACAGCCAAATTGCTTATTACTGCATATCTCGCCACGTAGTGTGTGGTTAGGACACGGGGTTACAATGTAAGCTGCTGACCTAATGTTTACGTTCGTTATATATATGTTATTTGCTAATTAAGAACCACGTCATGTGGAATGGAATCTTATTTTGGAGTCTGCTACTGTCCACCGGAGGTCGCATTTCGGTCACAGACGCATACTCTGAGAGCCTTTCTGACTGAATGAATGAAATATGTGGTTTTCCAATAAGGCAATTCGGCGTGCTGAAATATAATTAGCTACACTGGCATTGGGCGGGACCAAAGAACCAAGACAAAGACATGCGTTCTGGCACGTAACGCCCATTTTCAAAGCAAAATATTAGAATTCAGCATTGTTTTTCAGATAAACAAGTATGCTCACTTAGCTTGTTTCTTAAATATCGGCAAACATATTATGGTATTGTTATGCTTCAGAAGACTCTAAAACTTACATACAGCACCTTTAAAAAGAAAAAGAAAAAAAGAAAAAGAGTAAATCCAAATTTCAGTGCATGTAATATTAACACTGAACAAACTTCACCTTTAAAACACCCACATGAAAAAGGCTCACACTTTACAATGCGGTTTCATTAGTTCATGTAATTACTAACATGGACTAAGTATGAACAATACTTTTAGATCATTTAATAATCATACTTAAGCATTTCCTAATACCTTATTAAAATCCAAACTTAACATTAGTTAATGAACCAACATGAACTAACAATAAACAACTGTATTTTCATTAACTAACCTGAACAAACACTAAACAATACATTAATTCCAGCATTTATTCATGTTAGTTAATGTTAGTCAGTGCATTAACTAATACAACCTCATTGTAACAGCGTGAGCGCAATGCGTCACAGCAATCATGTCTGAATTTATAAAAAACGAAACAAAAAAACCTGTGTTGAATGCATGAACGATGAGCCACATCCAACAGGAACGCTCATGCTCTGGATCTGCAGGAGGTTTGTATGGTCTAAGCTCACTGTGATGATGAGAAGATGTGCACAGTCTGAAGGGCCATTCACATATACAGCAAATTCCTTCTCAAACTCAACCAACATAAGCTTTCCTGACAACCAATCCGCTAAAAATGAGCATTCTGCGGAGGGAAGAGTTTGGCTATAAATCTCGGCAGCAATTAAGCATCATATCATGAACTAAATGAACGATTATAAATGCATGAACGAACTGTAAATGCTCATGATTCCTGACAAGGTTCTTCATGCGTCATTTTTTTTTGGAGAGCAGAAATCATACAGAACATTAACTTCTCTATTTTAGCTACGGTGTCTGACAAGAGATGGATCGTGTTATCACATCTAATGTCTTCACTCCTGATAGTCGGAGCATTGCTTTGAGATAGTATAAAGTGCCTCTATTATGCCATTTTATAGGTTGCAAATTGTTTTTTTTCTCAGAATCTGAAATAGTTGGTTTGAGGATCTGGGGTCTCATTTATAAACATTGCACAGGCACAAAAGTGGGGACGGAAATGTGTGTAGGTCACCTCCCATGAAAGAGTTGTCTTCTATAAAAACAAACTTGAGGGGAGAATGTGCACAGCTGTAAGTAAACTCTTAAGTAAACATATTTAACTTAAATATTGACTAAATTGAACCACTTTAACGTCCACATGTACTGGAAGCTGTAACCAGTGGCAGCGCTAGTAGGGGGAAAGTTAGGATGATTCTAATGGCCCGTTTCCACTGAGTGGTACGGTACGGTTCAGTACGCTTTTATGGCCGTTTCCACTGTCATAAGGTACCAAAAGCGAACCGTACTTTACCAGTTTTTAGGTACCCTTTTGGTAGGGTACCTAGCATAACTTAAGGGGGCTAATAATATTGACCTTAAAATATTAGAAAAAAAATTAAAAACCGCTTTCATTCTAGCCGAAATAAAACAAATAAGACTTTCTCCAGGAGAAAAAACATTATAGGAAATACTGTGAAAAATTCCTGAATCTGTTAAACATCATTTGGGAAATATCTGAAGGAATTCGGAGGAGGGCGAATCATTCTGACTTCAACTGTTGATACCGACGTAAGAGTGACAGTTCGAACCGCGTGGAACCCTCACACCATTGTGCAAACCGTGTTGAGATTGGGATCGAAGTGCCTCTATTATGCCATTTTATAGGTTGCAATGAAATGGTTGGTTTGAGGATCTGGGGTCTCATTTATAAACATTGCATATGCACAAAATTGGGGGTGGAAATGTATGTAGGTCACTTTCCATGAAAGAGTTGTGATCTATAAAAAAAAAAAACTTGATGGGAGAATGTGCACAGCTGTAAGTAAACTTTTAAGTAAATATATTTAACTTAAATATTGACTTAATTGAACCACTTTATCGTCCACATGTACTGGAAGCTGCAACCAGGGGCGCTGCTAGTGGGGGAAAAGTTAGGACGTTTCTAATGGCCCGTTTCCACTGAGTGGTACAGTATGGTTCAGTACGCTTTTATGGCCGTTTCCACTGTCATAAGGTACCAAAAGCGAACCGTACTTTACCAGTTTTTAGGTATCCTTTTGGTAGGGTGCCTAGCATAACTTAAGGGGGCTAATAATATTGACCTTAAAATATTAGAAAAAAATTAAAAACCGCTTTTATTCTAGCCGAAATAAAACAAATAAGACTTTCTCCAGGAGAAAAAACATTTTTGGAAATACTGTGAAAAATTCCTGAATCTGTTAAACATCATTTGGGAAATATTTGAAGGAATTCGGAGGAGGGCGAATCATTCTGACTTCAACTGTTGATACCGACGTAAAAGTGACAGTTCGAACCGCGTGGAACCCTCACACCATTGTGCAAACCGTGTTGAGATTGGGATCGAAGTGCCTCTATTGTGCCATTTTATAGGTTGCAAATAGTTTTTTCTCAGAATCTGAAATGGTTGGTTTGAGGATCTGGGGTCTCATTTATAAACATTGCACACGCACAAAATTGGGGGCGGATATGTGCGCAGGTCACTTCCCATGAAAGAGTTGTGATCTATAAAAAAAAAAAACTTGATGGGAGAATGTGCACAGCTGTAAGTAAACTTTTAAGTAAATATATTTAACTTAAATATTGACTTAATTGAACCACATTAACGTCCACATGTACTGGAAGCTGCAACCAGGGGCGCTGCTAGTGGGGGGAAAGTTAGGACGTTTCTAATGGCCTGTTACCACTGAGTGGTACCGTACGGTTCAGTACGCTTTCATGGTTGTTTCCACTGTCATAAGGTACCAAAAGTGAATCATACTGTACCAGTTTTTAGGTATCCTTTTGGAAGGGTACCTAGCATAACAAAAGGGCAACAAAAGGCGGAGCTAGATGCGCATTGGTTTTTACAGAGATACGTCACTAGCTTTGGCACAAGCTAGGAGAATAAAAACAAAGGAAGCGCCATTTTTAAAACACAGCCAAGACTTTACACCGTAATAATATATACATTAAATAATGAGCCACAGTCGACCCAAGCTCAAACAAACCTTGTCGTCGTCTTGATGAACAGGAACAAATCCAAGAAGAAGCACAGAATCTACCCTGTGCCCCGTAGTTGTTTACAAGGCCGTCTAAAGCGCGAGCAGTTTCGCTTTCTTATGCGCGTCTATATTTGAAAGAACAAACTTCTTGAGCTGATGATAATAACGTGCGCGTGATTATTGAAGTGCTTCTGACATCCAATCCTTTTAGAAATGGACAAACGGGAGAGTGAAACCCGAAAAAACAAAGGAGAAGCCGGAAAAACAAAGAAGCAAATGATTCTTTCAGCAATCTAAATCTGTTATAGCCTTTTGGACTATTATGAACTCAGCATGACGCAATGACTTTTTAACAGAGGTCACATGTGCAGGTGAAGATTACAGACACAGATGAGAGGTTTGCACTGACTGTAGGCTATATGTTGCATGTTTTTGAATCCAAATAAGGACTAAATGTCTGCTGTGTGTAGTTTTTCTGTAATTGGTAAAGTATCGGAGACTGTAAGGGGCTGTATGTGTTCATACAGTATGTGTTGCATTTATTTATTTTATATAATCACAGACGTTACAGTAGGCTATTTTTATCATTGATCTAGTTATAATCAGATCATGTTCATAGAAAAGTTATTAATGAACATTTATACAGAAGTATTTATGTGTATGAAGCATCTGTTTTGTGAGAAGTGCTTCTCATATGTTATGTGAACGACCTGTACAGCTTTACTGTGGACATTTCCTTGAGCGAGACTGACGAAGACTAAAACTTTGTCGTACACCTCACCCACTATTGGTACCCTTTTGGCAGTGGAAACGCAAGCCTGATAAAGGTGACACTAAATATTGTCCTGGCGTATGAAAAACTACATTTTTTGCAGTTTTAGTGGATGTGTAAATGAGTATTTCTTTGAAAGTGTCTAGTAAATGTGAAACTTTTACATTTTTGGCTACATTGCTGTCATGTAAACGTACCCTCAGTCTGTTGCGATCAGTCCAAACCAAATACCCTTTACCAAATCTGAATTTAAGCTATTCCTCGAATACAAACAGTAACAAAGGCATCAATTTTACATATTAATTTCAGTGTTCATCCTTTGAAAGTGAAATTGCCTTTCCTGCTCAGAAAACGTTGTGTTAATTTCTACATCTCAAACAAACTCCCCCAGTCTCAGCTGGAGCCAATGAAAACCGTAGACAGTCATTATGGAAATTGGTTACAAACTTTGCGCACGAAATAACACTGAATGACTGAGGACTCTCACTTCACTCTTTAAAGAAACAAACAGCTCCATTTATCTGTACTTTGATCTTTGAAACCCTGCAGACGTTTTACATTCACAAACAGCTACATTATACACCGCATGAAAGGTAAATAATAGCTTAATAGAGTGCTTCAAACATTTCTCGACTCTGGAAATCGCTGTATGTGTGAACGCCCTTGGAATGGCTTAAAAGAATTTGAGAAAAAAAACAACCCAACAACATATATATACTGTATATATATACCTTTTTATCTTTTTCTCTGCTTTTAAATACAAAACCAACACTCTCAGAGTGAGATGTATATAATATATAATTCTCCACTTGAGCAGCGAAGAAACGGATGTTTTCCTGCAAATCCGCGCATAACCTTGAGCTGCGGTGAGAGAACTGCACCCCAAACTGTGCTTGCAAGTTGAGTCAAAGAGACTAAAACAACATACAGTTGAAGTCTGAATTATTAGCCGTCCTGTATCTTATTTCCCCGATTTATGTTTAACGGAAAGCAGATTGTTTCAACACATCTCTAAACATAATAGTTTTACTAACTCATTTCTAATAACTGATTTATTTTATCTTATCCACAATGACATATTTGATTATATATTTTTCAAAATACTAGTATTCAGCTTAAAGGGGAAATGAAGCACTCAGTCAAGTTTGCATTGTATTGTACACTGGATTCCACTTTAATGAAAATATATTTAAAAAACTCGATTAATGTGACCATTTAGCAGAAAGCGGCATGTTTTACTATAGATTTTAGACCTAGGGCGCCGCCATCTTGGAATGTCGCTGTGTCTGACGTCACGGGGTTGGTTCTGTTCCTTCAGCTGAACAGATACAGTGGAAGTAATAGACTGAAAATGGAGACTTGTAAGCCTAATTTAACCCAATACGTGAAGTTGTGGACGTGGAGCTGCTGCAAATACAAGCATTAGACGTGCGTCTAATATAAAAGTATATAGATTTATTCTATTTTTCTTTTTTCCTCTTTTAATTATCGATCATTTGATGCGCTTTCACTTTTCACTCTTACAGCCCCTCACCTCTTTTCGTGTTCAGACCAAACTACGATCAGTACGGTGTTTCTTATGGCAGGTTTTTATCCTTCATACATGTTGAGATCGAGTTGATGGACTTGAAGAGGGAATATGTCTTGACATAATCCACACAGACGTGACTCAGTAAAGTATGAAGTCATGTATGACTTTAATCGTTGCATTAGTCTGAATGTAAATCCCCTCGTCAGGCAGTGCTGGAGCAGCGTGAGAGAGTGGACGACAGCGCATCAAACGAAAGGTATTAACAAAAGAAAAATACACATCTTAAGACACTTAAATGCTTGTATTTGTACCAGCTCTGCGGTGCACGTCCACAACTTCATGCATTGGGTTAAATTAGGCTGTGCAGTCTCTGTGTTCAGTCCGTAAACCCATGTACCCAGACAGGCAGTCATGCAGTGTAATACAGACAGTGAATCAAAAGCGCATCAAATGATCGATAATTAAAAGAGGAAAAAAGAAAAATATAATAAATATATATACTTTTATATTAGACGCACGTCTGATGCTTGTATTTGCAGCAGCTCCACGTCCCCAACTTCACGCATTGGGTTAAATTAGGCTTTACAGTCTCCATTTTCAGTCTATTACTTCTACTGTATCTGTTCAGCTGAAGGAACAGAACTAACCCTTAGACGTCAGACACAGCGACATTCCGAAATGGCGGCGCCCTAGGTCTAAAATCTATAGTAAAACATAAAGTTTTCTGCTAAATGGTCACATTAATCGAGTTTGTTTAATGGATTTTTATTAAAGTGGAATCCAGTGTACAAAATAATGCAAACTTGACTGAGTGCTTCATTTCCCCTTTAAAGTGCAAAGACTTTCAGTTTAAAGACTTAACTGGGTTAATTAGGCTAGTTAGAGTCGTTAGGCAAGTCATTGTATATCGGTTTGTTCTGTAGACAATGGAAAAACAAAATTGCTTAAGGGGGCTATTAATATTGACCTTAAAATTTTAGAAAAAAATTAAAAAACGCTTTCATTCTAGCTGAAATAAAACAAATAAGACTTTCTCCAGGAGAAAAAACATTATAGAAAATACTGTGAAAAATTCCTGAATCTGTTAAACATCATTTGGGAAATATTTGATGGAATTCGGAGGAGGGCGAATCATTCTGACTTCAACTGTTGATACCGACGTAAGAGTGACAGTTCGAACCGCGTGGAACCCTCACACCATTGTGCAAACCGTGTTGAGATTGGGATCGAAGCGGACAACCTTTCCCTCGATGGATTTGGAGTTGGTGTTGTACATGGGGTTCTCGAATGTAGCCTGACCGTTGTTGTTTTCATGCACAGAGCAGCCGCTGTACTCTGCTTTATCAGACTTCCTGCCATTAAACCAGAGGAAAAAGACCATCAGACATCAGAAATTACAACCTAGCGGGCACCTTAAATTTCAAAACAACATCAAAAAATGTCAAAAATGCAAATCTGTTTGATGTCAGTTCTCTACCTTGATGTTAAAATGATTAAATTGACATTAGAAACACGTCAAAAGTGTTTTAAACACCAATAGCTGTGTTTACATCCACCTGATTCTACGCGCATTTTGGATATGCACATAAAAATGGTTATAAATTGCATGAAATGGCATACATTTTGAAAATGCGCATTCAAAAGTTCACACTTAGATATTGCTTGATAACATTAGCATATTTGGCAGTTATTAGCATGTTAGCTCAGAGACAATTCAATTTGATTTATTTTAATGCCATGTCAGCAACCAAGGCTATTTTCATGGCAGGAACATTTCAATAATAGATATACAATTAAAAATCTACAACCAAATGAATACATAAATTAAATAAGATTTTTTTTGTGTTAAAACATGACAAAAATTCAAAAATCTTTTCTGGTGTCACTTTGTTAAAAATGTCCTTAAGAGTGTTCATTTCATTAAAAAGTCTTCTGGCATCATGAAAAGCGGGATAGTCCAGTAAAATGTGTTTAATAGTAAGAGGAATTATGCAGTACAAACACTGAGTAGGGTTTTCACCTTGGAGCAAAAAACCATGAGTTGCTCAGAGACAACTGAGCTAAGGGCTCTCGCCTGGGTCAATGAGCAAATGAGGGGGTACAAGATCAGGAAGTTCTTGAGAGTTCCCCCGGTAAAGGAGGAAAAGGGGGAGATGGGGTGGATGGGGGGATTCCTCAAAAAACGAAGATGAGGGAGTAATGCTAGTCGGGCTATTTATAGTGAGTTTGGAATGATCTGATTGGCTTAATAATGATAACAGATGACAGACCAGCTGTGATCAATCATATCACCTGCTTAGTTTTGCATATCACGTGGAAAAATTAGTTTGTGAAACTTCACTAACTGAGTAGGATAAATGTTTTATTCAATGAGAAAAGATGCGCATAAACTGCCATGGAAAAACTTTTACTGAACAAATAGCAGTATGCGCATTAAAAAAAGTCATGTGGTTTTGTCATAAGAGATCATGTGATGATAAAAATGTGTGTAAACAGACAAACCAGCAGGCTGAGCACATTGTAAAACATCTGAAATGTTGTATTGGTGATTCTAAAACGCCTTAACCGTTTCAGTATTAGTGTTATTATCAGTGTTTGGCAACGTTACTTTTGAAAGTAATGCATTACAATATTGAGTTACTCCTGAAAAAGTAACTAGTTGCATTACTCAGTTACTTTTTATGGTAAGTAATGTGTTACGTTACTTTTGAGTTACTTTTTTTTTTATACCTGACTGAGACTTGATCTCTTTCAGAACCTGCAGGGGTTTTTCTCCTTTTTTCAAATAGAGGAGCTCTGCAATTCACGACACACTGCATAACAATTTACTTAAAAAAAAACAAAAAACAAAAAAACATTTTCCTTTTTTTCGATGAATTCAGAATATTGAGAAACTTCCATCGCAGGAATTTTAGGCTCTGCCATTTTCGTTTCTGTATTTCCTGTCGATATCGCAATACTCATTGAGTGTGGGATTAATTTTTAATTCAGCAATTTTAAAATTAAAGCTAATACATTAATTTACAAAGTAACTCACATTACACCTTTTATTCCAGTTTTGCGCATACATTTAATTCGCATCTTTGGATGGAAACATGGTTAATGTTAGATGTCAGTTTGATGCATTTTTACCTTAAGGTCTGTGCGGACAAATGTTTTAGTCCTGCTCTTGCCACCAGGACTATATATCCTACCAGGTTTTATTCCGTACCCGACCACACCGGCTGTATATTCAGCCTTTGTTCACCCACTGCCCGCTTTGAATAATTTTCTACCCGACCCGACTGTTCCTGCTAAATTTAGATCTGGTTTCCAAAGTCTCAGGTTTAAATTGGGTACCACCAAAAGAGAGATAACAGATAAACTGTAGGTTGCGCAAAGATTGTAGGCTAAATGTCAGTTTTGTTTTCCGCTTTGTGATGAGACATGAGTGCCGCCTTAAACCTGAGGTTCTAGTCTTGTGACTGCTAAAGGGTAAAACTTTAGGTTATTATCACATCACACAAAGGGTAATTTTTTTCCATTTTTCCTATGATGCTTGAAAAAGACTGACATACATCAGACTTGCCTGGTTGCAAGTTTTCAACAACACAGCCATATCACCCTGCAGCCCAAGACTGGTTGATCACTGAAGCTAAGCAGGGCTGAGTCTGGTCAGTACCTGGATGGGAGACCACAAGGGAAAACTAGGTTGCTGTTGGAAGTGGTGTTAGTGAGGCCAGCAGGGGGCGCTCAACCGTCGGTCTGTGTAAATGCCCCAATGTAATGTAAAAGTGAAGAGGACACTATACTGTCAGTGGGCGCCGTCTTTCGGATGAGACGTTAAACTGAGTTCCTGACTCTCTGTGGTCATAAAGAGTAAGGGTGTAACCCTGGTGTCCTGGCCAAATTCCCTCTTGGCCCTTAACCATCATGACCTCCCAATCATCCCCATCCACTGAAATGGCTGTATAACGATTTTTCCTTTGTCCTTTGGCTGTCGTCGCATCATTCAAGTGGATGCTGCACACTTGTGGTGGTGTGGAGAGAACCCCCTCATGATTGTGAAGCTCTTTAGGTGTATGGCCATACGCAATAAATGAGCTAAATAAATACACATTACATTACATTACATAATGCAAGCTGAAGGACAGCGCATCTTCACCTTGCTCTGCTGTGGTAAAGCCCCCTCTGAGGACCGTTGTGCAGGTGATCCCTGCGCAGACTGTGTGGGAAAAAAAATGTGCAGAAAGCCCTGCTCCATGCGTTCAACATGAGTAACAGTCATGAGCACTGGCTGTATTGGTGCTCATTAAGAATGAGGAAATCACAGATATGCTGTTCCGAAATAATGTTGGGACTCGCTATATTGTTAGACAGCCTGCCCCGGTTCAAATTACACCAGAGTTACCGACTACTACTGCGTTACTCGTAAATTTATTCCCGCACCGCAAGAAATCTGGTCAAGTCCTGCGGCTCGAGTCCCGGCTAGGCCAGTTGGCATATCAGTGTGGAGTTTGCATGTACTCCCCGTGTTGGTGTGGGTTTCCTCCGTGTTCTCCCGTTTCCAACACAATCCAAACACATGCACTCTAGGTAAATTGGATGAACTAAATTGGCAGTAGTGTATGAATATGTGTGTGAATGAGTGTGTATGGGTGTTTCTCAGTACTGGGTTGCGGCTGGAAGGGCATTTGATGTGTTAAACTTATGCCGGAATAGTTAACGGTTCATTTCGCTGTGTCGACCCCTGATAAATAAGGGACTAAGCTGAAGGAAAATGAATGAATAATTTAAGCTTTCAGATGAAGGTGGTCCATAAAAAATGTATAATACGCTTTTGAGGGTCCAGAAATGCGCTATATGAATGTAAGGAAACATTATTATATTATAATAATTTTTGTGTCATTATTTTGGTGGTCACAAGGGCATCAATGCGCGAATGTCAAATAGACGTCAAGGTCTGAAATCAAATCGGTTTGCAGTTTTGACATGTTTTTTGACGTCAATGTCAAATTGATGTGGTTTTGACACCAAGGTGCCCGCTGGGAATCGTTTTCCTCCTGTACTTCCCTTAAAATCGCACCTACCTCTGTTTATAGAGATAAAAGCCAAAGCCTGCAAAAATGAGGGCAAAGAAAGGCACAAGAATCGCGACGGCCACAGAGCTGCTGTTGGTTCTGGGTGGGATCTCAGGGCTCCTGGTGGGCTCCAGAATGTTCAGACCTGCATGATGGGAGATTGTCATAAGCAAAAAATGAGACAAGAGTCAAGGTAACATTAACTATTCAAGTAAAATTAGACGTTTAAACAAAGTAATCTAAAGTGAGTGATTTATTTGTATGCCCACATGAAATCTGCGGCCACAGATTTTTAGTCCATTATTGAGTCTATTTATTTACTTATGTAAATGTGTGGAAATATATATATATATATTTCCACACATTTACATAAGTAAATAAAGTGTAAATAATATATATAATAATTCAATGCAATTTTATATTATATGATATACTATATTTTATATAATATATATTTTACTTAATTTTTTTAAACACACACACACACAGATTCAAAGCTCCTAAACTCTTTACTCCAGTTATTCTTTACAACTGCAGAGCATTTGGGCATTTTCTTCAATAAATGATCCTGATAGGACAACAGGACATAGCAAAAAACAAAACAAAACAAAACATACATTCATTAATTTTCTATTCTGCTTAGTCCCTTTATTAATCTGGTGTTTATGAACATCTGGTGGAATGAACCACCAACTTATCCAGCATATGTTTTACGCAGTGGATGCCCTTCCAGCTGCAACCCATCTCTGGGAAACATCCAGACTCACTCATACACTACGGACAATTTAGTCAACCCAATTCACCTATACCACATGTCTTTGGACTTGTGGGGGAAACCGGAGCACCCGGAGGAAACCCACGCGACCAGGGGGAGAACATGCAAACTCCACACAGAAATGCCAGCTGACCCAGCTGAGGCTCGAACCAGCGACCTTCTTGCTGTGAGGCGATCGTGCTACCCACTACGCCACTGTGGCACCCAAAACAAAACAAAAACAAAAAAACTGCTGCTGCTTTGAATTGTACTGACTACTATTTATCTATATAATTCTACTATTTATATCCATTAAAAATAAACAAAGTAGTAAAAACACTCTAATTCTGTTAAACACACCGATCTGAAGGTGGTTGGGTTTGCAGAAGAATATTATTGGAGTTCGTTGACAAGTGAACAGCTTTTCACCACTGAAACACCACAGAGTTAAACTAGATCCTACTGTGCGGGCGTGCGTCCATTATAAAAACACTAGCAGGACATTCATTTGGACAAATGTGCAGATATATTGAAGTGTTTTGACAAAGAGTGATGCATAGTTTGTGTATCAACCAGTGTTGGGTAAGTTACTTTAAAAAAGTAATTAATTACTAATTACTTAATCAATATTGTATTTAAAATACTTTTCTAATTACTGTGTCTGAAAACTAACTTAATTACTCAATAAGTAACTTAACTAAATACTTCTTGAAATCCCTATAAACCTTGAGTGGACAAATAATAAATATTTAACTCTGTAAATAATAAATACTTAGATAAAACATTTGAGTCAAACATGAAATAGTTTAGCCTTTTAGTTTTCTGAATCATCTTTATTATATTCTATTTAGAAAAAATCTATAATAATTACATGCATAATAATTTTTAGTATGCAATGTAACCTTCTTAAATATTATTCTGCATATCTATCGATCAGGCAGGATCATGCAATCTTTACAAAAAAAGCATTATTTTTCGCGGTATTAGAATGAAATCTCGTGCAGTATGATCAGAAGTGGACAAAAGGCTTAAGATTTATACGCCATGTTTTTGAACTGGATTGTGTCTCTCTTGTTTACCTGTGATCCGATCGAGCAAAAGGTGTCTTATTACTCTGTAAACAGAGCAGCATCAGTCATGTTAAATTCGCCGACTGCCTCTGTCACATCTGCGTAGTTATCCTAGCCTTTCTCATAGTAATCTTCATAAACCAGCCCATGTAAGGTGCGCGATAGCCTTGAAAAAGCCGCGCGCTACAGCACGCAGGCACGCAATGAGGAAAAATAAATTGATTAATACTGTAATGTTCTTGTCTGGGAATATTTTCATTTCGTAAAACAGCCACTCGCTTCAGCTGAGTCCGACATCTTCCGCTTTATGACTAGCAGCAAACTGGCGCGCGGCGCTATCACATGCATCTGCACTACGATGATTTTAAAGCGCCAGAGTTTACTTTTACCTTTAGAACATAAATTAATACAATTGTGTAAGATTATTCAGCGAGTTTAATTATTTTACAATGCAACGCAACTATATTATAAGTAACTGTAATTAAAATACCTAAAAATTAACAGTAATTAGTTACTTTACTTTTTCAGTGGAAAAGTAATTTAATTACAGTAACACGTTACTTAGTAACGCGTTACACCCAACACTGGTATCAACGAACTAGTACGATTCTGATACAGTACGAGTCGCAGACGTGAGGCACGCAAGAGCTGGTTATAAATCTAATTGTCGTTATCTTTACATCTGCGTGACGATTTGATTCAACTGAGATTGTAGACCTAATTGGCGTGCAGCGGTTGGAAGTTTAAGCCACAGTTTAGTCTGTATTTAACAGTGAGGCTGTTTTTGAGTCTAAAGTATTTATACACAGAATATATACAGCATATATCAGTATAAATTTATACATTTATATTTCGGGAAGAAAAAAATAACTTCAATGTTGGATGCAATTAAAATGCAATTAGTCTTTACCCAGCACTAGCATTGCTGAAATGTAGCGTACCTTGTCTCTGTAGTCCAAATGGGCCGTAGTCTCTACCTTGTATAAAGCCTTGAAACAAGTATGTGTTTCCTTCATGGTCAGCAGAGACCTTGAGGAGAAGAACAACAACAAGACATGAACATCATGTTCTCTCATATTCTCATCAACACAGTGGATGTTCTGTACAATATCACGGTGTTTTGCAGTCTATTGCTCTCAGAAAACAGCTTCTCTTTCACTGCCAAGTTTAAAAATAGGCAGATATGTACACCATGATATTACAGCACAGAGAAAAAAAATCTGTACTTTTACTGCTCTTAACTTAAACCCACAGCAAATCCAACCAGTAGTTGCTGTATGTTTCCATCCACAAATGCAAATTAGATTTATGTGCAAAATTGGAATATTGCATAAAACATTTGCAGATAAAGCATAGTTTTCATGCAATGAGTCAAAGAGAACAAAATTCCTGAACAACTGGCGCCACATATCAAAAAGAAAATGGAGTCTGCTGCAGTTAATACTGCAGGTTAATACTGAACCACTGTGATGATGGACTCTGGCTGAGGGAAATTACAATGAGCAGAACAACATTTCAGATAACTTATAATGTGCTTATAAAGGGTTAAACCCCTTATAAAAGTGATTTTTGCATAATAGGTCCCCTTTAAAATAGCATAACCAGTGGTGGAAAGAGCACTGAAAAATCATACTCAAGTAAAAGTACCATTACTTGCCCAAAAATGTAGTGCAAGTAGAGTAAAAGTATCTGTTGTAAATATTACTTCAAGTATAAGTAAAAAGTAGACCTTTTAAAAGTACTCAAGAGTAATGAGTAGTGAGTATTACACTGTAGAAAAGTTGATGCGTTGACAGAATGTTACGTTTACACATCCCTGCACAAACAACATGTGGTACATTCTTCTTATTTTCGTTCGTTCCTTCCAATCTTCCTTCAATTATTTGTTTGTTCACTCCTTCCTTCATTCATTAATTTGTTCCCTCCTTTCTTCATTCACTCGTTCATTTGCTCATATTTTTGTTTCTTCCTATATTAGATCCTTTTGTTCATTCATTCGTTTGTTTGTTTGTTCCTTCCTTAGTTTGTTCGGTCCTTCCTTGATTTCTTCCTTCGTTCGTTTGGTCCTTCCTTCTTTCCTCCCTTCATTTGTTCGCTCATTCCTTCTTTCATATTTTTGTTCCTTCCTTCATTAGGTCCTTTGTTAATTCGTTCGATCCATCTTTCCTTCTTTGTTCAGTCCTTCCTCGAATCCTTCCTTCATTATTTGGTTCTTCGATCCTTCCTTCCATTCCTTTTTCGGTCCTTCCTTTTATTTGGCCCATCCTTCCATTCTTTATTAATTCCATTTAGTGATTGTTTAAGGCTGTTCTATTCCAGTCATCATACAGTCGACATCCATCATTTTCAGTGACATGCAGTCTAAAAACAGTCTCTGGATTATTGTGTGTAAAGATTTTGGACATCTTCTTGGACATTTTTAATGTTTCCAAAAGGTTTGCTGCATTTATAAAGCACCCATGTCTTGAGGTTGTTCAGTATTGTAACGATCACCAGCGATCTAACATCCAGAGATCGCTGGTACACACACAATTCACACAAGAACTACAAATCCACCATGTTTATGAATTACATCCCCAGTCATGCACCACACACACACACTCACCTGCTCCAAGTCACCACTGATTAGAGACTCACTGCTGAAGCCACTCACCACTGATTCACAGACTATTTAAACTGCACAGAAACACTCACTTTTGCTGAGTCTTGTCTACTGTTTAGTGGCACTAAAACGGGTTTTCCTTTATCTTGTTTTTCTGTGTGTTTTTGATCCTTGCCTTGGTTATTTATATATCCCTGTCTGCTGTCTGCCTCTGACCATCTGCCTGCCCACTGACTACGATTCTGGACCGTCTATATACATCTGTTCGCACCTGTTGACCATTGCTTTCCTGACCTTGCTAATAAACCTACAGTTGGATCCACACCTCTGTTGTCAGTGTCATATCCCCGTTACAAGTATGATGCGATTTACTTTCTATGTGTGATTTAATTGGACAGAAATCACAGGACTGATTTTTCTACTTTAGACAATGACCATAGACAAGGAAGAAATAAAGTAGTGACTGCAGGTTGAAGAAAAGTAGTGGAGTAAAAGTACCGATACTGCACTAAACATGTACTAAAGGGAAAGTAAAAGTACACATTTATAAAACTACTCAGTTAATTACAATTCCTGAGAAAAGCTACTCAACTACAGTAGTTTGAGTATTTGTAATTAGTTACTTTACACCACTGAGCATAACAAACCCTAAACGAAACTTACGAAGCCGTCCATGATCATGGTCTCCTCGGTGGTCTTGCTGTAGGTGTTCTTCAGCAGAGTTTTCATGTGATACAGGCGCAGCGTCAGACGGGCGTCTCTACTCTTGTAAACACCTGCGTTCAGAAGACAAACCATCAAAACGTGTCTTGTGTTGATTTAGTGGCCACTTCATGACACACACCTGCTCATTAATGCAAATGCATTTGGATTAATATTTATTACATTTACAACAATATGAAATTCGGCTTTGCGATGGCAGGTGTGTAAATATTGGCTACTTCACTGCGTCCAATTAGATCGCAGAGTGTGAATTATCCACTTTATACCACTAGTTTCACAGTTTTGCTTTTATTTGCTCTCGACTGGAGGGTTTCGTGAAAAACAAAGCTGTTGTTGGACCGCTGTCAGACTTGCTAGGAATAATCAGATATTTTTGGTTCGTGTTCAAGTTGCTGATAATAAGAGAAAGCATGTTAGATGATTTCTGCATTATGTAAAATTCGCTGGATCATGCTAATAAGAGATTATAATATATAAAATATAGTATGTTTTCTGATAACAGTGTAATGAAATAAATCTACACAATTGTTCTAAAGTTACTTTTTTTAAACATGTTTTTATTTATGTATTTTCTTTATTTTTGGACATAACAAAACTATAAACACAACATAAAATGCCTGACACAAAAAATAACTGCACATACAAAAATATACACAAACTATTAAGCTACAAATAATGTGATAAATAAATATGGCGGAAACAGTGAGAAGTTTGATGAAAACAGAACACACATGAATCAATGTCCATATGGATATTATGTTGTTCAGAGTCTCAAAATGTCACATAAAGCAAGGTTTATTTTGTCCAAATTTGATGACCAAATGTAAAATGTATTATAAGAAGGAAACAGCTATTTTGAAGTGTAATATTTTTTCCACAATTTTTTATTTGACTCTTTTTTTATTTTTTGCTGGTGTGTAAGTTATAAATAAAACAGAAAATCTGTATGCAAATTGAATAATATAATAATTTTAAAAAATATATATTTAAATATGCATTGGGCGACACGGTGGCGCAGTAGGTAGTGCTGTCACCTCACAGCAAGAAGGTTGTTGGTTTAAGCCTTGGCTGGGTCAGTTTGGGTGGAGTGGGTGGAGTTTGCATGTTCTCCCCGTGTTTGCATGGGTTTCCTCCGGGTACTCCGGTTTGCCCCACAGTCCAAAGATATGCGGTACAGGTGAATTGGGTAAGCTAAATTGTCTGTAGTGTATGTGTGTGGATGAAAATGTGTGGATGTTTCCCAGAGATGGGTTGCGGCTGGAAGGGCATCCGCTGCTTAAAACAGGTGCTGGATAAGTTGGCGGTTCATTCTGCTGTGGTGACCCTGGATTAATAAAGGGATTAAGCCGCAAAGAAAATTAATGAATGAATGAATAAATATGCATTGGAATTCGCCGGATCACCAACAAAAAAGAAAATATCAAGCAATTAAATTTACATGCCAATTTTAAAATTGTATTTCATAAAAAAAAGATATGCTATTGTACAAAAGTTTAAAGTCACTTCTGTGAGATTTTTTTATTTATTAAAAGAAAAAAACACTTTTATTCAGCAAGGATGCATTACATTGATAAAAACGACAGCAATAATACTTGTAATGCAAGAAACCTGCCTATTTCTCCTGAATTTTGTTTTGTATTTATTTACAGGGTTCATACGGTCATGGAAAACCTGGAAAAGTCATGGAATTTTGACATGGCATTTTCCAGGCCTGGAAAAGTTTTGGAAAAACTGAAAAATCCACAAGGTTTTGGAAAAGTTGTGGAAATTACATTTACATTTAGCCATTAAGCAGACATTTTTGTCCAAAGCGGTCACACTAGAGCTTGTGCTTGCAAAATTCTGTCGTACAGCTCTGCGAAAAGGGGCGGGGTTAAACAATATGATTAGACGTCAATAAAAGTGAGCGATTGCTCTATATTTTAAATGACCTTCTATCGGTCTCACACAATCACCTAATGTGATTTTGCAGATAAGTATTCAGCAAGCTGGAACTTTCGAATACAGTGAAATTGGAAACACGTGTCCTTCCTTGAATAATAAATCCTTCCTTGAATCCTTCCTTCATTTATTTGGTTCTTCAATCCTTCCTTCCAATCCTTGTTTGGTCCTTCCTTTTATTTAACCTCTTCCTTTCATTCCTCATTCGTTCCATTTAGTGATTGTTTAAGGCAGTTTGGTGATTTCATTACATTGACGAAAACGACAGCAATAATACTTGTAATGCAAGAAACCTGCCTATTTCTCCTGAATTTTGTTTTGTATTTATTTACAGGGTTCATACGGTCATGGAAACCTGGAAAAGTCATGGAATTTTGACATGGCATTTTCCAGGCCTGGAAAAGTTTAGGAAAAACAGAAAAATCCGCAAGGTTTTGGAAAAGTCGGGGGAATTACATTTACATTTAGCCATTTAGCAGACGTTTTTGTCCAAAGCGGTCACACTAGAGCTTGTGCTTGCAAAGTTCTGACGTACAGCTCTGCGAAAAGGGGCGGGGTTAAACAATATGATAAGATGTTAATAAAAGTGAGCGATTGCTCTATATTTTAAATGACCTTCTATCGGTATCACGCGATCACCTAATGTGGTTTCACAAGTATTCACCAATCTGGAACTTTCGAATGCAGTGAAATGGGAAACACGTGTCCTTCCTTGAATAATAAGTCCTTCCTTGAATCCTTCCTTCATTTATTTGGTTCTTCGATCCTTCCTTCCATTACTTGTTCGGTCCTTCCTTTTATTTAACACCTTCCTTCCATTCCTCATTCGTTCCATTTAGTGATTGTTTAAGGCTGTTTGGTGATTTCATTACATTGATGAAAACTACAGCAATAATACTTGTAATGCAAGAAACCTGCCTATTTCTCCTGAATTTTGTTCTTGTTTGTACTTATTTGACATTTTTTTCCAAAGCGGTCACACTAGAGCTTGTGCTTGCAAAATTCTGTCGTACAGCGCTGCGAAAAGAGGCGGGGTAAAACAATATGATTAGACGTCAATAAAAGTGAGCGACTGCTCTATATTTTAAATGACCTTCTATCGGTCTCACGCAATCACCTAATGTGATTTCACAGGTGTTACGAGTAGTAGTGCGTGTGTGGTTTTTCTCTCTCTCTCTCTCTCTCTCTCACTCTCTTGCTCGTTCTTTCTAAATTATTCGCAGGTCTAGCGGATTACGGCGGATCGTGATTGGCGCTTGGATCAGCGGCGGCTGTATTTAAGATCTCAGAGAGCATGGATTCATTGGCTCCCCGCTCTCTCTCGATTCTCCACTTATGAATGCTGCTCTGGAGATGTTGCATGATCAAAATGAGTGTTTGTTGCTGATGTCTCTTATACGGCGTGTTGTGAGATGCTGATGTGAAGTTGTACATTTCTAACCGAAGAAACCTGGTTTTCTGTCTCCCTCTGGCTTGGAGCATGGTAGGGAGGTTTGGTGCCTTTTGTTTATTATTTTCGTTTTCTCCTGTGTTGATTAGTTTAGGGAGGTAAGTTTTCTGTATTTAATTTTCTTATCTGATTTCCAGGGAAGAATTCTCTAATTTAGTTATTTGGTATATTGTCATTTATTTTGGCTTACCCCCTCCCGATGTTATTTTGCTCCTTATTTTCTGTAAATAAATATTTTCTTGTTAATTCTCAGTGGTTTTGTGTTTTGGTTTATATTGTGGAGAGAGAGAGAGCGCGGGGGCACCAGGGATTATATTTTTAATCCCTGTTATCTTGTTACGTTTTGGTTAAACTTCTTTTTGATTAAGGATTTTTAATTTAGTTCGTAACGCAGGTAAGAATTCACCAAGCTTGAACTTTCGAATGCAGTGAAACGGGAAACACGTGCTTGCGTTTCTGGTCTGCCGCATTCGCATGCCTATGAATGGAAGTCTATGGAGTGAACAGTTCGCTGTGATCGTGGCTTCATAACAGAAGCAGTTTTACCTACTATTACTAGTTTAACAAACCATTAAGCTTATCTAAAATTTGTTTGAGAAATATCTGTATATTGGAATGGAGGTTAGCTGCGTTTACTTTTCTTTTCTTGCCCAAAAAACATGCTCTCACATTATTAGCGCTGTGTAAGCATCTTCTATTTTACATAGATGTAAAAATGAATTGAAACTATTGCGTGTTTTATGATATGCTGTAACCAATTTAAACGTTTCTTATGATTTACCATGTGTATATATAGACATTACATGAAACATTAGGTCATGAAACTTGAAAGTCCTGGAAAAGTTGTGTAATTTTTATAGCAAAAATGTGCATGAATCCTGTATTAAAAACTGTAATATTTCACAATTTCTTGTATATTTGTGAACAAAATATGTAGGCTTGTTGAGCAGAGTGTCTTTCAAAAACATTCCCAACTCCAAACTTTTGACAGCAGTGTATTATAATAAGTGCTGAAGAATTACAGTAGCTCTAAAGGAACATCTTGTACGAAGAATAAGTGACATTTTTAGCCCTGATCCGAGTGCTGAGATTACAGAGAGCAGAGGTTTGCTTACAGCGGGTTTATGCAGTGATGGAAGTGTTTATGACACAAGCGCCGCCATTACGGCTCTTACCTGACAACAGCAGTTCTGAGTGCCTGTTAGTTAAAGTCGCATTGACTTTCCCCGTGGTGGCGTTAAAGCTAGTGATTGTCAAAGTCATGGGCTGCTTCGCTCCTTTGTACTCGAAGGAACCTTTCCACAAGTACGTGGGCGCAAACACGTCGTCGGGAACTGCAATGAGAAGATTTAATGTGTCAGATCAGGTTATGAAGCCATTTGCGCTCGCTGTTCGGCACAATTAACACCTCAAATGCTTTGCTGTGGATCTGGCTGTGAATAACTATGGAGAAGAGACGATAGCCAGCTCAATATTTACTTTCTGATATCAGCGAGGATAATGAATCGAAATGCTGAAGGACAGAGTGGTTGAATGGGGAAAAGAAACCATAAATGGCACGTTTCTGTTTTACTGGACAAGCAGCCTACATTGTAAAAGAATCAGTAATTTTATGGTTTATTTCCTCAGCTGGGGTGCCGGAAAAAAACGTAAAATAACAGCTGTTAAATTACAGAAATTTACCGTAAAAAATGGATATTAAATTACATAAATTTACTGTAAAGTAATGGATATGAAATTACAGAAATTTATCAGAAATTTAATAAGTAAATTTCTGTAATTTAATATCCCTTATTTTATTTTTTATTTCAGCTGCTGTCTGGGCTTTCACTGCCTTTCTACTCCTCCCTTTCTTCATGTGTTCAATACTTTTCCCCAGCATTATTTCGTTTTACTACACATTTGTAAACTAAATAGATTTGTTTTGCTTGCATATATGGATTTCTTTGGTTGTTACCAACATCTGGGGGAAAGTTAAATACTTATTTACCTTGCTGAATATCACTTTAAACTATTAAAAATGTTCATAAAAGTAACTTTTTTGAACTTGTCAAGGTTAAAAGTCATTGGAAGTAAGATCAAGGTCTCATGATGTCATTAAAAAGCATAAATAAATGGGGATACAGAGTGTATAGTCAAACTGAAAAACTACTGTATGGTAATTCAGTGTTGCACATATTCAGATTATAAAACTGAATAATAATAATAATAATAATTATAATGATGATGATGATGATGATAATAATAATGATGATAATGATGATGATAACAATAATAAAAATGATGATGA